>SJOL01002271.1:7582-130469 GCA_004794785.1 Opisthorchis felineus | reverse complement strand
TGGTACGCCTGTACCCAACAAGTGCAACCTAACCTTGACTTTATGTGCTACCTGAACTTATCGGAGGTGTCCCCGTAAGACCAATAGAGAACAGCATAGATTTACCACCACATAAACTATTCAGATTTCTGACAGGTATCGTAAAACCACTCACCAGTAAGTCAACCACATATATGCTGATTTCGCATGATTTTGCTAAAAAAAAGTAGCACAGTTTCCGTTGGAGCTAGAAAAGTCTTCGTTAGTTTTGATGCCAACTCAATGTACTAGAATGTTTGTAAAGCGGACGCTCCGGAAGTAGCAAGGTGGTTGCTACTGACAGAAACAACACTGACCAAACTCAGCTTGGATGAGATGGCTGAACGCATCAAAATATGTTTAAACATCGGTCACTTTGTTAGTGAATTAGTTAATTACCCTCTAGAACAAAGTTTAATCAAGTGAGAGTTTTGAGTGGTCGACCGAACAGCAACACAAAATGGGGCGAAAAGAGACTTCAACATAGCGGATATGTAGTGGGGTTAATTACTAGTTAGTTGCGTGAAATCTTACCGATTGGTTCCCTGTTTGCCTTAAAACTCGGTCAGTCTGGTCACTTATTCACTTGGCCTGATGGCGGTTTTTTGTGAAATGTGAAATGTTACCCAACCATAAATCCACCGACTGTTTACTAAAACTCGGAAACGATGAGTATTCCATCGGTTCTAACCACTTTTCAAGCGATTGCCGTGTCTTGCACTCAATGACTCTGGCTTTGTTCAACCCATGAGATACTCCTTCGCTTGAGAGAATGAAGTCAGAGTGTAAATACAGGGTAAACAATCAGATTTAAAATCCACTTTCAGGTCAGATGTGAGGATAAAAACAAACGAAACAGTCGAACACCTGCCCTGTGACGATCCCACGAAGAAGTGAGGGGTTCAAGGTTCCCCATTAGAAAAAAACCAATGAGTGGCGTTTAAACCCACTTCAATATCCAGAGTGTCGTTCCCACTCAAACATGAAGAAGACCACAAATGAGAGTATCGTAATAATTCCAGGTTATCTGAATGAACGATTGTTTTTAACCCTTGGTTTGAATCGATTTCATCCATTTATGTGTATGTATGTCCTGTTTAAAATAAACCACCGACTAAGAAACCTCGAAACAACTAAACTACCTATGAAGTTCCACTATTTTATGAAAGAGCTTCATCTACGAAACAGACGTCGAGGGAACGATTAGGCCAGTTCAACTCTTTCTGCATGATGGCTCTTTAGGGCTATCAGTACCTTCCAGTACTCCAGTCAAAACACATCAGCGTTGCATAGTAACACGCAGATGGAAGCAAAACAATCGTATGAATGCCGGAAAGTTTGTGAAAATTTTGCGGCCTTGCTTCATTTTGTTTGTTGTAGGCCGAAACGGACCGAGTTCCAGCCATCAAAAATAAGCCGACAATGTAGAGGTCAAATAAGATATAATGACCGAGTGGTATACGCACGTAGCCCACTTTTCCCCCACTATAGCCGAAGTACTTCATTTTGGAGGCAACAGCAATAGAGGTTTCTTTTTGTCAGACGCCGTAATAGCTGTTCTGGATTAGGATGAGTCTACCGTGTTCGACCCGAAGAAGTGCCTTTGTTGATCAACTAACGCCGTTTGTCACTGAGAAGTGTAAAATGAGGATGGATCTGTTGTTGTGTTTAAACCCTCTTTTCGTCGGTCATGAGTGCTGTCGAAGTGTTTTCAGCAACCTTGTGGGTAGTTTGTTACGTCAATACAATGTGTTGTTGTAACTCGAATATCGTACCAACTGAGGTCTGGGACGTCCTGATGCGGCACATTTAGCTAAAGAACACCCTAAACGAGAGATTCAGCTTGATTTTAGGTGAGTCTCTCATGAAGACAAAATGAAAATGAGTGTGTCTATCGGATTCCGAATGGAGTTTTCCGGTGCTCACATGATGATGTGACTTCGGATATGTTTGCTCTCAGGCAGCAGACGATTTCGGTTCTGTTGAGGTTTGGTTCAAAGTAGGAAAGTGTGGGTTACTAAACGTCTTACCCCATGTTTTGTATTATATTCTGTACACAAATTTTCCCACGAGACTTTGTAGTAACTGGGTCCTAGATGTATGTTTTAGTCGTAAGATCATGTTACGAATGTTCTTTCGGCGCTCGGAAACACGTGATGCTAATTTCATCGCGAGTTTTTACTGAGGAATGTTTGATAAACTTAGTCTGGATGTACATTGGATGAGATCCCAGATACTTCAAGTTGTTATACTTTTTGACGCTCAGATGATAACCTATACAAGCTTCGAAGATTCACCCTGGAGATTTACATCTGGAGATGTGACTGCCTTCAGTAATTGGAGAACCTCAGCGGTAAAGATTCTAGAGGGTCATATAGGGATGAAATTCAATGGAGCTCTTAATAGAGCTTTCATCCTGTCACTGAAGCCAATCTACCCTGAAAAGCCAAGAAGCACTGTATAGCTCTTTCACCCTTGTTATGAGTCATCAGAAGTGCGCAGCTCACGAAACCCAGAGAGTTTTGAACACGCGATCTTCCGGCCAATGTTTGAACACCTAATCGTCCGGCCACTAGCGGCTGGTCAGCAATGTGATTAGCTCTCACTTAGACAGGACATAACGCTACTCACCCTTCAACCACATCACGTGATCATGTATTGACTGGCTCCTTGAATGACGACCTCTAAGAAGTAACTTTCACACACAGTGAAATTACCCTTCCTCTGAGCTGCTTATTGACTCATGAACCGATACAATAAATCAGAGGTAAGATTGAGAAGCTGAAAAGAGAGGACTGTCTGAAACGCAATGCACAACTCAAGGTATCGTGGATACCAGAACGTCGGAATCCAAGTTTTCCACAAATAGCGCTGGACAAGTTGGGGTAATCGGTGCTTCGTTGACCCACTAAAACACATTATCCGTGCGCCGAATACTCACAGTGACCCGTCAGTAGCCTCTCCATACAACCTGATGTGGGCGTACCAGAGTGAGCTACCACTGTTATACTCCCCAATCGTGTGAATTTGCATGAACGGGAAAATAAATTGAGATTGTAATGAATAACTAATGTAAGCGCATAATCATGACCTCAAATGTGACGCCTATGTTTGGCTAATAATGCCCTGGTGATAGCATAGCATTTTGAATTCATCTAGTAAACAAGGGTCGTGAGTGAAATTTCTTGGTTCATCACCATCATCATCATTATCAGCTGTAGAACCGCGTACTTGTCGTACAGTGGTTATGGCTGTCAGAGTTTGTTTCACCGATGATTTGGGGAGGCGGGGTAGGTAGCTGTGGATTGGAGGCGGGAACTGATAAATTCGTGCTAAATACATATATATCAGTGGACTTTTAGGTGGGGGGATTGGGAAGAGAGCTATGCATTGAAGGCAATAGCTTGGATGCACGAGTGCCATTGAGGGCGCGACTGGGCCATGTCTGAAAATGTCTCTAGCTATTGATGTGGCCCGTCTCGGGGTCCCCATCCAGAAAGGCGGCAATGACCAGCGCAGCTGAGTTTGCTGGTAATGTCTCTCATAATTCGCTACCAAATCATTGTTTGACCTACCCTGAAAAGTTTTCACCCTTCACGTGGCTGTGCGAAAAGAACCCTTGGAGGAAGTCGGTCGACTGGCATACGGAGCACGTCGCCAAGCCACAGTAACCTATGCAGTGTGATCAGTTCATCTAGCGTAGGTGGGTAATTCCTTACGAAAACCATTCGACATACTTCAGCACTGCTGATCCGGTGTTCCCACCAGACTTGAGCAATGCTCCGAAGACATCGATGGTCAAACGCTGGGAGTCTACTGACGTCTTCGGCGTGCAGCGGCCACGTTTCAGATGCGTATAGTAATATGCGGCGCACCGAAGCATTGTAAACTCGACCCCTGACGGATAAGCTAATGTCACACCTACGCCACAGGTGATGCAGATTCACGAAAGCTGCTCTTGCCTTCGCAATCCGGATGAAAGTATAATCATTCGCGAGAAAACCGGGACTGATACAGCTGCCCAGGTAGACAAATTTGCTTGCTATCTCAATCGTCTCATCCGCAAGCATGAGGCTAGGTTTCGAGCCCACTAAGTCTGCGTACTCGATTCCATTCACTCTAACTCCATGCACTATCTCCAGAGGTTATGTTGCAGGATGCCAGCCAAACTGTTTTTCGAAGTGTTTAGCCCATCTTTCTAGTCGACCTTTTTGCAAGTGAATTAATGAACCGCCGCTTTCACTTATCGTTTCACTGACCATAGCTTTACCAGGGCCAGTCGACCGTATCAACTGATATAAAGCATGGCTGTTCCCTGTAGCAAAAGCCTTCTCTATCTCCCGAGCTTCGATGTCCACCATAGCTCTCGGTCTTTCCGTAGGCTCTTCACTGTTTGGCGTTTGAGGGGTTTGCGTTCGCCGTTGTACTCGTTGCCTGCTTGTATGGATTTCCTGGTGTCGGTCATGGATACAGATCCCGACGACATCTAGTGGTATCGTGGTCCAACCGGAGAAGTCAGATAGGCAGCACTGAACGCCACTAGCATAGCTCGTTTCATATTTTGCCTTGTTTCATGCACTTGCTCACAACCAGCACAAAATGGGTTTATTGTAGTGAGTTGCTGAGTTAGCTCAGATCGATAGTTTTGAGCTATGGTAGTTCTTCGAAGATGGCAGATTGGTATGCTTCTTGCTGACTTTCGGGGGCCTGGGGGGAAACTAACTGTCAGGCGTGCACGCACCATGGCGTGATCGAAATCAAGTTGTATGCCTCAGAAGGAACGGCAGTCTTGAAGTGTGGCTAATGACCACATGACCCATCTGGGTCCACGGTTGATTTTCAGTTGGTGGCCGCCAGGTTACGCGATGCGAACGTTTATGCTGAAAGTTTGTACTGGCCAGAAACAGGTGATGATCAGCACACAACTGGAGAAGTCGCTCTCCGTTTTCTGTGCAATGAGCATCGACTCCGAATCGACCGCCCAAATGTGATTCCAAGAGGCTCAAACGACCGAAATGGGCATTCATATTGCCCACAAGGATCAAAATGTCAGTGCTCCTTACTCGACGAATAAGCCCAGATGACTCTCGACAGAAAGTATTCTTCCTAGCGTCAGAACTGCAATCCGTTGTGGTATAATCCGACACTACAAACGGCTACCGAGAGGCATTGAGCTTGATTGAGCTGGATGAACGAAAGGCGCAAAGGCGACTGTTCACTGGGATCCAGTCCAGCAAGGCGCGTTCAGCTCTGGGGCTGAGTGCAACTCTCACGCCATATATCCCACGAGTCATTGCTTCTGGGTCACCGGACACATGGAGGGAGAAATGTGAAAGAGCTGAGTTCATCCTTAGCGTTCTGAGACGTACAACCACTCTTGAGTCCTGTATGCATGTTTTGGAGATACAGCACATCAATTTTAAGGGAGTAAAACATCTCAGCAAGCATTGTCTGTCTGCCAATTTGACATAGAGTACGGATGTTAAAAGGTCGTATGTAGAAAGGATCTCGTGGATTTAGCAAGGTGTTATTTTGTTTATTGTTAATAGGCAGCGGGGTGCATAGGGTCCATCGGTCAGATAACTGCCAGTCAAATGACCCAGAAACGTTTTCTTGTGTGGTGGGAAGGGGTTGTGGAGGGACATAGGTGGACACAGAACTGCGCGGGCAAATTATACTTCCCGGTTGCCCAGGCCCAGGAAGGGGGTTTGGTTGAGGTACCCCACCTTGAGCCTTTGACTCAAAAGTCTGACTCACAAGGCAGTAAAGGATGTAGAGTTTTGTTTGGGGACCCTGCCTCTACCCTTTGACTCAAAAGTTTGACCCACGTGGCAGCCGGAATTGGGGTTTTTGTGGGTAACCTTACCGGAGCCGATGACTCAATAGTCTGACTTGCTCGGCTGCATAGGGTTGGCGCAAGGAGTAAGGCATTACTGTCTCACTTTTGATGCGGCTGCTCACAGCAGGTTCCTTTTGGGCAACACCGGACTCTTTGGTTTTAAAAGTATTTTGACCCTATTGAATAACACACCGGCGGTCACGGTCAACCGTTGGACGATCGGAGTGTACGGTTTTTAGGGCCAACCTTTTCTAACCGGCCCTTTCTTTGGGTCGCTGCATCGGAGTTTGCTGCATCGCAGCATCGCTGCTTCCATGAATATGGATATGCTGGTCACCTGGGGGCATACCTTACTACCTTCAAACTGCTGTCGCAGAGGACAGTACGGCTTTACCTCCAGACCACTTCGTAGCACGATTACTCGTAGTACGGGGTCTCTCTGCTCTTAGTCTGAATGCTCCCCTTTGGCCTTCCTGGTATGGTTGCACCTTGTGGTACGAAGTTCCAGCCAGTGTAGCCTGCGGGTTCATTGCGACAATCAAGCCCGACCACCACGTCAGGGTGGCAGCTTCAGTTCGGTTAGATCTGTTCCGTTTGGTTCTTGTGACGTGCTACACTAGGACTGGTGTGATTCCTTTTTGGTTTGGGTGATGAAGGCACACTTAAGTTTTTTACTGAACACCTGTCGCCGTCATCCACTGGCTTTTGATTTGAAGGTTCTAAATAAGAACAGGGCAACCCATAGATGATTATGGTAATAGCTGTTCACTATGTTATTTCGTAATCCACCGGGATCTGGTTGACTGCGCACACCCTGGCTTTTACGAGACGAACTTCTTCCAGGCGTGTGCATAATATCACTTTTAAAACAGAAAACAAGATGTATTTCCTCCAAATAATTGTTCAGAAAATCACCCCTACTCTAAAAATAGTTACGATCTTCAGTTTCGCTCGCTTAAACCACAGGGGTTTAAAGGAGGCACCTGAATGAGATTGCTAAAGACTGAGCGGTAACCTGGACCATCAACGTGCGTGAGGCGCCTGAAACAAGCGCGTTGCATGACCAATTAATTTGGGTTCACATTTGACCAAAAACAGATTTTGACTCTTGGCGAAATACACTCATCTGCAAACAAATTTGGTTTTGCGAGAGACTCACCTGGAACCCAGCTGAATCTCTCGTTTGTGATGACTCTATTTCGTCGAATTCTATACCGTATGCGAGCTTTCTAAACCCGATAATTAGGAGCGGCATACGATGGTGGAAATTCAAATATGGATCTTTCTACAGGAGGATATTTACTGGAATATGTCTTACACTGATTAAGTATCCCTATTTGAGGTAGACATCAGTAAATATCTTGTGTATCTCATTCTGAAATTGTTGGTGTTTCTTTATAGTAAAACACAAGGCTTCTACAATGAGCTTAGGACCTCAGAACTGGTGAATTCAAAAGGATGAAGTTCATTCATTAGTGTTCATGAGAACGTACTTTGTCTCGCAGTTTTGATGCAATAGGAAATTCTGAAATTTTATTCTTAGTTTAAAGGCTTGCAGCTGGTTTATTTATTCAAAAAACCACTCAGATTAAAGACGCAATACACTGCTGATAAGTTGCTGAAAACTCTTCAACAGCCCACTTAGTGTGAAGTTTACTAGTTTAATTAAATCTGATAGCAGTCACGCTGCTTGTTGTGAGTTATTGCTGAATCGGCCAAGAGCCCCCCAGTTTAAAGAAGTCATCTCGTTTCCACACGCACGTGAACACTGAATAATTCTACTGTGTAAGTACAGATAAGATTTTCTGGTACAGAGTGAGAATACTTAAAGCTCTCAGTAAAACACAGATTTCGTACATTCCGTTTGATAATACAAGAAATCTGAAGGCAAATTTTGCACTCGCAAATAGTTTTCTCTAGAGGATTTGGTGCTACTGACCATCGACAAGTTAGAACCACCCACCACCGTGCCCAGGGTGGTTTATCCTATTATTTATCACTTATTCGCATGATCGAAGTTGTTTCGGACTTCTTCCGGCAAAACCAATCAAGTGTGTTACCCCAACGGCAAAGTTTCTGTCGGCTTTCTGCACTTCCCCCGATCGACTGTCGTCACCTGCGACATCACACAGTATGCCAGTACAAAACTTAATGCAGATAACAATTGGGGTATTTCTTCGCGACTGTTACTATAACAATGCACATGTTTAACACTACTTGACACTCCAAAATTTGCCTATTGATTGGTGCTCAGTATCAGTTGCTCAGCTGTTGTGGCTTGTTTGGGCAAACGGAATTCCGAAAAAACGGGACAAGTTTGAGGCCGGCGTTGGTCATCCCCTATGGGCATCCGAGCTACGATAAATCGGACCGTATCATTACAGTAGTGATGCATCCTATGAACTGATGTCATCCACAATGTGCTCGGTGCTGGTAACTTGAATTTCGATAGTTCTATGAAACATTGTACAATTAGTTCCTCCTTGTAGGGAATCATTAGCAATGTGCATCTAGCGAACATCTACTGAGAGGATGGGAAGGAGGTGGATAATGCGTTCACAATGGGGCGTCCGGGATTCGGCGACGCGTGGCCATTTAGCAATTGGATTAGCTTGCACACGCAGTTCACGGACTGTGGCTTTGTGTCCACTTTCCTCCTCGTTTCAACACATTTGGCAAAGCCTTTCCCATAGGACAACAGACCATTCACTCTACTGAGTACATTTGGGGATAGGTTTTAGGTCACCATGTTTGTACCACTTTCAACTACATGTATTTGTTAGCGAAGAAAATCGACTTTCTTTCTAAAAACTTCCAGTTCAGTAATGGATGCACAATGAATGAAGATACTGGCCAACTTAGCTGCTCAAACTGCAGTGTTTTTACCGACAAGTTAGACGCTTTGTTTGTTCATTGCTTGAAATCTAAGTTTAGGTCTTGCTTACCGAAAATCATGAAGTTCATGAAACACTGGAAAGTCCTTCCTGAATAGGTGGTAACTGCACAGACCAAACAGCGCTTCAAAAGGCATTCGGATTTATGCTTTGGCTATCAGCGATCAAACTCTGGTTACATGGAATATCATCTCCAGGAGGCGACAGCAATGCAACAATGTTTAAAGAGTATATGGGTTGACAAAGGACCTTCTCCTATGCTTGCTACATCTCCTTAAATGTAGGATACCTCTATAGTCTGCTATTTGTCAATACTGTATCAGATTAACTTCTGACATCTGCTGTCTAATCCATTTACAGACAAGTGTGTTGTCAGCAAAGTCAACTTGAGTATCCTGTCCCTCAGACAGTGCCCTTCTAACTTGCAGTGTTATTCAGTGATACAGAGGAAAAAAGATGATTAGCTCACTCCGCAAGCATTTCAGATGAACTTATTCTTGTTTGTTTGACTGGATGACATTCTTGTTTGTTTTCTATGAGGCGTATGCAACATCCCTACTGGGCCCAGATTTGTTCCGAAACAGGTGGAGTGGAATTAGTGTCCATGACCATTCCCCAACGAATCAGTTTTATTCTGCCCATGTAGTGAGACACAGTATAAATGCAGGTGAAGGTGACTTGTCCGGTAAGCAAAAGGAATAAAAATTGTAAGATGTACGAAGCTGGAGATCTGATCTTAATTCATAATGCATTGGCTCTTGAACTACTGGATAATCTCATAAAAGTTGAAAGCAACTATTTATGAAGGATTGTTTTAAATCGCTTGTCATCAGAACATGATCAAACTGATGAGCTGTTTAGTCTTACGAACTGTGTTAATCAAGGATGCTATGTGTTTAACGTTGGGGTTGTGGGTCAACAGATGAGAAATTTGAACGTCTCTCTCGATGGCAAAGGAAAGGGTCATGTAGCTAACTACCAGTCTCAAGACACCTACACCGAATTCAGTTCGGCAACTTTGCTGATCTCCATGAAAATCGATTCGTCAGTAAACTTATGCCGTCGGAGTAATGTGATACAGTCATGTATGGAAAATGGCAGTTTAAACATGATTGCATCGGAAAGATATTATTCTCTTTGCAGTCTCGTCGTCCAAACGAGGGTATTTGAAAGAAAGCTTCGATGATGGAGAGAGGTCTTCACGCCAAAAAATTACCACGAATTTCCCCGCAAGGTAAAAATGTCTGCATTTGAATTGTTTACCATATGCCCCTGGGTCAACACTACAACCGAATTTTTAGAGAGGGTGCAATGTTCAGCTGAGACGTCCGATTACGGCATAAGGGAGAATGTCCTTAAGGGTAGCCACAAACCAGCCACCTTCCGCTTACTGTGGAAGCGCTCTGCAAGATGGACTATGGGGTAATATTGCCTTCTGTCAAACTTGGGATCATGAACTCCAGACGTGATGCACCGCACTTCTGCCTACTGAGACTGTCAGTGTCCCTTTTATGGTCCCCGAAATGTGTCTGACAGTTTATGTTGCTGGATGAGCAAAGACTAGTGATGTAGCTCTGAAGAAGAACAATCCAATCACGCAACGCAAGGACGAAAATACACGCTTAGGAGTGTGTAAGGGATCCACCGATTTCCAGCTTATCAGTTGGGTACTCCATCGCGATTTGTTGCTAATCTGTCTGGTGCAGTTAGGCTCTCTTAGTTTTTTTTATGAAACAAGCCCGATTGTCGAAACATATTGACCACTAAAAACGGACTATTCCCAGCTAAAAAAGAGGTCAATAATGTTTAAGGAAATTTCAAGTAAATCTTTGAATTTACGAAAGCCTAATTAGATCATATAAAGAGCTCGTTATCAGTAAATTCATATCTTGCAAGGCCATACATTTGCCTCCTAAGATGTCAAGTAGAACAGTCTAGCCAAGTGTACATGGCTCAAACGGTGTTGAGTCTTGCCTTACACTCAACACGCAGAGTCAGGTGCAGCTAGACAACAGATGCCTAACTGGTATGCAGATGAGTGTGTAAGTCGAATTTTGTGCAATGTATGTTCAAGTAGAACAAAAGGTTGATGGAGACTCGGGGACTGCGTCTACCTGATGAGACCCGGTGAAACCGGCCGTGGACTGTCAAGGAGTTTTCAGCTAGCCATTGATTGTTTATTTAAGAAAACTGCCTCGGGCGTCGCATATGTAGCATATGTAAAACTCCTAATCTTAGGGCTCTAGGTGGCACCTTTTCAAAACATCTGGAATTTGGAGGAAATTCTCTTGCGATGAAATCTTCTTGAAAGTGACAGTGCCTTACAAACAATCCCAGTTTGCCTCCGGAATTATACCGCAGCGTTTGAATGACGCACTGCTAGAGCGTTTGCGTCGTTTATACTGATAGCCTAATGGCTGATTCATGCTAAAAAAAACGCAATTTGTGGGTGTGTAAAATGGTTTGCCTTTTAATGCACATGTCAGGCTACAGGTAAAGCATAATCATGGTAAGTTGGAAAATACTCATGAAACAGGCCAATACAAATAAACAGGAAAGGAATCGGGATTCTGTCCCCAAAAGCAAAGTGGATCTATGCCGAAAGGCTGAGAAACATTGTATAACCGCTTCATCCTTACTGGAAATCATCAGCCGTGCGTATCTCGCAGTACTCCAGATAGGCTCGAACCCACAACCTCCCAGCTAACAGCTGAAGACTAGACCGTTCGGCAATGAACGACCGGTCAGCAATATGATGAACTCCCACAGACAGGATATGGCGTCACCCATTCTTCAGCCGTGGGATTCACATCCTGTGGTCATGTGTTGACTAGTTCTCCGAGTAACGACTTCTCAGACAGGAGAATGAAGGAACTTGTGAATCATCCCTCCTTCTGAGCTACTCATAGATTGTTAATAGTTTGAGGCGATTTGGATTTGTCCAGATTTGTCCAGTGAATGAAGTTAATCTTTACCGAAAAGTCCAAAATTACTGCATTGTTTAACGTTTAGCTATAAGCTAGGAGTTCATTGATTTGAAACCTCTTGGAGTTTCACTGCCAATGATTCCCGAAATGGATACAACAGTGATTCTCGGCTTTTCGACATAGACTGGCTTCACTCACAGAGGGAAGTTTACATTGAAATTTCCAAATCTCCCCATAAAGTCGACTGACAGAGTTTGGAGGAGTAAATCTTTCGGGTAGTGGTGGGTGTCCAAAATGACCAGTTAAGCGCTTCTTCGAAAGTGACGTAACATAACGTGCTAAAATCTCTACATGTCCTCTGTCGTGTAATGCTTGGGAAAGACGTTGTTCGATCTTGGGTGTCAACAAAGTGAGTAGGTATTCGTGCTGTGCTGTTTTTTGGGTAGAATCGGGTAGAGAATAGGTAGTGGAAAGGAAACTAAGCAGTTCGAGCGCCGGAGTAGGGGAATAAAGAACGAATCAAGCGAGGGATATGGGTACTACAAACTAGGGTCCGACGAGGGCTGCGACTATCGTTCCCGAGCGTGTGAGAGTGAGCCTAACGAACACCGCCAGCCTGATGAGTGCCAGCATTGCCAGTAATATATTGCCAGCTAAGACGGGCAAGCAGCTGGCACAGGAGTTGGAAATGTTTATCTTCTGAAACACTGGCAACCAAAATATCATCTATATGTGGACGGAAAAATTCCAGGCCGCAACGGACGTTGTGTACGGATCACCGAAATGTTAGAGTGGTATTGCCCAGACCAAAAACCGAGCGGTACTGTCAGCAAGCTGTAATCCATGAGTGCTGACGACTGGGTTGAACTACCGGAGGAATTCGATTTCTACAATGGTGGGACATACTTCGGCAGTGATAAAGACCCAAGAGAAATCGCCACGAAATCCAAAGGTAACGTTCGACAGCCGTTGGCAAACATGCGTATTTTTATGGAATAAGCGGTTTTCAGTGCATGGGGTTGACGGGTTAACGGCCTGTGGTATTTGGAGCCAAGCTAACCCCAGCTTTTGTGTCAACTAATTATATCCATGCAGTATCTTTCCAACAGCATAAAACAGGGTACTATTAAGATCTTCTGCGGCGAGCGTCGAAAACTCTTGCCCAAAGGCGAAAACTGCACATCTCATCATCTTAGCGTAATCAAACTACTCAAAGTACCACCAGAACAAACTTAGTTGGAGCTATGATAGATTGCTTCTGATGGGGTTTCTTAAGCATGAATCAGGTTTAAATTGAAATTTCAGGTAAGCCTATTCCTTTCACATTGTTCTGATGTTGGCATCAAGGTAGACGTACCGGTTTCTATGTTATTATTGACGAATTCAGAACAAATGTCAAGTTTTGAGTTGCATAACATGGCAGAAAGTTGTAACCATCGGAGCGTACGCAGTTCCGCATTCGCAGAATTTCATGCTAATCTTGTCTGGGACCAGTATGTATACCTAGATGCAACCAATTATTAAATTACCCGTCATACGCTGATCCGCTTTTTACGACTAAATAGGCTGATCGATACTACATATGCTTCTTTAGCAAAGTAAGTGTTTAGCCAATTTAAAGCGATTACCCGGTTATTTTTTGTTAAACGCAGCGTAAGATTACTGAGAGTAGGCGTTCTGTTTACCTGATGGTTCGGATGTCAATCAAACGAATATACTATTTGGGTGAGTTGTGCTGATTGGTGAATCTTCACAACTGAAATTTCCGCCTCATAGTTTTGTGAACAAGTGTGCACGGTTGGTTATTTTTCGTTTGACTTTCTTCTAGAATTTGGTGATAGCTTACTGTAGTCGTGGTTTCAGAAATAACGTTGTTTGTGAGTTACGATTTCTGTGCTGTTATGCTCCCTTAAATTTGCAGGTGAAACTGATTCTTGTAACCTTTCAAAACTTCTAAGTAACTGATTTTAACGTTTCCAATTAGACAATGTCAGTAGTTTTTTCACTCAGGTTACATGAGACCGTTGCAGTTTATACTGAAGTGAGGATAGTTCGACAACCTAGTTCCACTGTTCTCAGTCGGCTGGCAGTATTTGAAGCCAGTTGTCTATAAATGTAGCAATGACGTCGCCGACTTTTGCGGAGTGTTCGCTCCAACTAAAGTCTTTCCAGAAACCGCATGAAGTTAATTGATTGTTATGAAGAAAATACACATTAATGCAACCGATTTTTGGTCAGAGTTCTATAGTGGGTATCGGTTGACATACGGAGAAACGTGCGGCCACCGGACTTATACCCCACACACAGAAATATCGTCAGGATTGTACTTCCGTGGGCCACATCGACGATGTCAAACCTGCTTTACGTTGTCGAAGGTTTAGTGGACCAGTGGAAAAGTGCTTTATCCGCCAGGACACTGTTGTTAGGCTGCATTGCATGGGAAGACCCCAACTAGTCTGCAAGCAGAATGCCAGTTGGTGCGCTTTCAAGGTTTCTTTGGCAAGACCGGACACACACGGCATAGTTATTGGAATGTGCTGCACTGGTCTGACTGGGTTGGAGGTTTGGATGGCTGATAGTGCTTTGACCGTTAGGTGTCTCCTTCAAAGGACTTATCTTCGGGCAGTTAAAACTTAATCGACCGCTGACGATAGGTCATGCAGGATTCTACTGGTGGTCATGTTGCAAGAAAAAACGCCCCATTCAGTAAATAACAGCCCACTGGGGTTGATTGCCAGTGAAGCACACTTTTTGATGACTGAAACCCTCCATTTACCCGCTCATCCTGGACTGAGAAGCAAAAGCATCTTTCCGTGGTTGGATGGGAAAAGATAAGCAACGAAGTTCTCTTACACTACATGATGCACCGTAGCTGTTATTTCTTAAATCCAAGTAGGACAAAGCCAAATAATCATATGAATCTTACTGGAGGTGTTGTGTTTCAAAGATATTGTCCAGCGATTTATAACCCGTTTGATTTCATTGCTAGACATGTTTGGGTCAGTTGTAGGGAGTGCCACTGGATTTTGACTGTCATGGGAGAATGTCTAATGGACTTAATTTCGAAAGTGTGTTTCGGATTTGAATAAAGCAAACTTTTTCATCGTATGCTGACCAATAACCGCGTACAACGTGTGAATCTCCACTGTCCGGCTCAAATTCTTCGAAGTTCACATCCAAAATATCGTTACAGACTTGGTAAACCTGTCAGGTTTCCTCAAGGTAACTTTCGTCATCAAGGTCCTGGGAACTTACATGAAGTCTGCGTGCAGTCAGTTCAGTTACGTGTACAGGGTTGCGCACATCAAACAAGTTATGTATTAGCAACGGTCTGTGAGCATGTTCTAGCTTCAGTTATGTTCCCGAACTTATTGCATTTCATTTGAACCGTTCTGCAACAAAGTTGTAAAATACACCTTTTGTCTACTGTAACTGAGCAAAAAAATTCCCACATGGTCTAGTTTTCGTGTTGCTTTTTTGCAAAAGGAAACCAAGGTCGGCTTAAAGAGAAAACAAGCGATGTGAAGACGATGGTGCATATTAAATGAAGGAGAAAAAATAAAGGTCAGCTGATCTGTACAAACTCAAGATTGACGGCCATTGGACGAAAGCCTTTGTATGAATTTGCGAAACTAGCTCGAGCGATTTCCTAACGGATACAGGAGTGAAGCACGGCTGCGACCTAGCTCCAGCCCTATTTGGCCTCTACTTAACAGCCATCTGTGCCGAGGCCTTTCGCCAGGACGACAGTGGTTATTAGTTCCGCTGGAAGTATCTCCTTGGCGAAGCACTCCATTGTGAGTCAAATGTCCGTATGCTGCACTATTACGGAATACTGTATCATATCCCTGTCTTCTGAAGAGGACTTACACTGGCTGATGGAGGCGTTCGATTTGGTGACATCTTGCTTGGGTCCGCTCCGGAACTTCAAAATGAAACCCCACCTTTTCCGTTAAGTAATCATCAAATAGCGTACCGCTCTGAATTCTGCTAACTTGGCGGCCTATTGTGCGCAGACTTGACTCATTGAAATAAACGCACGAAATGTAGAGGCCAGCGCGGCATTTGTTCATCTTCAGAAACTCGTCTGGAACAGTAATCGCCTGCCCATAGAAATTTTTGTCACAGATTCCCATAGTCCATCGGATAATTACCCGGCGATGGGCATTTCAGTTCGCCGGTTTTTCATAGTGTGCATGCTGTTGGGTCTGACATAGATCAGTCAGTCCCCTAACTGATCTTTGGATGAACCAGGCGATTCTTTCAAGGGCAAATGAGACGGAACAATGAAATTTTTTGTATCAAATCGCTGAAAGGATACTGACGGAAATCTTTCAAGGCAATAGAGAACTGTAACCATCTTTGTAGAAATAGAGCATATGACTCGAACCTCGTCCAAGTGATGCTCAGTATAAAGTGTAAGCTGCTCGGAATGTGTAACACTCATCTAGCAACCACAGGAAATTTATTTACTGAAAGTTATTAAAACACCCCATTTTTTGCTGCTTCCCTCATAAAGACCACCTCTTAGAAAACAACAGGTTCGGCTTGTTCCTCAAAATTGCCACTCTCATTGGTCCACAATACGGAAAGCCCTTTCATCACGACGAATAGGGCGTACTGGAGTGTAGACTAAAATTTCACCCAAAGGAACACCAAGTTTATTTTTATATAGCTTGACACTCATAAAGTAGGTTTTTAAACAGTTGTACCAACAACAAAAACCCAGATGCTCCCGACAGAAAATAAAATGCAAACATCGAAATAAAACTCAAATATCTCAACGTACTTAAAAACGGAGTGCGGTTTGCAAATGGTACAGTTACTCGGAATAAGCACATCGATTCCAAGAGACACAAAGTTGCCCCTTACATCTGAAGATCACTCAATGACTTCATGTCTGTGCTAAAACAAAACAGTATATTAATTGTGAGAATTAGAGAGGTTCAGTTTATCTTAATGGAGCTTCAACTGAAACTGAGACGAATCTCTCACCTTTTATATCCTTCAATTGAATGGACCGTTCAGTGACCGTTGGGACGATCTTCAAGATATCGAAGTATACCTTCTTGATATTCCGCGCTACTTAAAAGGTCATTGGATACTCTTCGAAAGCCTACAACTGATTTTCTTTCCTTGGGGCTCATCGGACAAACATGGTCCCGGGTACCCCTCATCCTCATGTTTTAACTAAACACCAGATTGCAAGTAATTGACGAAGAACATTCGTGTACATCTATATGCAATTTGTCTTGGTATTACCGAGAGGCCAAACTAAATTTCACATTTATGATACAATTCGGTTGAGCCTACCGTTACCACCAACTAGAGAGAAAGGCTTTGAAACCAGCAGAATAACCGACCACAGCGTCGGTCATATCGTTTATGAAATCTCAGTAATTTATTTGTTCCTTTATTTTATCTCACCTTTGCTCTTATTCGCTTAGCCGCATTATGAAATCTAACACTCCTCGTGAAAGGCAGTTTTTCAGCCGTAGAACCTCGAGTAGATGTCCACAAAAAAACAACAGAAAACATGGCTTTCAGTGGTGTAAACGTATGAAAGGCTATGAAATTAACAGATCAAATCTATTAGACACAACGTTCTTCAGTTGTCATGTGTGATGCTGTTCGGGAAAGCAAGTGATGCTCCAACGACGTGATCCTCACGGTTCCTGATAGCGTTTCTTGGAAAATACACTAAACAAAATACTTTGTGGAACATCTTGACGTGAGTGGGCGACTGATGACTGGGAGAAGTCTGCAGTGCCCTGTTTGAGACTTCCACAGGGGGATGAGTAAATGAGTTGTCCAAAAGAGCAGTAGTCTACGTTTTCAGAAGTTAGATGAAGAAATGACGAATCAAGAAATAGATTCACTGGAGCTAGTAAATAACAGCTATCTATTCACTGGGCGGAGCTGTGAAGTCCAGACGCATGGGAGTGACGGTGAGCGGTCGTCTTCGGTAGCTCCACGGAAAGAGCACCCGTCCAAAAGATTGGTGGTTCGAGTGGTTCTCTTTTTAGAATTTCAACATATCTGAGTAAATTAGAGAGTCATCGTTAATGCATCCGGTAAATCGAAGGCGAACTTAGTATTCAAAGTGTCTTGATGTCATTCAGTAACTACTGCTAAAGGACGTCATATATAACTTAAAAGTGCTTGCTTTTGTAGTTTTCTCTGACTGGTCTCGGCGGCGTTTCAGACTCTTCCAACACTCGAAAAAATGTTTTGGAGCTTTCGCTGGCACAAAACTAAAATTGTCCTGAAATTCAGCAGAAACCATTCTCTGTAATATTTGATGAAATCTTCAGCATGGTAAGTCTAGCGAGAGCAACGGGTACAGACAGCGTTTGGCAAAAAATGCACAGATTTTGGTGCTGTCAGAAACATACCCGCTCCAAGTCGTTCAGTAAAATGCAAAAGTTTCGCCGGATTTTGAATTCCATAACGCATAACGGATCAAGCCCCACATATCGACTTAATCATATGCCTAAATATGACCACGTTTAAGACAAAACACGGGAAATATAGAAAGTTGCATCCTGTTAGTAACGGTTCTTGAGCCTTATCACAAACTCCGGTGCACCAGTCAAACAGACGTAGTTCATCTCCTGGTAGTATGAAGCCCAGAAAATCTGTATCGTGATTCCTCCGTGGATATGTTCTTTCTAATGCAGAAAAACGGTGACTGGATATTGAACAGGAGCAGCACTCACTCTGAACTGAATACCATGAGAAGTACGAAAAATGGTTACTCGAGTGATTACCGCCGAGAGAATAAGCGAACTTTGTTGGCATACAACAGTGGTGAGTTCTATACTTTGAGTGCAGTAGGAGCTTGTGCGATGCACTCAGAGGATCATCATCTGGAGATGGTGTTTGCAACCGCGTTCGAATGCAACCACTTTTAAGGAACTCACAGTAGTTCCTTTTGCTGGGCTGGGCATTATTTGAAGAGAGGTGTTGCGGAGGATGACTGATTCAGTATTTTTTTTCGGTTGTTCCACTGGAGACTCGGAAATTACATCACAAGACATCGTTTGTCGAAGCGTAAAACAAACAGCAGATGTGCCTGCTTGTCATTAACTGGAGAGAGAACATGGTTGGCTGAGCGACATAATTATGTCTATCAAGATGGGACTCATCCACTTTTCTGGCAGAAATTTTGTCTAAGAAATGAAATTAATCGGATTGTTTAGCTCTACCTTGAGAGCTGCACCGTTGATAAAAAATTTTGATAAAAAATTTCAAATGAGGATGTACGCAAGTTTTAAACAGCCTGTGAGGCGATCCGGCGTCAACATACGTGCATCTTCACAACATTGCCACTGGAGAAACGGCAGTGCAAGAAGCACTAAAATCAAAGTGCACTTCAAGTAAACACTTTCCTAACTGGTTAAAACAGTCTGTGGTGAAATAGATTACAGCTGCCTAGTTATTCAGATTCTCCTGGATACGCCTTGCCACTTGCCGGTGAGACAGATAGATAGAAGGTGAACTGAGTGATATAGATTCGGGTGGACATAATTCAATAAGTCCTGTCTAGATGACTGTCTATTCGTACATTCTCATCGAGATTCGTTACTGCTTGAAAACTGCTGGGTAAAAAACAAGATTGGGTAATTAAGTGGGCAACCCGTATGAATCAGTTTTCAGGGCTAGTAAGACAGCTAAGTAAAAACGGAGTAAATGAAGGAGAGCACCCGTAAATATTTGAAGAGATTCCTAATGAGACAGTAATGAGGCCTTGGTAATAAGGCATCCGAATAGATAGAGTGAAACATGCCAGCAGGTACACATGAGTAGAATTATGGACAGGCAATAAGGCGGATGTCTGAAAAATGTCACCTAAGGATAGGAAAAGAAATGGGATACATCGAGGACATGAGTTTTAAGTCTGGCTTAAACAGAAGAATGTTATTTGTGTGGAAAAATACAAGAGAAGGAAACACGTAGAAGCATACCCATGAAATTGCAAATATGACAGCAGTAACGCGGCCTCCGTCTAGATAGTTCCCTTCATTTTTGCTTTTTAAACTTGGTCAATCGTGATTGAAAGAGACGAGGCGTTAGTTCTAGCTATTTGGACTAGCTGGAGGAGGGGTACATCCGCACCAATGTGCTAATGTCCTGAAGGGACTTCCATACAACCAGCTACATGTAGGGGAAGGGGCAGGAATAGAGTAGTTCAGATAAGAATGTCTAAGAGTGATCAGCGTTCAACTGAAAAGAAATTGCGCGAATAGAACATTTTTTAATATGTTTGTTTGGTTAGACGGTGGTAGATCATCCCTGCAGCAGTTCAAAAAAATAGAGCTTACAGTGCACCCTGATGTAAACCATTGTTACTAGGGGAGGCCGAAACCACTGTTGTCTCATGTTCGTATACTGTGAAAAATAATCACTCAGCCAATCAAGTGAGGAAGGAGAGCATCCAGCAGATTACAGCTTAAGTAGAAGGTGAGAAAAGTTGAGGAGAGGTCCATAAAAGCACATCTGTCTAAGGGACTGCTGTTATTTCAGGCTGAATCAATGAAGTAAAAACGAAGAATTTGTCGACATCATGTGCACTGAGATTTGCCTTACGGGAAATGTGAAAGGGTTTAGGAGAAGAAAACAGCGAAGGGGAAATGACAAATAATGCAATCTTTACCATGATTTTCAATAAGGTTGGAGAAGAAACAGTGGTGCTACACTTCCTGTTTTTTTTCAGTAATGACCTCAAAGCAGACGATCCCTCAAAGCTGAAGTATGGAGAAGCTGAGGAACATAAGCTTGAATGACGTCCAGTACCGGCTCACTTAACTCGTCAGTGCATTGCTTGAAGAGATAAGGAAGTATGCTATCACGGCCGGAAGCATTAGTCAGTCGACGCGACTTGAGCAAGTACTTCAAGGACTCTTGAACTACCAAGTACTTGCCGTCACCAGAGAAGAGGATAAGGCCTAGAAGGCTTGAGGGTCCAATGGAATCACATTGAAATCCGGCGTTTAAGGAATCCAACTCCGGGCAGTGAGCATTCGGAGAACGATTTTTTACGAACAAAATTGCTTTGGATCCACACATCTTTTGAGGGATACAGGCTCATAGGGTTGGGCAAGAAGACCGACTAAAATTCCCTACTCCCCGTACTACCTATGATGTACATTCTTACTTTCCTCATTGTTGTTTGATATCAGTTGAGTCAACCATTCGACTACCAAATAATACATTTTTCCAGGGGAAAGTTAAGTGTATTAACTAAAAATTGTGTCGCAACGAAGCAGAGTGAACAAACAGTCTGTTGGGAAAAATATGGACTCAACGATGGGTAAAAAGCTCTCAGAAATGCGGCACTATCTAAAGTGATACGGCGTTTCTAGACAGAACTGTGGGTAGAGGCTATGGAAAAACAACAGTTCAGCTTTGACTACGTGACCGATAGGGATCAAACAAAGGTTCGACCAATGACATAGAATCACGAGCCTCGTAGCTACAAAAAAACAAGGACAGCTGGCAAGTAGAATATCAGGTTGGATTCTATTCCATCACAGTTACAGAAAAGTAGTTTGTAAAGAACATCTGTCATCTCTAAGCTGATTGGCTATTTATAAGCCATCGGACACGAGGTCTGCACTGATAATTTATAAACTACGCTGCGTCGTGGTCTGTATTTACTGTGTACTATTGGTTCACAACCTAGCGCCCTATTTGTTCATTGGTTCTATTTCGTATTGATCCGTTTGTGCTCTGTGTTACGTTATGGTTTGACTTCCCATAGTCTGACTGCTTGATCGCAAACCCCTCCTTTTTGGTAGTTTACTACCTTCATCCTGAAAGTTCCATTTCCAATTTGCGTTTTTTATGAGCTTTGCGGAATTGTATTTCCTTTCTCTGCAAAACTGACCTAATTTTGACCCACTCGGTGTATCAGTAACAGTCATACAGTATGTTTGCTTGCAAAATTCAAAATTTCTCGTGTGGCCTCACAAATAATTATGGCAAACACCAATTTTAGTGACTTTAATATTTTCTCGCTACGTATTGTGTTTTCTTCGAATAGCACCAAATCGAAATAATAAAAAACTCTTGGCTTTGAACTAAATCGGGCATGAAAATAATAGTTCATATATAAAGCGTGGTTGTATCTTTTACACTGCGAAACCTTTTTAACTGAAGGCCAGAAAAGCCGTAATAAAGCACCGGAAATTGCTTTGTGATACCAAATTGACGACGCAATATTACAATTATTTTCGTCTGAATGCTCAACAAAATTAGTTGCAGGGACTTGGAGCTGAAGAGAGACATACACTGAAAAATGACTGTATAATGTGTCTGATGCATGATAACATTTTCAATGAAGTCAGGCGGAAAACACTGTGCGAAACTGAGTCCTCATCAGTCGGTAACGCAAAAAGATTTGCTTTGCTGAGTAAGCTTAAACTCAACGGTTATTCCACTCCATCGTTTAGTTGCTTTGCTTGAGTTTTCCGCTCATAAGATAGAAACTCAGACAGGTACCTGCCCGTATTCTCTCAGATAAATCTAAACCAATTGAGATATCTTTTTCCAAGTGGTCTTTCTACTTGAAACACTGTAGTGTAGTGATTATCAGGCTGATTGTTTCGCAAAGAATTCCAGTGGTTTTACACACCCACGTTGAATAGTGGCTGTCAACTCGGGAATAAAAAGATAAGATGCTTTTCTTTGAGTAACTCAGGCTACGTTTTAATGGACCAAATCCCTAACGTCGAAGAATTACTAACAAAGTACTAGAAAATAAACGGCTATATGAGGACTGAGGAATGGTTTCTGTAGCTTTTCACACACTTGTTTTCTCCGAAGTATCCCATTCCGCGTTTGCAGTGCAATGTCGTCTAAGTGATGAATGCGGATGTACCCAAAAAATGTTAGCACTGTGCTTCTGGTCGAAACAAAAATCTCCTAAACCCCACCGTAGAACAAACCCAACAAAATTAAAAGTGAGACAAATTCCACAGAAACAGAAAGCCTCAGAACCACTTCATTTTATCGATGAAGAAGCATACCGATTTCATTACAGTTCCAACTGTTTGTGGTTAGGTGGGAAGGAACAAGCATGTTCAACATGTTTCATGTCAGATTTAGGCCCAAGTTGGTTCAGCTACACTAGACAGCACAAAAAACAGTTCCAACCGAAAATCTTCAGCACATAGGAACACAAAACTGTCTGACTTGCAGGATGGAAAATCAAACCTTAACGGTGTCAAACACAGGTCCGTGGCTGAGCCAACAACTCTTATTGTTTGTTCGTGAATCTCTTTTGAAACGAGGCCACTTACTGCCTAAGCAAGTTAACGTTTTCCGTGGAAGCTTCGTAGTTTTCTCATTTTGGCATTTCAGATTATTTCAAGTTACCATTCTGGTGTTGTGGCTTGTTCAGTGAGGGCTCAATTTCATGAGATCACAAGATGACAGCACTACCTTGTGTTCATATGATGCCAGTCAGCATTTCTCAATCTCGCATCTACTGTAATCAGGATGAAACTATGTAAACTATATATACACAAATAGTGCGTACTCGGCGCAGCATTCCAATACGTGTGTTTGCAACCAAAGACCAGAAGACATTCTTGATTCTCCCTACAGTTGTGTCGTAAAAAGCACCTAGTGACAAAGCAGGTAGGAATAAATTAAATTATTAAGAGATTTCTAATATCTTGAGCATCAACACGCAATGCAAACGGAATGACAGAGGCCTTGAATGGGACTCGCGAAAAGTCGCGGTTTCGACTCCCGTCCAAGGACTCTGTATCACCAATTGCATCTTCTTTACGTGGGTCAATACTCAGTTTAACGGGCGATTTCTTTTCAAACAAGCGACAATTCCAGCTTTACTAATTCGAATAGCTTTGTTAACCGATCGTGTTGCATCATTTTCTTTATGTATTCACTAAGTATCGTTTTATTCGGAAGCATCTCCGCTCTAAAGAAGATCCAAGTTGAACAGGGTAAGAAAACAAATGACTACCTAATTTGTGCTCCTAAAACAAACATTCATCTACCACGGCCGGTTTTTTCCAAAAGCGTTTCCGCATATTTTCGCCTGTCTGCTGGAATGTGGAAATAACACGAAGTGGGTAACAGTGATACGGATAGAGTTTGGCTGGCAATCCGTACGGGAGCACAATAACTGTGGGACAAAAAATTATAATTGTGTTCTTAATTAGTACTAGCTCAACTTACATTGCATGACCGCGGTACAAGAGAAAATTCGATTTCCAGCTAGGATTTGGTTCCGATCTGTGTCCCACTGAATAACATTTGCATTTCTTTTCTTTTCAGCCATTTGCTTAAATCTCAACCAATTTGCACAGTGCAGTTTTTTACGTTTTCAAACAGTGCTTTGTTGTTCTGTTTCTCGACCTTTCGTCTCTGCTTGAAACGCCAGTCGTCGGCCTTCACTCTAGGTTCAGTTCAAGACCCCTAGGTAGATTTGTATAAGCGGATGCATAGGATTATCCAGCGGAGACATCTTCAAATAAAAACTATATACTCGAGAGGAATTGACCAATGAAATCTATATTCTCCGACTTGCGGCCGAATTCGTTAACACGTCAGTGAGTAGAAGGCAGATTATGGGCATACCTATTTCCCTAGGATGACCATGAAGAAGCGTGCAACACAAAAGTACAAAACAAAAATGTATATTTTTGTTCGGGAACCAACTTTTTGACTATCAACACGATCATTGAAAGACACGGGTTTTACTTACAAAAACTGAAGCAATAAACGTAAATATTTAACACAGATGTCGAAAAGTGGTTGATAAGTGGACACGCGTTCTGCCAATTATTGGACCACATATGGCCAAGAAATGCCTGTCATTCAAGACGTCCATAATTTGTCTGGGATTTTACCTTGATGATTTAAAATATCATTTCTAAAAATATCTTGATGCTATTTATTTTATTTACGAGATCACACCTAAATTTCCAGTGCATCAGACAGAAGAATAGTGCGGAGGAAAACCTGTCTGAACATCTGGATTCACTGAATAGTTTCGATGGGGACGAATTGACTCAAAGCAAAATGGTTTACTATGAAAACGTTTTTTTCTTGGAAGCCATATGAGAATTCGTTTTCTTGTGTACAAATCAACTGACCTTCCGCATCAACTTAGATCTGATTAGTGTTTGATTACAAAAAGATTCTGTGAGATCAATGGTATGGAAACGCCAAATTTGATTGGAAAGATTCCACTTACTGATTTTGCTGGGACCGTTTTAGCAACATTAGAAAGTCAATCGCAGACAACTGAGGTTGCAGGCCGCTAGCTTCGCCAGGAGCGTACTGAGAGCAGCAGCAACAAACTTACTGGAGAGTGGGTGATCCATTCCTACAGTTAATTGCTAAGAAGCCATAACAATCGTTCCACTTCTTCCAGTTTTCTTCCACTCAACAATGGTTTCTTTCCCAACGAAATAAAGATTTTCTGGCGTGAATTTCCCGGTTTTCCTTCAAAAAGTGTCTCCCTTTCTCTCCTACATGTATAGTACACAGTATGGTAGTTTGGATCGATTTGGTACAACAGCGGAACAATGGCATGAAGAATAATGACTATTCAGAACAATTAAAATGGTTAAGGTGTCCACCTTTCCAGCTGGTGCATAATAGGCTAAAATACTTCAAGTCATAGTTATCTGAGGGGAAATAGTAAGGAAACAAAACATGGTACTTCAACTTCATCGTAGTTGACCAGAATATTTCACCGTCTTCCTGAGTGAACTTATCTGTCGCCTTCAGTTTTGTTGCGTGAGATTTGCACTCTACTGTTTTTTTAACGTTTTTCTGTCCTTAAGTTACAGTTCTGCTGTGACAACCAATGTCTTCCCCTCTTATGAACTGTTGGTAGAGTTTGATAATATTATAAATAGTCAGGAAGCTAATAACAGGAGAGTTTAATGCTGTCCAAGGGACCTACACCACACTAGCTACATCCTTCTTGCGATTAGTCTGCCAAACCGACTGGTTGCTTATCAGGCGTTAGTTGTACTGTCCGTCAAGCTTGGCAATCGTCAGTGACCACACCGCCCGATGACGATTTCCCCTGCTCTGGTGATGAATTGCTTGCAAGTCAACTACCACTTTCGGTGAAGTAATCATCTGCCACCCGACCAACAGCAGATGAATGCATCTGAGCTGCTGATATTTAGACGTATTAACAGAAGACCCTCCGATGGGAGCAGGCGAGTTTCGACCCTGGGGAAGGTTGTATAGGTCATTTTTTACGGCTCCAGGACTACTGGGAGACGGACAAGCCCATCGGTATCCTACCCGTTTTCCCTGATATCAACCAGTCTTTTGATATGGTTGATAGAACCAGCAAGAGGGAATGCCTGATCCGAAATCGTGTGCCCGAAAAGTGTGCGAAGATTATTCAAACTTAGTGGGCGTACATCTCAAGTCATGTACGAGGTTATCATTAGCTGTCGCAGATGTTTACTCCATTGAGCATATTTACACAGGTTAGCCGTTATCATTATTCTTGAGCAACTTCGGTATGTTCGTTTTTACTCGGAAAAACGCATGGTCTCAAGGCCGGCGATCGAGCCCAGTTGATGGACCGCGTTCAGTGACTCGCAGTCGGTACACTTCTAATTGACGACACGGCCCAGATGGGCAACCTAGGATTACCATTCGAACATGTGCTTCACCCCTATAAAATACAGGGCAATATCGTTGGTTCGGCAGAAGCGGGCTGTACTACTATCTCTTGGATATATATACTTCGTTTCGTAGAGAATTACAGACAGTGAAGAAACACGTGAATACGTTCAAAAGGGTGAGAGTAATCCAATACCACAAGCCGAAGGACGAAAACCCACGATTCCTTTTCAAACCTGTGTCACCGTTTCCACTTCACGGGTATCCATATAGGAATGAAAGGAGGCATATCTAATACCTCTGTAGGCGCACCTTCGTTTTACTGCGGGAAAATCTGGTCTTTTTGAGAGAAATTAACCCAAACTCCGGTTTTTTCGACCACCGATATCCGCGAAACAACATGCATGTGTGGTGGGACATAACTTGCGATCAACGACAGGCCTTGTCGGCTCGCGTTTGCCACAGCAAAGTGCATCGGACTGTTGGATGTCATCAGCGCACACGATAAGCTCTCTGTTCGAAAGACCAAAAGTCATATGAGAAAGCCACAAGAATGGTCAAGCTTTGGAATACGAAGATACCAACAACACTGCTTACATCTGTGAGGTCAATACGCTTCCGAGGTACGATATGATGTTTGCAGGTAGGGCACATAGCCGCATAGTGTTTTGTAGACTGTGAGGTTTCTTCCCAACGTATCTCTTGTGCTCATGTTCTATTCAAAACCAGAAATGAACTGTCCATGGATTCGGTTTGGGTAAACAATCATGAGGTGGATGCAACCCAATTCGGCCGGCTGTTGCTTGGGTTCAGAATTCAAGCACAACCGAAACAGAAAGCGGTAGTCCACTTCACCGATGAGCATGGTGTATATAAATTATGTTACTCTGTTTGTTTAAGCGCAGCTTGTCTTTTCGCTGTTAATCAGACTGCGACGCGCGTGCCAAACCAGGTTTCTTCCTCTCAACATTCTTGTTCTATATTGTTATGCCCAGATGCCTAATCGTGCGTTCTAGGTCTTGTGAAAATTCCACAACTACATTCATCAGGATAGAGATGCAGGCTGTTTGCTGTCAGATTAGAATCCTGCTTCGACAGACGTATTAGGTGGAGTTTATAGCAATGTGGAAAAGGTCAATTCTTCTCGACACTCGCACTCAAGTATTCCGTTTACAGTAGTTGCCTCAGGCTTCTAATCTTAGTAACTAATTAGATCCGTGTTATAAGTAACTAGGAGAATTTTGAATGGAAACTCACGGAACGACACAAATTCCCCAAGGTTCTGTGTGGGTAGGTTGGTTGAATCTGTGCAGGGACTTGCCATACTTATTATCGTTTTTCTGAATAACATTGGCAGAAATGTGAAGTGTTTGCTGAAGGAAACGCAAAAAGTAGGAAAGTGTCAAAAAGATACATCACTAGTCATCACTAGTATGATCAATCGTGTTCAGTGATTTTACAGATGGGAAGTCCGGGTTTCATGCAAAAATCAGTTCACAAACAGAATCCAGAAACTGAAATCATGACGTGCAATTCTGAGTGCTATGTAATGCGCTTAAAGTTCCAGCACAGTCAAGAATCACACCTCACAAGTACGATGTCCGTCGGACAGGGTCAGATTTGAAATATACTGGCAAGAAAAAGGGTCAGTGCAATGCCCCTTGCGTAAGAGAGGGCTTTACCTATATAGGAAGTCGAAGCATAAATCACTGACAGTGACCCTAGAAACATCCAGCCTCAAGATTCCATTGACGGATTTAGGAAACCAGAAACGAATTGATCGGTATTTCGTGGACTAAGACGTCAGCAGAGTAATCACTGGCACGTAGAGCCGAAATAAAGCCAAGGGAGCGTTCATTAACACCATACTTCCGTTGCCTCATTTCACACACCCATCGCCAGTCCGATGCCATGCTCATATCTGTTATCTTTACTCAACATTTTTAGACAGCGGTCAGGTCGGGATTGATAAACGACCTCTAACTGAGCGCTAACAACACCCCAGAGTCAATGTAGCCTCGCCAAATGAACCTTTCTTTCGGTCTCTTTGCAACTCGGTTGGGAAGAGCACGACAAGCATTATATGTAGTACACAAGAAATGCACAGATCTTCCCCGTTAACTGCAGTTTCCACGGTAGAACATCGTCTGACTGCATGATCGCACCGGGCGCTCAGTATTCTTGTCTTCAATAAGTTTATACCAGGGATAAACGACTGAGCGAACACACGCCATGAAGGAAATTAGGCTATCAAATATAGCACACAAGGACTACCAACGCTGCTGTGCAGCACATCATCCAACAGTTTCCCCCTCTTCTCTAGTCACCATATGCGCACCATGGGCTAGGAGTTGAAGGTTGAAATCTTTGGCAACTATGCAAAATGAAGGACCAGTGACTGCGTTAAAATTTGACCCTACTCACTTTCGCTGCACGGCGATGGTTGCGCTCAGACTTGGGATGCCATAACCCTCATTTTTTTGGTGGCTTGCTGTAGCCCACTTGGCTATCCTTCGGTGGACATATTAGGGCACAAATAGACTCCTCGAGTCCACTCATGGATCGTGTTTCTGGGGTCTTGGACGAGCACGGGAGAGTGTCAGCATCAATAGTAAGCAGTCTCGTGTGATCTCCGTCAACAGATGTGATCTTAGGGGATATTGCCATGGCCAGCCCGTAGACCATCCAATCGCGGACAAAGGCAAAAGCATCCTCATGGAAATGATATTCCATTCGCTGCATCAGAAAGCGAACAAACTCAACCATAAACATGATAGGGAAATGGTTCCCCTGACTCACTTCTCTGTGACGATAAACTTCCCAGTTAAGGAAAGGCGCTACAATGTTCGAATGGGATTGTGCGACGTACAGGACTAGAAAACAAAGGCGCTTAGACAGGTATGACGATTCTATCTTGGTGAATCTCTTAAAAAGCCTTTAAAATCTCCAAACCAAGGTTAAAAGCAATCACTGAAGCAAAGTGTATAGTTACAAGATGACGTCCAAACGCCTTCTAATATTACCACCACTTTTTATGCAGCATGAGCACAAACATGAAAACATGGGCGAAAGATGCAGAAGAATTTATAGAGGAACATTAAATAAAAGGAATCTTTCCATTTGAAGGCATGCCATCAATTTTTATCCTCTCAGGCGAAATGATCTCCAAAGTATGCAAAAATATTTGACATGAAAACACACGTGTAAAGACTAGTAACTGAATAAAGGCCAAACAGTGATAAGATGACAGCAAAGGAACGGTTATCAGCACCCTAATTCTGCTTCATCTCATTCCATGCAATCACTTGGCGGGCGTTCGAGAAAGTGATCACGTCTCCACGGTTGCTTGGCGCTTCCGATCGGCGATTATGTCAAGCTTGATGAAAGGCGTCAACGTAGGTGCTTTCAACTCCTCAAAGGCGGTGTATCTCAGAAGACGTAGATATCTTCCGAGTTCCATTACAACCCGGTTATAACGAGCACACTGACCATCATGCGCAATCCAGCAGAACTGTGGAATATGCGCCAGGCTCTCCCGTTGTCCACAGTTTCCACGATAGAAAATCGTCACCATGACCAAACCGGATGCTTCTGACTCTCGTCCTCAGCAGGTGGTACTGGAGCTAGAAAGTGCGGATAAATGCTCAGTCCTCCCCAACTCAACCTCAGCAGCTTCTAGCTTCTTTTTAAAACAAGCCTGACTTTCTGCGCGGACGGACCAGTCTGCAGTGAGGGCGAAACCATTCAACAGAGTGTGGTGGAACTGTTAGCTCAATTGCGGCATCAGCAATATAAAGAACTTCATCCATCTCCATGAAGAACCATATTGGGCAGAGTGGACCTTCCTGTCTCACTCCTCTACAAGCGTGAACCTCGTATATAGAGAAGACTGCTAAAGTATTCACATGGGACTGTGAGATGTATCGAACTAGAGGTGACGGTGCTCCAAACGCCTCGGCAGATCTGGTAATCGTTTCATGCGAAACCGAATGAAGCGCTTCGGAGATATCAACAAGGTTAGAGGCAGTCACTGGAGAGTGGCGAAGCAGAGTATATAACAGCGAGGAGGCTTCCAAACAACCGTCTTGATGATGAAATGCAAAGCAGAGTGAGGGCAGTTGCAACCTATAAACTCAGTGACCAGCAACCACTTTCTGAAAGCAAGGGACGAGAATGGATAACATGGAGTTTGGTCTCAGTTGGTCCGGTGGGACGTCGGATTTGGGATGTTTGGAACTACAGTAACACAGGCTCGGTACAAATGCGGTAGATGACAACGGCAAGTTGAAATACCCAAGAAAGGCGTTGGCATTGAACAAGCGAAGCATTCTACACTTGAGCTTGGTCAAACCTGGGGACGAATGGCCCTCACGGCTAAATTCCTCACTCATAACTGGCTTGATCAGACTCAAATAAGATGGCAGTATTGTGTGACTTGGCCGGCTGTCCACAAGTTTTGGGGCACCTGTTTCCAGTATTCTTCCGTGTCCAAAGGTAAGCCGCACCTTCCTTTGTATAGTTCCTTCCACGACCCATTGAGCAAGACAGGTACTGCATCTCTCTTCTATCGGTGTTATGAGATCTGGATGGTTCGGCGAATTTGCTTTCGATTGGTCGGCACACAGTGGGCTTGCTCACTACGGTTTTGGGAAACAATGTCCACATTTGTGGGAATATTTTACATGCATGGAGGTCCAGAAGCGAGAGCACTTGCTCCGGTGCCAGATTGCAACCCTCCGGCAAAGACCAGAAGTTAAACACTAGCGAGCGAACTGTCATATTTGAAGACCAAGAATGACAATGCAATCCATGGTTTGTTTGAACCAAGCTCCATAAAATTCAGAGTCGAACGACCGTAGCCCTGTTTGGTCGAGGACACCAGGTGACGCTTCATCCAGTTATGGTTGCCGCACTGCCCTTCTGACCTGTCACGTGACTGAAGTGTTATGATTCCTCTCATAGACTACGCATTCCACAAAGCCTCCAGTGAAGTGATATAACTTGACCATTTTATTTTGCACAAGACAGCCACTGAGTACAATGCGTGGCTGCATCTTTTGTTCATAAGATTTCGAAGCATCAATAAACTAAATTCCATGACAAGAGACAGATTTGTGTAGACTGCTAAAAACTGGTTTACTCTCATGGAATACTTTTCCTTACGGTGATTTTGGTCAACCAATGCCTCGGTAAAGAAACATTGGTGGGTACTAGAACAATATATATTCGAGCTGTTGAAAAAATGTTTCTTTTTTCTAATCATTTGGGACAGTTAAACTTTCCAGGATACTGAAAACGAGCAGAACCCCAGAACAATCACTCAGAAGCCGCATCAGTAATTTCATGCCAAGAAAAAATACACTGCAATGTCTCATAAATCGTGCCAATTGAAACATGGAGTGGCGTTTGTGAATCACAGGCAGTCGAAAAATATCACAAAAGAGGAGTCCTACTGTGATTTATTTTTGAGTTTCCATTGAACACCAACCCGATGTACGAAAAGGTACCTTCGGTCGACTGCACATAATTGCGTACAAGCAGAAAATAAAATGGATGGAAACTCAGGGACTGCGCCTATCTGGTAAGCTCTAAGATGAACGAAACCGGAAGTTGGTTGTCGAACAAATCACCGCAGATTTATAAGTACAGTTATGTCAAGAAAACAATTGGTATTTTTTGTGGGCGGTTAACGTGTCAGAACAGAATGCAGCAGTCCAAATGAGTTGATAGTGGTGCTCCAAACATCTGAGAGAAATCCCCTCTTATTACTAATGGTCACTATTTGTATGAATGAGTAGAGGATGCATAGATTTGGGTGTTTCAGTTATCAGTTTTTATTGTTGACATCTCGACTGGCATGGTGCGCTATACCGTTGATACGAAATGTTCACAGTGCACATCACATACATTTTGAGAAGGATTTTAATTGGCATTCGCATCGAGGGTAGTTCAACTTGACCATAGTCAATTACGGGTGGCTGACTAACGGTGGTGTCTGCTACGGCACTACTCATTCATCATTCACGCAGTTCAAGCCACGTGACCTGGTGTTAGTTGGCTGTTCGAGTGACGAATCCTAGGATCGGGTTTTAGAAGAGTTGGGAAATATTTCGCTCTTCTGAGCTGAATGATCTGTATACAGTGTAAGTTACTCATACTGCTAATTATTCACTTGTGGCCTAATTGTATAGTGTTCACCTAACATGCAGGTCATAGGTTCGAATCCCTTTCGAGATTCTTGAGATGTACAATGGTGCCGCACAGTGCCATTCAGCTTTCTGGCTTCGCTTCCCTGATCCATAGGTGGATATCTCAAGTGAAACCTCGTACTTATTGAGGTAATGATGCTATTTTATAAGGCTGAGTTTGAAAATAAATGACCCTAAAAAATACACAGTTCATTCACCTGGCGATTGACAGTGAAGCTTGCAGAAAATCTAGTTTTCTTACTTGTGTACAACATAAATTCCAATTCTCTGTGTCTAGTGGGGTGTATTAGTTGGCCAGAAGCTGTGAGTATTTATCCCAAGCAAAACCGCTGCTCCAAGCAACTTATCGATCTGAACTTTTAGGCAAAGTTCAGTTCTCTCCAAATTGAAAACATCATTCAGTCTTAGGGCCGTATATCGACATATTCGTCTCTACAGTGCACTCAATCTCCGAACAGGTGTTGATGGAACAGTTAATTGCGCACTCTCTAACAGATGCGACTTATCCGAGCAGTCGATCGAGTCCAGTAAAATGACGATTTCCAAATCTTCTCCGTTTCTTCGTTACACGACTACCGTAAATTTTATACAGCAAATATGTCCGACCCCAAATCGTTTCATCCAACATGTCAAGCTGGGTTACCGTGACGATACGAAGTAGAATCTATGCACTATATTTTAGCCGCCACACTGACTCGAATTGGTCGACAAATTTTCAGTGTACAAACTTCGTTAAATGCGACGCCTGTTTAGAATCCGACTATCTGACGTAATGTTTGCTTTTGTTAGCGACGATAGCGTTCAGTGTAAATTGCGCAGTGGTTTTTCAGCTATTCATATTGTCAATATCAATACCACCAGAACCGATGACCGACAAATTTCAAATTTTGCGGAACCAAAGTTTTATCGAACTGTGTCCGAGTTGATTTGGCCATGAAAAAATGCATTGAGTATTGAATTTGGCATTGATTTCCGAGTTTGTCTCAAGCGAAGTGAGGTACTCTAGGTATTCGTTTCTGAAATGGATGAAAACATGTAAATACAATCTGTAAGGTCACGGAAAAAGCTCCAAAGAAGGTAATAGATGACAAAAAAGCATTATAGACGCGTATAATTCAACAGGTCTATTTAAACAAACTGGCTTGAACAGTCATGTTCACAGGACATCCTGGCATGGGAGTCTTAGTAGGGTGAAATTTTTTACTTTGAAGCTCTGAAGGAGACAGATGTAATCCTACGACGAAAACAAGATGTTGGGTATCCAGTAAGATTCTCGAAGTTAAATACTTATACGGTTCAGGGTGACCGGGAACCTAAAAACTGTAATACCAACGAGAGAGAGTGAAATGGCCTTGATGTATGGAAGTAATGTTGTTCAGAAAGGTCAAGGAAACACTAAATTTAGTGAATGATAACACCAACTATGCTTTCAGGAATACGGCTATAGGAAGTGGATTCAGCCTGTATGAAACAAGTAATGTAAGTTAGCTAATTTCGACGAAATATTGTAAATATTGAAGGAACTATGCACGACTGATGGATAGGATCACATCGGGTTTCTCCACATCTCTAGGTCTTGTCCCAGTCACGACGGACAGCAAGCTGCTCGTTATTTTTACTTACTGCGAGGGAAAAAATGACATCCTGAAATTAAGACGTTAGGAGGGACGGAAGGTTCACCTCCCCACCACCACCACCAAATGAGAAGTGCTATTAATTCCACAACTTCAGATTCTTGGTCAACTCTAGTCAGAACAAAATGAAGCCAGGATTACGGGATCAAAAAGTTGATAGTGCCAGAGAAGTTCGACGGGGCGTCCACACTTTATTGTCGACACTTTGTTGTGCAAATAATCCCAAAGACTTGTTAAATTTAGGCGCCATATCAAACTCTGTGTAAAACACTATTCATTATGAAGTGCCATATTTTTGTTTACGGTATCTTCAACAATTACGGTGGTCCTCCTTTGGGGCACTTAGAGATTCATTTAGTGCGCATAAAGCTTCCCACACCAGGTAACTGAAGGCAAGTTTGGCATAGAGTAGAAATCATTGTACAGTTCGCCGGTCTTTTTCTCTTCTTCTCTTCTTCCATTCAATGCAGAACGCTCCTATTATCCAAGACCTCCATTTTTGAATTTTTCTCCAATTTCCATTTGACGGGCACAGCCAATCGTGCTGCCTGTTTAAAGTTTGAAAAACGATGTCTACACCAGTGTAAACTATGTGCATAAAGCAATACTCATCAACAAAAGAGGGTGCTCTTTAGATATTTCTCATGAAGCATTTGCTCTGAAATCCCACCATGTATCCACATTCTCTCGCTTCGGCTCGTTCTTGGTACTGGGCAACATTATTTTTATACAGTGCTCAAGCAATATCGTCATGCATCACATGATTCCGAATGGTTTTATGTGTTTATCTGTAAACGAAACAGTCTGATAATAAAAAACCGAGTGGTTCGCAGTCTACCGATCGCGGAGGCGCAGCCATGCTGTTCACCAAGAAACAATGACAGGTCATCTTTGAGTATCCAGATGTAAAATGCAACTATGAAACGTTGTTGTTGGTAGTATGAAGAGGTTTAGGATTTTTCAGCTGAGATTGCACGTGAATCTAATCTACGCTGAAAAGCCGAAAAGAACTGTACAGATAGTTCACCCTTTTGGAAATCATCAGCAGTGCGCATCACACGAAACTCCAGGAGGGAGTCTCGAACACGCGACCTCGCGGCTATTAGTTGGAAAGGTTAACCATTCTGCCACCAAAGGTTGAGTAGCAGTGTGATTAATTCGCACTTAGGCGGGATATAGCGCCACCCATTATTCATCTACGAGATCCACATCGCGTGGTCACACGGATTGGCTGACTCATTGAGTGACGACTTCCCATGAGTGTTTCGCCCAACTTATGGACTTATTCCTCTTCTGAGCTACTTATAGACTGAGGATAGTGTGAGGAGATTTAGTAATGTTTCAATAGACACTTCGTCCAGGAATTCTCGAAACTGCTAGCAAAACAGTTTTCGTTCATTCTCCTATAATCTGGTATCATACATTTCACACTTTTGTTCGTTCTCGAACATCAATTCCCTTCGATTGTAGTTCCGAAAACTATGACGTACTTGCTTGACTCCATGATGTGTGTGCATTCTAGTCGACAGGGAAACAACTCCTTGTTCATGTTTTAACTACAGAGGATGCCCATGCACTTCTTAGACACTTCAGAACTTCAATTAAAAATGCTTAGTCACGATTCATATTCGACGTCTTTGCCTGACTGGTATTTTTGACCCTCAGAAACTTCCGTTTCGTGGTGCTTACATGGTCTTCGGTGAGTTCGCGATATTTTCGCTACCCTGCCTAAAGACACTGGCTAGAAAGTTTCCCAGCGCAATTTTCGATCAAGCGGGTCTTGTCGAACTACGGACGATGTTTGTTCTGAGTCAACAGTAAATACGTACAATTCTTCTACTCACTATCGCTAACAGTAATATGGGGTGCTGCTCAAATACTGTTCTTATCAAGATTATTACTGCTCACCGATTGATGGTATCGATCAAAAATACTCCTGGGAAACCAGCTGGTGAATCCATGAGCTGCCCGGTTATCAACTGCATCTCAGCTACAGCCACTTTTTAAATCAATGAAATAGCCTTCGCAAAGCTTTGCATTCTCTTACCATGCAACTTGGTGCCAAATAAAAACCGATATGAGTAATGTATGTTAAAATTTAGACCAGAAAGGACAAAATGAAGAGAAGCTAATGACCATTATGATGCTCCGCATACTGTACGATATGGTATTCGGTCACAGAAGCATTGTTTTGTGACAAGTGGACGCATTGTTGATAGTTGTAATGGGCTACATGGAAGGTGGGACCATTGTACCTCGTTGATTCTCTACTGAGTAAACAGTTTTTCTCAGTCGGCTGGCCTGTTTTACAAAGCTTTTAACCATGCCAGCAAATCGTTTGTGCTAAGCAGACACTCCATATAAAGTTCTGTTTTTCGGTGTTCTCTTGGGAGCTGAAGATCACCCCACTTCAAACATAATGAAGGAGGTTTTCTTTGCGTTTATGACTGACAGCGCGTTCTTCTGTGTACAGATGTCCCCAAAATGTTTTCAGCATGGTCTCCAAGCAACAGGTTACAGGAAACAAAGTTTACCGGCGGTGCCACGTAGACGTTCTGCGGTGCAAATGAAGATCCAGATACTGATTCCAGCTATTTGAGCAAGCGAAAATCAGCTTTCCATATAGCAATCAAACTGGCCTATGGTGACGATCTTTAGACTGAAACGTTTATTTAGATGTGATTCCAAATACAATTTCATGTACATGTGCAGAGATATGTTCACGGCAGAGAAAATTTGAAGATTAGAACTTCAAGATAATTAGAGTTTTGAGAGGGATGCTGTTGTCTTTTCCAAAGTACCTCTGCAAAATGAAGCTTTCCTCGTTTACAAATATGGCATGGAGAGATGTCCGTCTCTTTGAAAAAATTTTCAGCTTACGGGTCGCGTGGACTAATTCATGGAGTTATTGAAATTAAATGAACTTGAGTAACGCACATTTAAATAAATAAATCAATTGAATTTGCAATACTCTCCCGGAAAAACAAAGAACCTGAAAGAATGCACTTCGGAATCTTCAATGAGAGAGTAAATGCCTCCAGCTAAACCATGGCAACTCAAATATTCCTTCTCCAGGGAACAGTCTTGGTTCTGAATCTTGGTTCTTACCTCAGGTTGACTCTTGTCTTTTGCATTATTTACCAAGCAGGCTGAGGAAAAATCAGACGTTTTATGGGGAAAATATCTGAAGAAACGCTGTCCTAAACCTAGAATTGTGAGCCAGTGACGTACCAGCAAACTGGTAAACAAACACACCCACATAGTTTTCACGACCAACAGAAACGGAATAACTGTTGCCGGTATTCATGTCTAGAGGATAATGGGCAAGCAGTGGAAAGGTGCTAATGATTTGTCACTGGAATTTAGCTAAGCCATAAGCACCTGTTGACCTAATCTCAACGTGCGGCCACTGGGAAATCCCATAAGGCCCATGAATAACACTAGACAGACGTCGGACAAGGTAAAAATTTCTGTCCACTGTCTGCGATCTCGGAGTAATCCAAGACATGTCAGCCTCGTCTTCGGTCGCCTGTGGGTTTTGTCACACTATTTTCTTGTATCCATCGTTATAGTGCCGTTATCTTGATATCCCTCCTCCATCACAGTCAGGGCGTTTATTCTGTCATTCTGGACACATGGTGCGTTGTGCCAAACCTGATGATGGCCATGCCGTACTAACAGGTCATACTTTTTGTCATTCTCTAATACTGTGATTTATGCAAGCAACCTTCATGAGTCCTGGAACAAATAATTTGGTCATAGAGACTTATGGTAAAAAGCAAGAAAGAGATTAAGCCGTTAGTGGTTCTGCATTTACATTACTGTCGTTTGAACAATCCTCCTCTTATCTTGTCGCAGTTATTCTGGTGAGTCCACACCTAACAGAGGAAGCACTTAACCTGAGGTCATTTCTCATTAGAAATTATCAGAAATGCACATCTGTGGCCTTTACGGTATTCCAACCCGGGACATCTGACATGCGAGGCGAAAGTCTTATCACCACTCCAATGGCGCATGCTGAACATACCAGAATTGCTACGCCTAGAAAGACTATGTGATTGGTTCGCCTAGCAGCTCCAGCCATGACAATGCGGATGTCCGGTGTCCATCGGTTGACCCGCCTGGGACTTCCCAGTCAAACAGCGCCACAAACACCTGAAACCTGCTGGAAATTTTCCATTTGTTTTCAGCCGTGATGAGTCAGGTGAGCCGAGGGACAGCAGTGGAAACCTGCTCATCTTGCATGTCAGGTTTCCAGGGTTCAACTTCCGGCGCGATCAAGGATGTGCACTGTCTAAGGGCTATAATAAAAGCGATACTCGATTCCGGTGATCAACCTGTCTGGTGTGAGGATTACTGTTTAAACGAGAGTGATGTGCTTCGCATTCAAGAAATCCCGCAGACACCGTCAGCGTTTCCTTTCCTTGAAACCACACATTTATAAAACACGATGGTTGTGCCAATTATCGCTTACGAGTTACCACAAAATGTTCTTCATAATGATCGTCGCTGTACGTCAAATGATACTTGGTGAGCTTTCACACTTGTTGCAGGTCCATCAAGTACGCTTAAACTGAAACCTATTAGTGGACGTATGTGCATTTGCACATATAGATGGTGTTATCAAGAGGCTAGCGTGAGACTCATTTGAACCTAAGGTTGATAATGTTCCTCAACAGAATATGGCATACAAAGGCTACCTCATGTTTCAGTGGAACAGATACTCAGGATACTGATATGATACTATTTAAAAAATTTAAAAAAAAACCTCCAAAGGTCACCATTTTCCGTTTACCGTTTTTCTTTTTAGAATCCATCAAATTTAACCTATTTTTTTTAGCAATACAGCGCATTCAGATAAAGAATATCAACAACTAGACATTCAATGAAATCCCACCTTAGCTTCCAGTTTGAATGGTGTGAATTTGGAAACGATTGCTAACCCTTGTTATCCTTGTCTTTTTCAACGCCCACCCACAAATGACCTATCTTTTTCACGTTGGTCACTTTACTAACGTGACAGTGGCAAAAAGAGAAGTAAACAGATTTCGGCTCTTTCTAGGTTACAGCATCTAGACATCCCCTGAGGCATCGTGCATGTTGTACTCCTAAGACAGACCAACCGTAAACCTTGTTTGGTAACAGGAAACAAACATGAATGGTAGAGCTTCAACGTGGGTGATGCATTGTCACATGATCATTCATGAGTATACAAACCAGTAGGGAAAAAATCCGAAGATGTGCGCGCAAATGAAACCCATGAAGTGACGAATATATTTGTCGGACTACGTGGCTACGCAAGACGAACAGGACAATACAAAGCCAACTGCATTATATACGTAGAATTGATTATCCTCTTAAGGTGATAAAACCGAGTGCATGGGGAGGATGAACATTCTGTAAACGTTTTACTGGATCCTAACTTCCAGGATTTTGTCACCGTGGCTAGTGATCTGTTCACCCATCTTGGTAGTTAGCCAGCAAAAGTTTCATCGCAACCATTCTCCCCGAATGGTGGGAAAAAGCCGGAAATTCTGTTGCCAACCTCGGTAAACACATCAACAGCCAACAATGAATGCACCCGAGCAACCAATATTCCAAATTCATATAAATTTATTGCTGTAAGTGACGCAAAAATAGAGACAATATTGGATGCTACAACAAAAGCAATTCAAGGTAAAATTGCTGAAAAAGCAGAGTAAGGATAACGAGTTGTGTTCATCACAAATATTTTCATATGAATTCCTATGAGAGGGCGTTCGTTTCATTGTGACGTATGGGAATTTTATTCATATCGAGGATTTATCTGGTCTAAATTCCACACGTCAATTTTTTGGAGGGGCGGTTTAATGAATACCACCTGTAACACACTACATCTAAAACGATAACCTACGTATTGCATGGGATGAGAAACAAATCGACGGTATCTTTGTGATAAATTCAACCTACTATTCAGTTCTTTCTGAACACAGTCACGTAATTTTCAGATAAAAAGAATCAGAAAGACATTACATTGTGAAAAATAAAAGCACAAAGTCGGATTTGAAAAAGAAATTAAAACACCAGATCCATCTATTCAAATGCACCAGTGCGAACGGTGCGACGTGTACTCAGGCAATTAGGACATTTGCGTGATTACCCGAGGGGAGTACTCTGTTGTACGCTCCACGACGCGTCCCTATACTCGTCCGCCAGTTCTGCTGATATACCGGAAGCCCACAAGCGTGAGCTTGTCAAGACACTGCTGTACAGTACCAGACAAGTTTACAGTCTGATCCAAGACAGAATCGTTCCACGAAAGACATCGCTCCCCTCTCGTATTTTTCTTTGAATTTGCAGCGCTGCAACACCATCAACGAAAGAGTTTCAAGGAACGCAGAAGAAAGATATCTATCTGTTTCTTGCAGTTTAAGGGTGATCAGATAACAGACAAAATATAGGAAATACCTTTGACTTAAACAGACTTCCTCTGCTATAAAACGGTGGCTTATCTACGTGAACGAAGCGATTGTTTTCCAATGGCTTTGTCAAATTTCTCTGCAACCCATGTGATTCATTGTTTCTCCTGCACTTGAAAAGCTGCTTGTATTGGCGCGGCAGATCAATTTTCACCAGAACGCATGGCGTAACATGCAATAATGCGATTTTTCCTGAGAACGGCGCAAGCTTCAATCAAAAAATTGCCGAGCGACAGACTGAAAAGTTTCACCATCCGTTGTCCTGCACTTATTGCAGAATTTTCACCAAACAGTTCCTAAATCTTCATTCAAATTTTTAATAGGCAACCAGAACCCCAAAACCCCCTGCCAGTAATGCCAACCTGAGAAAATTTCACTAGCTGCTTCTTTGCATGTTCAGAATTGAGACAAGTTTCGGAAGTGGCTTTGATCATCTGATACCAGCTTTTACTTCTACGTGTTCAAACGTGTTGTTGGCTCTATTTCACATAGAATTCGTATTTCACATGTCTCGCGGATAACGAGATTACAAGAAATGCTGAAACCCCTCGAAACATGTTCCCTATCTTCACTGATGAAGCACGTGTGAGGAATTTAGATTTGTAACAGCGCAGCGGGGCAAGCTATTGCACCCATTTTTTACGGATGCCTCAGATAGCCCTTTTCGTGCATTCTCACATGCAGCCGAATACGGAATAAGGACGACTGTTTTCCACTTGGCCTATTGCCTTCTGAAGACGGGCGGGTTAGAACAGGCTGTCTGCATTTTATTTCATGTACATTTTGCTGTGACTACGGGGTCCTTTTGTATGTCTTTCGTTTATTTCAGGGACTACGAGTGAACTGTGTGTCATCTGAGGTGTGGCGGGTGCATCCAGCTTTCTGTTTTTTTCTACGGTGTAACTCGGGTGCAAGCCCGGTGGGCGCGGAAATAGCTTCCTCAGTACATTTACTACAGTCGGGGTCTGTATCGTTTTCTATATACTTCACTGCTGGTCCCTTTTTAAGTGTGATCCGGAGCCCTGGTGGAGGGAGCCTTCGAACTTGGCTTGGTGGCCTGAATCGTGGTTATGATCCGTGCTTCTCCAGAGGAGTTGCCTTGCTATCTGGTCTATGTACTTGGCAGGACATTTGGCACAAACAATATGGAAGAAGCTGTTCGTGTCATGTCAGGACCTCTGGCTCGTGCAAGATGACTCACAGAAAGTTTTCAATATGACATTCCCGAAATATCTTCCAGACGGCGTTGGAACAAGCGAATTTTCACCCTACTATCTCACCACGTTTTTGAAGTTGTCACCTTCATGATTTTTCCAGCATTTTAATAAGGCATAACACTCTCCTTCCTCTAAGCGACTCATTGAGAGTCAGACAAATTAGTATGACCGCGAGGTTCATAATTAAGGTATCTGTCAAAATGTGTGTGGTTTTCTGTGATTTCCCGCTGAAAGTCCACGGCTAATGTTAACAGACTACCTACACTTACCTAATCCTCCCTCAGCTTTTAATTTCCATGAAATTTATATTGTTGTCTTGTTCACCTACACAATTAGAAAAACTCGCTGTTCTGCAGGAGATATGAATGCAACTATACCATCGGTGCATTTTAGCCAGGTGAACACTTGACTGAGGCCTTTTTGTAAGGCCTTAGCTTCAACACCGGGTATGGAGATATGCTCGAAGTTGCAGAGTACTTTACGTAAGTTGTAAGTTGCATTAATTCTGATTGTAGTGCGATAATTGAAGCAAATGCAAAAGTCAGTGAGGCTGGGGTGGCATTGGCCAATTTTGGACACCTACGACGGTAAAGGGGCATATCTTCAAATCTCAAGGGACGTGTGTGTTAGGCTGTAGTACCGGTTGTTTCGTTGTATGAATACGAGACGTGGCCTTTGTGAGCAGCCAAAGTGAGACATCTTCAGGCCTTCGTCAACCGTTGTCCGAGGACCATAGCTCGTCAGTTTTCAACGAGGCAGTCAGCAAACAGATGTTCGGTTATGCAACGACAGGGATTTCAAAGAATTTATCCAACACCAAAAGTTGCGCTAGCTTGATCAGGTGTTGTCCATGCCGAAATATCGTTTGCCGAAAAACATGCTGTTTCCAGCGCCCAATTCTTGGTGGCGTAAACAGGGAGGTGGTTAACCTTTCACCTGGCAGAGGGAAATGTATTGATACAGTCGGTGCGACTTACCCTTCAGGATGGGGGAAGCGTGATTCACCCGTGCATGGTCGGAGACGCTGCAAGATATGACTGCCGATCGACGTTGATAGCGTTCTTGTCACTTTCTATCCAGATTGCCTGAAAGAGTGCCCAGAGGTGTGAGGACTCCGGGGTGATCGTGGTAGGCTAGCACTAAGTTCCCTCCTTCAACTTTTATTCTTCTGCTCACAATAAGGCTTTCAAATAAATTATGGTTGCCCGACAGCGAAGCATCGGTGTTTGAACACTAATGTTATTCTGTCAGTGACGATGATGGTATACTCGATCACATTTTGCTCATATTCCTAAATGATGCTTCTGCTTAGGTGGCACATTTCTACCGGTACAGTATCGACGCATATGCGCCCGTTCATGTGACAATGTTTCATGTAGTTTTAGAGAAGCAGACAACTTATTGAACAATAGAGGATAATACAAACAAACAGGCTGATGATATGCCGATTAAGCCTGTAATCAACTTAGCTTAAGCGGACAGATGTGTTGCCAAGGGACGATTGAAGACAGACATGAGACAGAATATGAGTTCATGTGTAAAGATGATTCCGATAATGCCCCCGTCAGCATTTGAATGGTGCATATAAATTCCTCAGCGCGTCGCACAAAGCGTCAAAGTTTTCATGACACGTACATTGTGTTCATGTTCTGCTTCCCACATCCGGAAAACCCACAATCTTGTCTCACTATTTGAAATAACTCAAAACTTGCAATTCAAAATAGGTTTTCTTTTTACTTCTGACTAGTCATGGGATAGGTTCGCATAGATATTTTATGACAGAGTTCATGGTCTTAACTATTAGTGTGACCTTGAGTGTTCAGCAGATATACTAGCCGAAATGTTGCTCAAGGCCATCTTAGGATCAGATTCGGTGGTACGATAATAAACGCAGGAGTTTTTCTGATCTTGACAGTGCGCTTAACTCATGTTTTGACAAGGCCGTTGACACCTAATGCCTTCAACATTTGTTGATAAAAACAGCGACACTTGCTCAATTTTCTTTGTGGTAGCTGCCTGAAAAGGTCACTTACCAAAGGAATGGAGAGTGATTTCATTGTCTTGATGCGTTTCTCATCCGGCACTTGTAATTCTGCATCGAACCAAGCGGTGTGCTGAGCTCTCAGACCACTGACTTACTGGTTGTGTGCTGCATGTGAGCATACGACTGTTCCATTTGATGAAGATTTCTTTCATCGTCCAGTTTCCATAGTGTCTATACTCTGCACAAGGGTCGTTCATCTACTGCATCTCAGGTAGAGGGGATGTGTCCCATGCATACATACTTTGCACATAGCCTTATTTGACACCTTTTATGTACTAGAAGGCGAAGAAAACGACGAAAACAACATCTGCATGCTCGGATCTCACTGGAAACTAAATTGCTTACATTTTTCCTCGGTATCCTGGAGTTAGGGCTTTTTGAGGATGTATCATCTGCAAACCGAGGATGAGAGGCCGATCAATTTCGTTAGCGGAAAGTTGTCTTACAAGTTAATCTTTCGGTATAGAGACAGACAGATACAAGCATTTATGTCTGAAGGACTCAAGGATTGCATCAATTTTGGGCCCGGACATCGAATTAATTGGGTACAGGCCCTCTGGATGTAATGCACGGCAGGCTCGCTATGTTTAATCGAAGTAAGCGGATGGATGCACAGATCATGGAGATATTCAAAGACCCATCTCTTTCCTCTCAATAACCTGATTATTTGTGAGTAGTTTTTTACGATGCGTTCTTTTTGCGGACCAATGTGTGAACCATTCATGCATGTCTGATGTAACAACGAAGGGTTGAGTTATTTTCCCATCGCTAACAGTTATACATGGTTGTGGTTTGAGCATCCGCCTTTTCTTCACCCCAGAGAACACACTTTGCGAGCCTTTTGGGGAAATAAAGGATCAATCACTCATACCCACTACTTCCGGCCACGCACCGGCTGGCTAGGTGAAAGCCATCCCGTCAGCGGCGAAAGCTTGCCTTGAATGAAAGGAGGTGGTCCCAGTCTATTCGGACCTTGTGGGGATGTGGTGACTGGCGTCGTCAACCGGAAAACAATAGAAGGTGCAAGGATGTATATGGTTCTTGGCTTAAATGTGGAATAAACATGTTGCCACAACTCCTCAGTTGTCGTTGAGCTGGGCATATATGGAGACACCACCTCACAGAAGCGTCAAACAGAAGCCAGTGACTACAGGTTCACCAAATATTAGTACTCGGTTCCGACCTTCAAAATGTTGGTAAACATAATTCCTCTAACCAATCAAATTCCAAGTAGTAAGCGTCACTTAAAAGGCCAAGCATTACACCAGAATTAGCAAACAGGCATAGCAGTGTATACCGTATTGTAAGTATTATGAGCTGAACGCCAAAAAGCGCATAGTTATGCAGATTAAAACACAGTGACTGCTGACCGTCTTGCTTACAAGCAATATTCCCTCATCCCTTACCCAAGATGTTTTGGTCATGTACTTTTATGTTTCAGGACCAGGCGGGCAGACTTAAGTAAACAACCTGTCCAATTGTTCCGATCATCATTCTGGAAGCTGACGTGGATCTGTGGCCATTTGTTTACTGGACTGATAAAGAGCGGGACTGATTCGGTGATGGCAAAGCAAAGTACACATTTGATCCACAGTGCAACCCCTAACCACGAAGACACCAGTGTCAAAAACATTCACTTTTACCCCGCCCAGACAATTCGAAGATTATATATATATATATATATATATATATAAATTATGACACAGTGGAATATATATTTTGAACTAACAAAGAAAAGAGAGTGTAGAATGGTTTATCGACTTGGGCTACCTTTCACTGTATAAAATCCAGACAATGTTAACACAGACAAGGGTTCTAATCCCATATAACAGCAAATTCAATTACGACAACGATGTTCGTTCCCTTATACAAATAGAGCCTTTCTCTGTTGAGAATTCCATTGTGATTCGTGGTTGTGGGACTTTCTTGAATATCTCACGCACAATCATAGCGTTCTGGTCAGTAAGAGGCACTGCTGGACGCGTTCACTTGACGGACGCCGACAATAAGGTTCTCTGCTTATGGGTAGAATTCAACCAATTGGTTTCAGTACAATTAGCCACTGGGCAAAATCCTCGATCTGAATCGAGCTTTCGGTTAGATGATATTTTCAGGAAATGGCATCGTGATGCACCAATAAACAAAGTAGAAATCTGCCACGTTGTAGGTGTCAATTAACCAGCGACGCATCACCTTAATTTCATAAAGAGATGTAACCGGATAAATGCGATTTTCACCCCAGCCTAACTTGAAAAACAAACAAGCACTGTGCAAAGTTTCGCTTGCCCGGCGAATTTGAGCCCTTCCAAGGCTAGAGCAATGGTGTGTTCTCGCCACAATCTTGGAGATTAAGCCCACCAAAATAAGTGGCAAACTGTGACAACACAGGAGGCACACTTCAGTCAGTCATATATCGATCCGACGTTCATCGTTTTTACTGGGAACCTGTTTTATTTATGGTTCTATTTGGTTTGTAAAAGCCAAAAATATCACTTATGTATGCTCAAAATCAACTCCGTGTAAGGCACCTTGGGTGAAGACGAATAAGCTGCTCGTAGCAATTTGCATCATAATCTCTTTGACTAGACAAAGTTTATTTAAGCTCAAAAGGAGCCGGATCACTCAACAGAAGTATGGTGAATAGTCATGCTCAGTCTAGACACCACAGATATTTTAAAACGAACAAAAAGATAGTCTGTGCAGAGAGCGAAAGAGGGAAGTTTTTTCACACCCATTACATATCCATTCAGTAACTTGAACTCGACGGCAGAAGCGAACAAATTACAGGATGTGGAGAGCAATTATGGCCATAGCGTCTCAACGTCTGACACGTACAATAATTTTTAAACCAAAAGGCTTGTAACATGCCTCCCCGGAAGCAGAAGCTGCCGAATAAGGAAGCTTGTCCGGAGAGGCCAGAAGTTTGAGTTTTCTACTACTGTTTAGGGGTTAACCCAAGGCCGTTTGAAGAAGCTATAAAGCTGTTTTGTGACGAAACACACTACTCACAAGGTGGTTTATAACTCTTCCACAGCCTATGGAAGGTTTCTCCCTTCTTGGGGGCCATCAGGCAGCATCATCTCCCGAGTTTCCGTCCAACTTAGTTCCTTTCTTGAAGCTATTTCCCCTAGGCTGCATTAAAATGCATTGAAGAGACATATGTTGAGCTCACGAAAGAGCTTTTCGCAAAAAACATGGAATTTGTTTGGAGAATTCAGATTGTCTCTGATTTAATTAAAAGAACGCAGGTTGATCACATTTCAAGATTGGTCGTATATGGGAGGCAAAAAGAGTCCTAAACATTAGGAAAATATCCGGGGGAAATTCGGTGACATCGAGTAGTCTGCACCTTGAGGCCAAGTGCTCGAGAATGTTAAAGACAGATTCGAGCTCTGACGTGCCATTTTCCACTCTGTAACTATTAGCTGGTTTTTGCCAATGTAAAATGATTTTATGGGAGGAGAAACTCTTTGGGGATAACTGTATAGTTGGAAACGTTTTCCACAATGTCGACCACTCTACTGTGCACCGAAAAAAATTATAAAGCCAGTTTTGGAGGAAAATAATGACCACAGTCGGTTGCATAGGAACCCTAACAAAACAAAGTTTTATTGGTCATTCTCGTAAGGCTCAAAGAGCTTGGATCCCAATAGTGCATCATGTAGAACTCCGCCACAAGCGTAGACTAATCCGGAGAATAAGACATTGACCTTCACTCCAAACCAGCTAGTTTGGCATCGACTTCGGTAATTTTTCACTACTTCCATGGAAATGGAGTTTGAAGAGATATTGATTCAAAGGCCCTGACAAGATCAACGCAAACGGTGAACGGGTCAACACACAACATTCCATTTTTCAGTAACTTCTGTCCTTTTCTCGGGGGCCAGAGTGCAGTTTGTGCCACAGGTCGATGTTTGCGGAAGCCATATTCTTCCGGTGAGGTTAGATCCGATTCCTCAATAAGGCATGGTTGTCTTCGTTTGGCAATCCCCTCCTGTCTTATGTAACACAGAGACGAGTTCAACAGAACAACGACCTCCAGAGATAAGCTGGTCTTTATCTTTCTACACTGCTTTACTCATCGTGTTAGGAAGATAAACTTCGTCAAATGAAAAACAGAGACGCTGGTAGATTGAAGAGACTGTAATATCCGCAGGTTTTTGAAAGATAAGGGAGGAACACTACAGAAGAATGCGGATTCAGATTGCCTGGTAGCACACAGACTCTCTTTGCCTCAACTAAATTAGTTGCGGATTAAGAAAGAATCGGACCCTATAGATCAGAGTACACAAATCCATGGTGGGATGTAAACGCCTCTGCTTCCGATAATCCAGTGTTGTTACCAAGAGTTATGGATGGGATTCCAGAGCCCAGTGTAATCCTTCAAGACAGATACGCATTCTGAAAGAGACTTAGTGGTCTCAGCCAAGCCGCTTTAGTAGGATTCCTGATTCAGATATGTGCATCTATTTCTGCAAAGCTTGTGAAGGTTGTAACTACTGAGAATTTTTAGGTTTAAATGTGATTAACAGATTTCTGTGCTTTCTCAATAGGATCAGCCATTTGAAATCGATTCCAGGAGATCTGACTTCATCGAGTTAATGAGCTGAAGTAATTCAAGTGGTTGGTAAGCTGCTCACAAAAGAACTGTCAGTGCCATCTTAACGAAGACCTATGGTCTCATTGGCAACTGAAACTGAGGCTAAATTACTGTAAAAGTTGCTTCTTGATGTATTTCGACAAGCTTGTCCGCGGAAGTGGATATAGGAACAATAAGACCACTGAAATCAAAATAAAATGATTGCTGCACTCATTAAAACATAAGCGGAAGATGGATTCTTGATCTGAGACACTCGGAGGTATGGAACCTTGTGAGATTGTTCTGCAAAACTGCGCATTAGTTCGAAAAACGTGTTCCACCAAATTTGAAGCTAATCATCGGTTGACCGAATTGAACATCAACTGGAGAACGAAAGCGGTCGAAAGAGAGCTCAGTGATCCGGTAGTATCACAACTTATCAGGATAAGGGAGTCATTGAATCTACTCCACTGTCCTGAAGTATTCCAGTACATAAAATCCAGGGAGTTTCGGGCTGTGAGGGATGTAAAAACAGCCGCAGTTAGCAGACTACCGTGACCTCCTTTATCCCAGTCACTTCGTGAATTGTCTCGGGTGTCTGAAAGAAAGATACTCAGGGATTTCACCTTCCCCGAGGACATAAGTTTCATTTGAGCCGACACAGTGACCGCCTGGAATGCGAACTTCGGACTTGCTGATATCTCGGTTCGGACCAGCTTGCCAAAAACTTAATTTCAGATGGGTGCACATTCGGTTTAGCCCAGACCGTATTTGTCACTACTCAATATGTGGGGGTGTCCATTGGCGTAGTCCAAAAAGCAGGCCACTCCAGAAACGCATGACAGCCCATCATATTCAAAGTGACTTACAGACCCTGTAGTCTTGGCTCGTGTTAATGATTAACATGGGCGTCACATATGTTTCCCTATCTGGGCACACACCCTCCAGACTAGGCGTGGGCCTTAAAGGATGCCACCGTTTGCAGGAGACCACCGCCTGAAAGAAGTTACCTCCGGGTTGTTCATCCAGGTGTGCTTCGGTGAAAACTACTCCCAGAAAAGAAAAGAAGCAATTTTTGCATGATTTATTGGAGCGCTCCAATCAGACGTGGACAGGACTAGCACACATATGGTGTCGCCTCTTCTCACATTAATCTATGACCCCAAAATCAATGTACTGCCAAGCGCTGGTCGGATGGCATAGGACGTCTGAATCATACCGAGTAATATCACATGAAGATATCAGTAGTGTGAGAATCGGTCTTCAGGTCGGAGATGGCACCTGCACCCACCCGCGCACAGATGACGTCTTCTATCGAATCGCGTCGGAAAGTTTACAACTCAATTGCGAACCTCGGCCAACTGACCAAAAGCTACCTGATTGACAGTTTAGATGCTGAATGATCAAAACCTTTCATTTGGCTACTGTTCAAACACAGAACTAAACTGAGCCGATGACGTTTCAATGAGCCTCGTGGTTACGCCACCAACCAAAGAATCTTACTAGCCCTGGGCTATAAAAGTCAGACCATACGTAATACGTTGATTGCACGATGTAAATAAAAAAACACAAGTTTACCAACTAGAATTTATAACAAGCAATCGAACTCATTACGTTCGGTCAGGTACTTAACGACCATATATATTTGTCGTATAGTTACTGTATAGTTATTGTGTGCTGTATAGTTATTGGCTTGGAAGACAACTTACTTGGTTAATTAGCTCATACGTGCAAACCGTCCGCAAAAAACAAAGTGTCCAATGAAATGTATGGAAGTGTTTTGGTTAAACCCAAATAAGCGACGCACACTGAGAGAAGTTTTGCACCGAAACGTAACCGGCCACTCAAGTGAAGTTCTAATGGTTGCTCTCAGCTCCTCAAGAATCAAACAATGGAACATGGCAGACAACATCAGTTTTCAAACGCTCTTAATTGTGCCTGATTTTACACGCTCCAAAGGGACAGAATGATCTCCGAAAACCGACCGAACATTAGTTGGTAAAGGATCAATTCCATTTATCCGTCAGTTGCATAGATCACCAGTTCATCTTGTACGTAAGATAATGCGCGCACGAAACTATCAGATGTGAAATAAGGACCGAGGTCCCACGTGGCACTCCTTCTTTCAAGTAAATTTAAGGGGCTTGAATCTGAGAAAGTTTCCTTGTGATTTTTTGCTAAGTCCATTAGCACGGGAAGGCACAGCAGGATATTATTATTCTCTTCGACAAAGGGTTGAAAACGTTAGTAACTGACCGTAATAAGAAATGGGTAACACACTGTATGGTGGATATTCACGTGTTTTCACATCAGGTGCCAACAGACTAGCTATTTGTACGCACACCAAACGATTACGCTGATGAACTCTTGTGTCATGCTGCGGTTGCTCATCCCATGTGCTATCTTGTGGTTTTTAGGCTAGTTTTTGTCCAATCAAAGTCATTTCTCCCTTTATACAAAACTCATTAAAAGACTAAATTTGTTCTCGTCATGCACAGTCCTTGTCAGGTTAGTGAACAGTGCATAATCAACAGTCCAATTAAACGTTTGTGATGAGTCGATTACTGAGAAAAGGCCGCCAGTTTGCCATTAGCAACTAGTAAACCTACCTCATGATCAGAACTATTCCACACATATCGAGTTAAAAGGACCAATGCAAAACATGATAATTTTGCAAGAAATCTACGAAACTTGTCGGTGCGCAATATGCACCTAATTGTTCGGATTGAAATATTGACCAAAGTCCCTCCGAGTCATCACTGGTATCCTATTCATCAGCCCCTCAAATCCCTAACTTTATTTCATCAAACAGTCAATTTAACCATCTGCAACCAGTCACGAAGTCGACTTTTTTCACGGACGAGAATTGTTGTCAAATTTCATATACATGAGGTAACAAATAAGGGTCATGTTGGATTATTTCAAAGGTGAAAGCGTTTCAGGTACCCGATCATGAATTTTGTATACTACTACGTCCGTAGTCTTGAAGTTCACGAGACTCCGAACTGATGAATACTCTTCAGCAGGTTCACGCAATGTCACTTGGTCTGAAGTTACAACAGTTGACACATGGCAAACGAACAATGGTCTACAGAATCGTGTTCTTGCGTATCACCGAAAATACTCAGTGTAAATATTGAGGAGTTTGAGAAGCATGGACTGTAGGATGTCATTAGACTAGCTGGGATTCATATTTTTTCAGAAATAAAATCACACCAGCCTGCGCTGTTAACCGCTCAGTTTTAAATGAAAATATTTCTTCAAGAAAACAGCCGAAGGAGTTGCTGCCTCCACAGTCACGTGGTTGAAGCTTGGCAGTCATATTTGATCGGAGATGTTCGATGGTCACATCACCTACTTATACAAGCGGCTTTCATTATTGGTTCAGCCCTGGTGAAGACACATTTTTCAACATTGAACGAATAAAACTGACAAATCCACATCACGATTATGCTACATTTTTCTTGCCCCCACCTACGTCAAGTGTGCATGATATTAGACATATCAGCTTCAGGCAGTAGTGCAACGGATGACGGATTGCTTGACAAAGGCAGTATAACCAGACGTACAGCAATAAGCATGTTTGCACGATTTGGCACCATGTTCTCATAAATCATCCTGAATAGTTGCGTGGGTAATTACATTTGTGTTCTTTTACAAACAAATATTCTCTGATTGTTTTGCAGCCAACCAAGGTTCGTTTTCCACTGCCTAAATACAAGAAATTCATCTTTATCAAATTTGTGTAGTTCACTGAGCCCGACGTAGCTCAGCGGTTACGCCACAAACTCGCTGACCGGGAGGTCCGTGGTTCACACCCAACCCCGGAACTTTGACTGATTCTGTCTAGGTTTTGGGCCACTTGGCAGTACCTTGGACGTGGTGCATCCCCCGGATGGCATGGTGGCTATGCACCAGGAAGGTGTTATAGCGCATTTCAGTTGACCTCTAATTATGTGTGGCTGTAGCGCTTCAAAAATAAATACAGTGTTGCGATACAATAGGTCACAATGCACTTACTTACCAAGCTTACTGAGTGCATAAAACGTTTTTTTGTTTATTGAAAGCAGATTTCACAACAATGATTGTGACCAATCTCCCTTTTGCAGATAGTTCTGTTGAAAATAAGACAAGCAATAATGTCGCAGTTATTAGTAGCATCGAGTAGTACCATTTTTGTCCTAAGTTATACGCCGTCAAATTCGATGGACAAACTACCTAAGAAATTCCGTTTTTGGCAGCATCTTTGTGCATGCATGTTATCCAGAATTTGGTTGCGTTAGAATAAACTATCGTTCACGAGAGATAATGCAGTTCTCGCCAGACTTGGAGTTCACGTGTATGTCGGTTTTGTGCTCTCAGCCAGACATTTTCGAAATCTGGCAATGGAAAACCTGGATTATGCTACATTTGGCACATCAGTATTCTCTCGTTTCAGTATTCTCTTCAGACAACCCGAAAAGCTACAAAATTTGCTAAAACTGCAATTTAGCACATTTCAGTAGTCAGACAAATGCCCGTGTTTATCTCTAGATGTCATCTTGTCAAATCTTTCACGTTTTCAAATATGTGACGGCTAGATATTTCTGGCAAATTATTAAGGTATAGACTAATAAATTGAAAATCGTCGAAATAATGGTTTGTTGAGTTATCCTTAGGTGACTGGATGAGACAACGAAATGTTGGCCAATGGCGTGAAGTCCAGTGTATTCCGATCCCCGTGAACTGAGAATCCTGGTTATGCTCGTTTGCATCTGTATTATAATGGAAGACGAGATTTAATTTACCGGCTCCAACAAACTCAGAAAAGGAACATTGTGTTTTCCAGGAATTAATTGCATCCCAGTTTGGTGATACTTTACTTTGAGTGACACAAGTTCTATTTATTTTAATCTCAGCGTCCATCCACTGCCGATTTTACTAGCACGCGTTTTATGCACGGGCACTATTCACTACCCTCAACCGATATTAAGATAGACAATATTTCGTCTCCTTTCTCCTCCTCGATTGCGTGTACGATAATGAACAGAAATCAGAGTACAAAGAAAGTCAAAAGGCATTACGTCTATGTTTGCATCGATCTAGGAACCGTATCGTCTCACATCGAGCTAGTTCAAGCATGCGTGGTTTTTTAGGAGTTCACACAGCTTCATGACTGTGACTTCGACGCAACTGCTTAAGATTTGGCGTCATACTCATTAAGTTCCCAGTAGATTTTTGTTCAGAACCATGAACCCTGTCTCAAAACAGTGTTTCAAGTAAGCCGATTTTTTTTAGGACTCCCATTTTTCGAGCTCCATAAATCAGTCACAACTGGTCAAATCCACGCGTTTCCTTTGGAGGCCACAACTTGAGTGTGATTGGTGCACCACCTTGAACTGTTCAGCCCAGAAATGGTATCTTGGACTCAAAACCCTTACACAGTTCTATCTGTGTGGGAATGCGCAAAAGCTCTGTTTTTTGGGGTTAGAAAATAGGAGTATATAGGGATATCGATTTAGTTTTTTGAACACAGCGAGATGACACAGGTGATGAGCTGTTCCTATTTCAATCGGTTGTCAGTCGTCAACGTTGAACATGCATTTATAGGTGAACGGCATAGTAGGAATAATGAACGAAAAGCCTTTTCTCGTAAAATGGAGGTCCGTGGGTTACCGTACACAAAGGTGGCCGCTTTTTCTCAACTAATATAGCGTCCCTGAATACCATCAGCCAGCAGCTTTCACTGCACAGAGAGACTGTGATGTGTTTGCCAGTTAACAAAGAGCGAGTTCGACTGATTACTTATTCTTTATATGGGTGCTTTGAACTTACGTATTTGGTACATGGAGAGCGCTTCTAATTATCTTGATATTGCTGCGAATACTTGGACAAATTGGTGACGGAAACTATTTTCCATCCTCATGTTCCGATAGAAAAGATGCTTTTATTTATGGAAAAGAAAAACCGCATGGGTGGAAGCTGTTGTTCGCGGAAAGGGTCTTTGGACCTAGCAGACTCTGCGCTAAGACAAATGTCTTCTTTGTATGTCGACAAAAACGGGATTGCCTCTGCAAGTGAAATATAGTGACCTGGCCAACAGAATACCTATCCAGATAATTTATTCTTTTTTGTGTTTAAAGATCTCCCCTGAAATATTTTAGCACTTCCTCACCATGGATTTGTCCGGAAGGTGCTGAACATTCATTTTCCGTTAGCAATTTATCCAATGTTGCCTGTTATCTGTGGATTTTATCAGATTCAGCACCCCTCTGACCTGATTTTCAAGAATGAACTAAGCGACACAGACGGTCCCCGCCGTGTTACGTGTCCGATGAACTATTTTTATGTTCCAATCCTAACTGGTATTGTGTTCCCAATTTTATGGTACCATTTTTCTGACTCTTAAGCCATTTGCAATAGTTTGATTTATGAAATAATAACCGGACGGAGTTTTTATCCAGGTGCACTTGATTATTGTCCTGGTGTTTCTAAACAGGAACAAAACCCGTTTCAGAAGTCGATTTTGGTCCGGCACTCTCTTTTTCGGGTTTAGAGATCCCAATTGGTCCTTGACGGAGCACTACTCATAAGAATATTGAGAGCAATTCCTACCTTTCTAGCAAAACCTGCCTCGGGCTATCGTAATGTTTTTATTCACCTTTTCATTCGTGTTCTGCCAAGAAAATAAACCACCTCTCGAATATTGTACTAACTGAAACAAGACGGGGTCTTTGAGGAGTACATTCAGTTGAGGAACACCATAATCGAGAGAGTCGGCTGGGATTCAGTTGAGTCTGCGGTTAAAACCAGATTAATTTGCACGCGAGTGTGTTTTGGGTATCCCAGTATTTTACCCAGTCTACGCATACTGGGAATCATTTCAGGACACACCAGTTTTCATCCTATACTCTAAAAAACAATACTGATAATCTGTTAAACTCAAAGGGATGCATAATCCTAACTTTTTGATCGTAATGCGAGACTCTTCTAAACCACATGCAGTGGGACGGATTTCTTTTAACGATATTCTACGGAACGTTAGGCCGGATCAACGGAATAACACGAAAAGCTGAATTAGGCATTGAGCTGGAAAGCACCGAATTAACAGAAATTGCATTCCTGAGTGGTTGATGTCAATGTGATTAACTTAGATTGTTTGGGAAAACGAAGACTCCGCTCTAGCTAACCGAAGGTACCTAAGCCAACCGAACAATGCATAATACTTGATACATCTGTGACAGTTTGTTCAACCCTTGATGAAACTCTGGCATCGCCGTTTTCCACGAATTTCTACTTTATGCAAATTGAAGTGAAGATTCGCCCTGCGTAAAACTCCCAAATCTTTGATACTAAATCAACTGAGCAGGAGTAAAAACAAACTGTTAAACTGGTTAGGGACATAATGTCTGTTTGAGATTGAATTGCCTGCTGAGTTCGACTGTTTTTAAGAAGACCTTTCGTCACCAATCAAAGAAGAAGAGTACCCGTTCGATGTGGTTTTGTGGCGCTCAGGATTGTAGGCGCGGGAACACTTCAGACATCAGCTTCAAAACCTGAGCTAACAACTTCCTGTTTTACAACGCAATTTAAGTTTCTGCATTTTATGACAAGTTATGTGAACTTCAACAAAGATGAAGGTTGAGTTCAGTGTTTCCAGGCAAATTGATGACTGGCACCCGTTTCTTAGTAGTTTACTATTCAGGAAACCCCCTCCCCAAGAAGGTTCTGCCAGCTTTGAGAAACGGATTTTTGTTCTATTGCGCGCGTCTCTGAAAGGAAAAATTCTAGCAGTGACTGTTTCGGTATACTTTTGAAACAGCGCTCGAGAAACCAGCTCCTCTAGTCGCAGTGTAAAGCGCAGACTACTCTGCTTCAGAATAGATAAAATTCTACGTAGCCAACCAAAATGAGTGGAGGAGTCATTCGCAGGTTTGCACATCTGAACACTGATATAGTTCTTATCAGAAACCCAAGCTCAGGAAAACTACTCACAAGGTTGCTGAAAACTATTCGACAGCCCACAACCGGTTTTGCCCTTCTTAGGTCTAATCAGGTAGACACAGTTCCCCAGTTTCCGTCAACCTTATGTTATAGTTGAACCTAAAGTAAACTGATTTTGATAAATACACTCATTTGCAAATCAGTTTGGTTTTTTTACTAGAGACTCAACTGAATCTCTCGTTTATGATATTCTTCAACTGAATGTGTGCTGCACAAAGGCCGCCTCATGTTTTAATTGGTACGATGTTCGAGATATCGCAGTATATTTTCATATATATATACATATGTATACATATATATACATATATATTTTTTCAGAAGCTTAAAACTCTCCGACTGCCCACGACCGGTTTTGCCCTTCTTAGGGCTCATCAGGTGGGCCAAATTCCCATCTTTCCGTTAACCTCATGTTTTGCTTTAACCTGAGTTGTACGAAATTCGCGAGTTACACTCATTTTCTTACTTACATGGTTGTAATGGTAGCCTTTTGCAGCACATCCAGTTGGGAGATACTGTAAGTGAGAGATTCAACTGGGATTCAACTGCGTCACTTATCGGCCAGCCAGTCAACAGGATTCAGCTAACACCAGCTGAGTTTACAAATCTGTTTACTTCTAGAATTTGGCACAATTTGGTTTCGTCTAAAACGTAAGGCTGACGGAGATCTGGGGATTGCGCCCACTTGATGAGCCCCGAGGAGAAAAACGCCAGTTATCAGGTGTCAAGATTTTTCAGCAACCTTTTGAATAGTGTTCCTTATAGGAAGAAATACGTTTTCTTCGGGCCAGCGCAAGCCATCCAAAATGCAACCCCGAAAACTGTCCGGAAAATTCTTTACTGCTGATGACTACCCGGCACATGCGAATAAGCTAGTTCCCCAGACTCAAGTCCACTTAGACAACACTGCCATGTTACTCTGGAATCCTTTTTAATGAAATGATATCCAAGAGCTTCTTCTGAACGCCTGAGGGAATGAAACCAATTCAAAAGCGCTTTTCCAGAAGTTACTTCCTTATCGCAAAAAATAATATTCTGAAGTAGAATGAGTTGATCCCTAGGTACCAGAAGAAAGTTCTGAGGGTTAAAGTCATGTGCCGTTTTCGATAGTTACACATCTGGCAACATCATATTTAAGTAGAAGCTAGGACCAGTGAGACTTTTAGAATTGTGGCTACCTGCCAGGTAGTAAAACTGGTAGTTATTTGCCAAACGGTTTTCACCGTTCACTTATAATTTGGTGCACTACGGTTTCACTAGGGTAACTCAATACAGCTACGTCTTTAAAATGTATGGTTTCATTCCTTTCATTTCAAGCAACTCCTCCGTTATGCCAAATTTACGTCCTCCCTGAAGCCTTTTCTTGTAAGCTATGTATGATGATTTTGTGGACAGCAATCAAGCAGGTCAACTGTAGCATAGCATATTGCGTAGTGAACAATGCTAAGAAAGTAACTAGGAAGCATCTAAGGCAACTTTTTGTATTGAAGACGTTGATATGTTAGCTTTTACGCTTACCCCAAGGAGAAAGAACCATAAGCCAAGACCTGTACCTCTTACAACATGTTTTTCGCCATTGGGAGGCATTCTAAGCCGCCGTGATTACGTTACCATCGACAGAGACAACCGAGAAGACACTCAAAAGTCCACGGTACTGTTAAATTGGTAATGTGTTTCTGCATTATCAGCATATGAATTTACGAAATACTGTTGCGTGAATTTTTTCTGCAGTGAAAAATAAATGCCTTAAAGTTTCCAGTATTCATCCAATAAAACAGTAGCAAATCTGTTGTGCAGTACCTATATTTTTGCAGTTCTTGTCGGTAACACAAGAGAAGGCAGATCAAAAGCCGGTTTTACAGGCGTGGATGAATTAAAAGGATGGAAGAGAAGGATGTACTTTTGAGGGAGACACATATTGTTAATGCTCATTTTTTCATCGAATACTGATATTCTTCTTCCAAGAATCTGAGAGCAAGAGGCGAAAAAGGTTATCTATCTATTGCTGCAGTTTGAACGAGATCTTTTTTGTTAAATAACATAAGGTAAAATTTCAGCTGTATATTAAGACGAGTAAACAGTGCAGCACAACTGCACTTAATCCAGTCTACTCCACCGTCAAAAACCCGACGGTGGTCTATTCGATTTATCTGCTGTCCACATACTTTGCAGGTTCTGTTGGAATCGTGCGGACGCTTAGTTCAACAGGCCAGGCCACGTTTATCATATCGCGCACCTAAAAGCGTAACACGTTGCATTCTTTGGGCATTTACGCAAATGCTTCCTAAAGGCCGCAGGTCAATTCGAGACCTCGCTGCATTGTTCGCCAACCCCTTCATTCCAACCGGTCTCCATGTAGATCGGGAAAATCCCGAGTGCCGGTATGAAACTGAAATCCAAGGATTCTATCGATTAGGTAGGTTCTGTTAATCAAAGTTCCCAAACCGGCTTTGTCTGCAGAATAGGACCAGTATCCATGCCGATGGCTGCTGCCGTTCTGACGACGTGACATTCACATGAACCTGTGGTTCTTTGTCCGCTCAACTGTATTACGAACCCCCTTTTATCTATAATATGTGTGCTTTGTTTCTAGCGGCTGGTGACAATAAACGAAATGTTAACATAACTCGATATATGACTTCTGTCTGTATTAGTGCAGTGGATAGAGGAGACTCAGTTTTTAAACTGAATTGCGTTAGTTGGAGCAGGTTGATGGAATTTTCAACCGACTGTGTTAATTATACTAGTTCGGTCGAGCATTGCTTGTATGTGGGATCTGAGGGCACCTTCTATCAAATGAACCAAAGAAAGGCTGTGGTGCATATTCTGGGAACCATGAAAGGTAAGCATTTGCGACTATACTTAGACGAAGTAAACTATTTAACTTGAATGCGTGGAGTCTTCAGATGAAGTATTAGAATATCTAATATGTTAAGTAGATAATACGAAACATGAGGATGGAAACAGAAATTGTGCCGGCGTCAAAATGTCAAATATCGGGAGCCAGTTGACTGGACCGTAAAACAGGCTAACCTTGAGACCATAGTTTACATTGGTCCATAGTGTGATAATTTCGTACCCGACTTATCTCATTTTTACCCCATTGCTTCGTATTCAGCTTACTGAGCACAGTACTTGAAACCGCGTGGTCAGCTATGCCGTTCAGTTATCGATCGCCCGCAGTTTACCTAATTTTCAGAATACCATGTGTCACGATTCCCCGAGTGGGCAGCGCGATTAATACCTATGATCTCCCGTGCAAGTTGTTTACTTTCTTGGGAATAGTTTCAGGTCTGTGAAAATTGCTGTCACATCACTCTGGTTTGAACAGGTGTCCTCCTCCTTTCGTTTCGACGAAAGTAGCAAATGTTACAAGCACCCGCTTCAGCAAGACATACAAGCAGTTACAACCGTTGGCTGCAAATCCAGCATGGTAAGTGATATGCACTTATGAAGGACCAAAACGAGAGAGGAGCTCCATTGTTTCTCCATTATTGTGTATATAAAAAGGGAGCTGTTCAGTTAGAGTTTCGTACGAACAAATTCAAAAATACGCAGCTACACACAGGTAATTCAGTCCACACGCTTAACTCGTGTCGAATAAACGTACTTTTAAGTGAAGTACACAATATTGATAAACCTGAAGCATGAATTTCGGACAAGGTACATCATTGCAAAACCAGATTTTGTCTTTAACTGGTTTACTAAGCATTCATGAATACTTAACTTTACAAAGTTTATTTCTACCGGATTTCATCCAACTTTGGGCTTAGACCTGCAAATGGACTTAAACAATTCTGAGTAGAACTCACGAAAATGTTCCGAACCATCAGCAATATTTCAGCTCAATTTGTACTGCAAAGTTGACGGAACTGTGTATCAAATATCATCATTGGGTGATCACCACAATCACAACGAATGGTCTCCCATGGATAACACCTTTACCACAACTTTCGGTCGAGCCAGACGATGCAAAAAGCCTGCAAGAATTAGTCAGACAGTCCAAATAATCACTGGCTTTCAGTTCATTTGGATGGGTTAGGAGTTGACTTGACCGAATTTAACAGGTAACACATTTGTAATATTTACCCGAACGCGTAATGGAGTTGAAACCGCAGTTTCCAAATGTCGAACACCCGTTGGTTTATTCGGGTTCTAAGCTTAGTAACAGACTGATCCACACCCATTAGAAAACTTGGAACGCTTGCAGGCCTGACACTTTGCAGAGCTGAAAATAACATATATCTGGCCATAAGTTTTACAATGAATGAATATAAAGACACGTTGGGTGTTCCGACCTATGGGTTTCTCGTCCAGTACTAATGAGGAAAGAATACTCAGAAGATATTTGGAAGTATTTTGGATATAATAATTACCGCCTTGTGAGTGGGACTGATTACGGTCACTGTTCAGTTAACCAAAACTAATTGAGGAGCACCTATACAATAATATTTGTCTGTTTATTGATCAAATATGTAGTGCACAGTTGTTACGGGCGAATCATTCATTTTTCCCTCTGTAACAAACTCGGAGCAAGCTAACCGATAGAGGACGAACTATGTGGTACCTGAGAAAAAGCATTTTTCATCAACGTCTTCCCACGAATCCCAAAGTATTTTCCAGAGGACTGGACAGGTACTATGTAAGGGATATAACATCAACATCTGCGGATGTTGAACTGTAACTTAGAATAGCGTGCGGTACCTATTGAATGGAACCTGGTATGAGTGGCCTTTTAGGAAACGAAGTAGCGTTTTTCACGTTGTAAAGTTCAAGACAGTTACTCTCAAACGGTGAAAAGCTACAGACTGCTTTGAAGCCGCTTCCTATCTGGAACTTACACCGAGGCAAGCGGTCACTACACGCCATAAAACTGATAGAATATCAGAAAAAACAGACTTACTGTCACATGGATCGAAATTGGGCTCGCTCGACAGCTTCTAAAATTCAATGGCAATGTACGTTAACAAAAATTCATGTAATATATATATGTATATATTAATAAATTCTAACAAGTGTAACCGAAACGGTCATGGGGTTAAGACTCACGGTAACTAAATAAACTGGTAGTGACCATTGTGCACAAGTGACGTATGACCGTCTTTTCCGAAACTGTGATAATTCTGTTCCACTATAGTTCAGGTTGAGGAATGTGTACATGTTATTCTCTTTAACGTTATAGAACAGCAAAGTTTTCAGCCGGTACGTTAACATTCGTCTTTAACATATCGTTTAGTGGTAGCATGCAGAGATGTTTGTTTATTCATGTCATCAGAACCACAACAAATTGTTTTAGAAATCTGCCCAAAGGTGCTTTTCGGCTCATCATTTTAGTTGCATTGAAGGTAAACAGAAATATTTTTCATCTAGCTACTTTGTAACACCAATTTGTTTAACAAACCACTCGTTTGACAATCGAGCTGGTGTTAACATAACACTTAAAAGCTGCCTCAGGACTGCCTCAGGGGTCCGATCTACAGAATCGTGTCGAAGAACACATAAACGAAAAACCGAATAAATTCAATACTTTTCTTGAGTGATTTATTCAAAACTGTTAACCTGTTTCGTCAAACGCCATAAGAGCTAGCCTTGGGTTCATTATTAACTCAGTGAGGATATCTGGATTGTTGTGATACAGTCTAAAAGCTGGACTCCCCATAAACTGCAAGTAGTGGACTGAAGTCTTTAAAAAGGAAGTGAAACTGAGTTTCAATTAGTTTTTTCACTGGAAGTTCTATTCGCCTAAACCACCAGATCAGATAATAAATGGGGCAAATACCACGTCCATAACCCGTTGAATGTCAGTCATCCGTCCCAATGATCGAAAAACACTCAACAGCATTCAGGTCAAGGCTTTTTCGTTAAGATCACTGTCTCTGATATGGCAGTACTGATGTGCTGGAAACTATTTGATAAGCAGGTGAATTCGTTTCTGTCACGGAGGATTTCTGCATGAATCCACGAAACCTGGTGTACATAAACAACATACTATGTCCTGAAAACCAAGGGCTTAACACAGCTACATGTCTTCTCGATATATCACACTACTTATGGGTTTGCTAAACACTCTTCGACATGTCACCAATATATTCTGGTATTGATATGAGCTCAAGGCTGCTTTTGTGTGCCACATTCAGTTGAAAGATATAGTTGAAGGGAGGTACAGTCAATACTAAGGTAATGTACGAAAGAAAGTACATCGCCACACCGTCATATTTTTCATCGGCTTCACTCTGTATTGCGACGAAGCTATACTAAAAGCTGTGCCCACGAATTGCGAAAAATCGTCGCAGGCAATGCTGGCAAAACGTGTTTCCCTTTCTCAATTGGGTAGGCATAGGTTATGGTTTTTTATCGTCCAGTCGTTTTCACCCACTCACTGAACGGCATATCGTGGAGCAATTATTAGGAGAACCTAACCAAACATCTCTTAGGAAACTGAACCAGATGTTTGCTTAAAATGCATGCATTTGGGCGGAAAAGCTTCACATAAAAATTCTCCCCGCTTGTTTTGCGACAACACACGCTGCTTTGAGAAATTTACTGGATGTAAAAGCTATTCAAGCTTTCTGGGTTATTAATATACCTAGTTTGTGATACAGGTCACTTCATTTTCATCTACCTTTTATTTCCACTTTTGTGGTGGCATCCGATTTTGCTCGACATTGACGTCAATATATCATTGGCTTCCAGGCTTTCCATTGATCCAACCCATGAGATTCGCCACTGTGTGTCTCAAATCATGCAAGAAACATCTTCCCGGGCAAAAACCTCGAAAAACCAATGTGTCTTTTAGGTCAACTGCTTCACGGAAAAGTCTTCAAAGACGCAATTTTGTCGTGGACTTTTTTGGAATACTATTCAGGAATGAAGAAGAATACTCATACACTAGGCACAAAATAGGTCACTTGTTCATTCGATGACAAGCCAAACAGCCGTTTTCCAAACTCACAAAAGCTCGTCATCTGAAATGGAGTAACAGGTGCATTCGGAGCCAAACCAGCATGCTTGTCAAGTACTCTGACAGTTTAGCTACAAACAAGCCATCCTGTTTAGGGAATTGACATGTGATCCCCCATCCATATACTATTACGAGCTAAAAGTTCTAGACTTTAGCACATCCAGTAAGTCCCTTGGATGGCTTTAACAATGAGCCAGCCGTTGATCTCGTCCCAAAGAGAGCATTCATTTGAATCCAGCTCCAGGCGTTCCTCTTCTTACTAATACAACATTTATTCGCCTCCCCCTTCTTGACCTTTGTTCCAAATGCACTAAAATACAAACATTGACATATAACACTCTCTAGCCGTGAAGTTCTTACAATTCCCAGCCAGGTTACTTAGGAGTAGAAAAAGTACTTTTTTGCTACTCGTATAGGAAAGAAAGTTCAGTCGGAGAAATATGGAAAAAACCGACGTAACCAATAGAAAATTTTAGGTACACTTAGGACAATGAAATGCACACGAAAATCATCGAACTTTTTAAATGGACCAGGTATTTTATTTCACAATTTATGTTGTGTTCTTTATATCCGCTTTCTGTTGTCTGGACGGTGCGAACTTCCTCGCGTACTGCCCATAAAACATGTTTACTGCTGCTCTGTTTGTACCCGTATGCCTGAAAGGCAAGTTAAATATAGTAGTGGCAAGCACAACTCTCAACCGATTACCGGAACTAATTGATTGATGGGTTCGTTGTTTGCTGACTGTTGGACGCATTGCTAGTGTCCATCGTATCTCGATTTGTCCTAAAGTAATGTATTTTCTTTACTAATGTATGGACGAGTACAGTAATTGTCCACGAACTAATGCCGACCTCACAGAAGAACATAGGAGAACAGTCGGTTTACTTTGGAACCGAACTCCCGTATGTCCTCTTTGCAAAAACCTTGCCGGACAGTGTGACGAACCGTCAATTCACAAAATGATGACACCTAGGCATGCTGCAACAACTGGCCATTAGGAGCCAACTAATAGGTATGCACTCCTCTGACCGAACGAGCCTGAGAGGCAAATCAGGTTGAAAATACTTGAATCGAAACCTGGCTTAAGCTTTGGTAAAGCGACTGTCCTGTTAAACTTGATACGTTTTGCCGCAGAGTAGCACAAATTAAGCTATTTTACTGTCACGCACATATTATGAACTCTAGATGGAGAGACTGGAAAGTTGCCAAAATGTAGGACAAGACTGTTGCTGGCCGGACGCAATGGAAGGAGTCTGTTCTTGCAAAAAGGTGAGCACTGTGGCAAATTTTACCTAACACCGATTTGTTTCCTACTGCATTTTTGAATCTCAAAAAGCCTGGTATCTCACATCAGTTACTGAAAATTGTGCTGTTTAAGTTTATCTGCATTTACCTCTGCCATTTTTATCATCGTGCCTACGGATAAAATAGTTTACGTGCGTTGTTTTCATGTGCATCAACAGAAAATCTCTCCGTACGTCAGTTAGTTCTGTTTTCCAGATTTTTATTCTGTTTGTCTTGCTGCTTGTGGATAAAGGGTGTTTCATGGACCCCACTTCGAAGATAGTCAAAGCCTTTTCTTATAGTAATGAATCACTCATTAAAACATGCATTTTTAGGGACGGTTCGTAACTGTTTACATCTTATTCGAAAGCATAGAGAGCTCTACCCGTGTCTTTTTGTTGTCGGTGGACCGAGAGCACGTCGACATTCTCTGCACTCCCCGTGGCATTGATCGGCCAAACCTTCCCCTAGTAAAGACCTGAATCAGCGTTCCAGCCCAGAGGATTGCCTCAAACTGAGTGTCTTTAAGAATAAATTGTGTAACATGAAGGAGTGGAACTGATAGTATCATCAAGAAAAATGCCTCACTGAAGATCACGTGCCTGGTAAGCAGGTTCTGCTAGAATGTCACAGCCTGGTGAAAACTATTACAGTGTCTGCTGCTTGTGGGAGGAGATTTGGGAGAGAATTTCACCCCTCAGGTAAGATTATTCTGTGCTGAAGTGCCAAGAACCAAAATATGGTTAGTTCATCCTTATTGGAAATCGTTAGCAGCGCGTAGAATTTGGCTTCATCTTTCATCTGAGAATTCATCATTCATGGAGCCGGTCAAGGTGTGTCGCCACGAGAAATGGATCTCGTGATTGAAGGATGGGCGGAGCTATGTCCTATCTAGGTACGAGTTAATCACACTACCGATCAACCGCTGATGACCGAACGGCCAATTGTTCAAACTACTAACTAGAAGGTCGCGGATTCGGGACTATGCACACCACTGATGATTCTTAGTAAGGGTGAAACAGCTGTACAGTGCTTCTTGGCTTTTCAGTAATAACTGGCTACACTTAAAAGACGAAATCTCTATTGTTGTATCAACTTGATGAATTGGGGTTATCTCAGGCAGCACATACCAAATAAAATCAATGAATCTGTGCCGTGTCCATCGGTTTGTTTATGGACCGAACCGAGTGAGCCAATACATCTATTAGCTGTGATTAGCACCACACATAAGTTTATACCTCTTCAACCTTCCTAAGCGTAACTCATTCTAAATAAATCACACTCTTCGAAAGTAATAGAAGCGGAATGTAGTGACGTGCGTATGTCTATATTCAAATGCATTCCCCTGGTGGTTGGAACATCTCAGCTTTGGTTCACGGCTCAGAGATTCTTGGACTCTTCGGGTAGTGTAGAAAGTATCTCAACTTCTGACTGCAATTTGATCAGAAGCCGGAAAGGTTTTTGGAACACCATGTAAAACGTTCTCAAAACCAGTCATCCTGCATAGTGGCACTGAGTGTAAAAATCTCACGAATGCAAGCCCAGTTGAAAGTGCTTCCGAGGAGAGAAAGGTTATATTACTTATTTAAGGCTTGCACTACGACATTCTCTTCTAAGCAGTGTCACCATCGTCTTCTCGCTTGTTACATACGAACTGACACTTTCAACTCACCTCTATATTCTATGTCCACGATGTGGTTGGTTTACAACCCTTTGGCACACAAAGCCATGTTTTACCCCAATCGACGTTAGATATCTCAAAATTTTCATTTCAGCTTGGAAATCTTAGTGACCCATATTTGCGTTTTGTTAAAAATTTGTAGATGGGTGCCCCATGCACACGGTGAGACCCACAAATAATCAGTATTCTTGTGTCTTAAGCTTGTCAAAATGCGGTTAACATTCCTACCTCAAATTCTGGAAACCGCCAGGTCTACTCCTCTTGGAGAAAAAACTAATGAGTCAGTTGCGTTGCTAAATTGACTTTCTCACCATTAAATCTTACACAAACCTGAATATTAAAGCTACCATGGTCATTCAACTGCCACTAGCCGGCAAGACAAGGTGTGACACGAAAGACTGATTTGAGTGACTTGTCACCAGCTTGACGGAAACTCAGGGACTGCGCCTACCTGATGAGCCTCAAGAAGCGCGAATCCGGTCGTGGGTTGTCGAAGAGGTTTCAGGAACCTCGTGAGGGGTCCCTTTATGAAAAAAGGGACTACTTTATGTTCTCCGGATGCAAACGGAACACTTACCCTTTTTTCGTACAAAAGAATACGAATTTCAGCAGTTGTCACTCAGTTTACCTCTGTAGGACGAGCTGACAGAGAAAATATTGTGCACAGTTTTGCAATTAACGCATTAATTCCTCCAGATGGTTTGCTCTTCAGCTAGCAGCGCAGTATTGCCTAGACTACCCCCACAAGTTTTCGCTGGTCGCTTGGAACCACTACCGATTTCCTTTACTTCCCCAAATCCACTGAATAATCACTTGGTACTTAGGAGCCACAGGAAATACCAGTAGTGGAGATGGGGGAAGTAGCATGGCACTCCGCAACCTAATCGCAAATTGCGCGCTATATACGCAACTATGTGGTGAAAACGCGTATCACACCACCGACTACACAAGCAGCCATTTTAGCTGTTAATAATGTCAATTGATGTTGGACAGAAATGCATCATAATCTCTCACCTTTAGGAACCAAGGCTTCAGCACAGCTTTATGCTTCACAAGGATCATCTACGTGACTGTAGGGTGAAAACAACATGTATGGAGATATGCGTATGACAATTTACTGCCCTCATGAGTTATCCCGGACTGTTTTTAAACTGGGACGCTCCAAACCGTTTGTTTAAAATGACTAACTTTGTCTAAACGTCTCCATTGTCAAGATAGCTAGGCTTCAGCAATTACACTTGACTGTGAGCTCAAACAGTGGCAAGGAATTCGGGCCGCTGCCTTTCAGTTTTCGGGGCAATCTTCTTCAGGTATTGGGCGGGAAAATGTAAGCAGATAATCTGAGTGTAAGGTAGTCGGACTTTACGTGCATCCTCGGTGGTTTATCATTCTTACCAAGCCAGATGCCTCAAAATATTGCTTCGGAAGCAATAAGATCTACCGAAATGTTCCATAGACAACAAATAGCATTTAGGATTATGAGTTTTTCTCTACTTCCTCAGGAAGTTTTCCTCTGCTTTGAAGTTTTCTGCATGCAGCATAGTAAAAATAGAGTGTATAAGTTAGAGGCAATGTACAGTTAACAATTTTCACGAGAAGTTACAAGTCCCTGTAACTAACTTGAACTGATAATAGCCTGCTTTGATGCCGGAGGCTATATCTCAACCCCTCAAATTTGAATTCCACTCTGCAGTTAAAAAACAGGGGCATCATAAAACCCTTTCATTCCTGTTCGGAACCACACCGTCCAAGAAATATCATCAGAGAAATGACGTTCTTCTCGACGGATCAGAGAAAAACCATCGTCTAAAACCCTTCCACATATCTTGGCATATGGAATTCCTTACATAGTAGGACGGCACATGCCTTATTGACCACTGCAGAGAAATTCCAATGGTTGAAACCAACTGTAAGCCTCTTAACCCCAGCTTTGGTTCTGAGAAGGGTACCCGGGCCAATCCACCAACCGTATCTACGGATCGACAACAGCGCTTTAAATATATGGCCGTCAACTACATTGCAGACCTTTTGAGGAACTTAACCATTCAGAGGGTGTGTCGCGCATTATTGTTAGTGAACTGACTGAAAAGAAAAACGGTTACATTTGTAACCAAAGTCGATTTTAGGCGCGATAGTCTTCAGAAGCAGAAGGAATTATTCTGGTCACTGCTGAAGTCATCTGGACAGTCAACTAATCCGTCTGGTCAATCGTTTGGAAAATCTTTCTCATGTGACCAGGATCGTCGGTTAGTGTCCTCGCACCACAAATTCCTGTTTACGGTTGATTCGGTTCTTATTTATACAAATCCTGTCGTAGTTCTTGGTGCACCTTATGAAGCGCAGCGGAATTTATTGCAGTACCATTGTTGATTTTCCTGTCAGAAAATAATTCCAAGCTCGCTCAAACTTTCCCCCGAGAGTTCTTTCAAATCCCCAACACCCACTGCACCTCCTGACGCAATTTTCACTTCTGGAACAAGGTTTAAGATCAACTTTCAGTACCCAGTACCTACCGTAATTCTGTTCATCATTTTTTGGCATGGTATACCGCTGATGGTACCCTGGTGATGAATCGCCTGCGGCGAATTCTTGTTTGATTAATACCTTCCGGCCACAAACATTCGTGTCCGCCTAGTTGATCAGAAGTTTTACGTATGACTATTCGCTGTAATTATTGATGCTAAACATTTGCCCCCAGGGACGTTATGCCTTCCTTGTTTGTGTGGTTAGAGATGTGATGGCAAGTGTGCGGCGAACCAAGGTTTGGTTTTTTGGGAATACACACTAATTCAATATGTATGCATCCAGCTCAAGTGTTTACACAAAGAAAGTGACGCTTGGAAAATGGGGATTCAACATCAGCCTGGTCGAAATTACATCAACCATATGAGATATCGAAATTTTCAACTGAATCCACTACCGGATACGCTTACGTTTAGTTTTCCAAAGATTGGAAGCAAGGTCTTGCCAAAATTTCCCACTTGAAGTCGTTCATCGTTCTCAACTCAGGAGCAACTGGCCGATACAGGTAGGATTATTCCAGCCGCCTGTCAACGTTCTATAGAGCAAAGCGATCCATCTGCGAGCATTTTAGTTGTAGACGTCGGATTTGGAATCAAGCGCTCAACTGGTTGGGCGGCATTTTGAAAGATCAATGAGCCTGACCGCTATCCAAACGGTATCCATCTGTTAGGTGTCTTTTTTCTACTTAATGCACTCCCATGGCAACTTCTTGATTGATAGTTAGCCGTCTCATACAACCGCCCTGTGCAGTCGTTCTTGTTTACGCTGACCGCCTATGCAGGTCAAGGAAGCAAAAGTATGGGGCTGCGTGACAAAGAGATGAATAGCCTATACGTTGAGCTCATTTTTATGATAACGTCACTCATTCCGAACAGTCGTGCTTGCTGAATGATTACGCGACAGTAGACTTCTCTCCTGATTCTCCACTCCTGCAACCACGACAACCGATTACTATTGCATACAAGGCTCTCCGTTTTAAGTTGAAAATTTCCATCTTAGTCACAGGAAACTGCTAACCGCGAAAATATACGGCTGTATCTTTGTCTTCAATTATATTGTTGTTCAACTAGGTTCCCACCATTGAGAACAATGGGTATCGTTTGTTCTAGATGCTTATGGACGACAAACTGAAAACGGACAATTAATTGATAGTTTTGCATCACATGCCGCACCTTGAAACAATAGTGACAAACGCTTTGATTATTGTGAACTACTTACAGGAAAACATAAGCCTGGGCCATGCACCTGGTGTTTTGGTTTCTACGAAAGAGCTAAAGTCTCCTTGAATGATTAATTAACGGAACAAACTTAGCTCCAGTTCACCGGAACTTTTCATCGCTTAACCCTTTGATACAATCAGCTTGGAGATAGATAGTATGCAGAATCACTGCTACATTGCGCCCCCTATGAACATCGTGTCAAAAAAATGTCAGTCTTTCTGGAAGTCAAAGAATAAGATAAATCCTTTATAGACGTAATACACTACTACTGATGAGCCCCAAGAAGACCGAAACCGGTCGTGGGCTGTCAAACAATTCTCAGCAACCTTATGAATAGTGTATTACGTCGATACATGTATCGCAATATCTCGAATATCGTACAAACTGAAATATGAGGCGGCCTGGTGCAGCACATTCAGTTGCTTAAAAACATCATGAACGAGAGATTCAGCTGGGTTCCAGTTGAGTCTTCCGCAAAACCAAATTGGTTCTCAAATGAGTGTATTTCGCTCAAACAGATCACTTATTTTATCACGGATTATTTAGTTGTTACCCCACACAGTCATTTTCCATTTTCTGTGGTTTCCATCACTTAAGTGGCAATCGGGTGGCGTGGCACAGAACCGCGATCCGAAGGCAAACCCATCGAACGCACGACGAAAGATGCTTACTTTCTGGTACCTTTTTTGTTTGAAGCTACAATCACTGTATCTCCACTCGTTCCAGCGAGCTCCGAAAATGTCTGTCGACTTTTCCAACCTTCCGGTTCATCTCCAAACTCTTCCAGTTATGCGTCATTTGTTTTGTCAACCCCCATAGCCTTGTGTCCTTCATTCACCCTGATGTTTTCGTACATCTACTCAGCCGCATATGATTGTCACTAAACCTTCCAATTGTCATGTCAAACGGCCTTCCAGTTTTATAAGCGAATAAGATTGACGACGGCGGTAGAGGGTGTGAACTGATTGAGCTGTATGACCAGTTACTTTAGAGCTAAAGGAAGTATGTGGGCACTAAACAACTCCCCGACTGATTCCAACCCTAGACTAGCCAGATACCAAGCATCTAGGCTTGTGGTTGAAAACGAAGATTTGCTCCAACAACGACTAATTTTAATAAGTCTGTTTAGATTGTCTCTGAAATAAACACCATTCTCTCAGTACTCCCTTTTCTGCAGAAAGTGAGCCTCAATCACAGTCAGCTCAAGTGACCGGAAATAGTTTTGATAAAAATCCCGATTACTGACGTCATCCGGAGAGGATACTTTCCTGATCAACTACTTGACACTGAATAAATGCTAAATAATTTGCCTTGAAGAGTTTATGCAGCTTATTCCCACACGAAACATCCAAGTAGAGCATCGACCCCTCCCTTTCTGTGGGTTCTGCTTACGTGATAAGCGCTTCACTGGGCACATATATAATAGCCTCCAGCATATCGAGACAATATAGTGTTTCTTTCCATGGCAGAATTTATTTCCAGATTCTGTAAGTAGTTTCCAGAGAATTCCTTTCGCTGAAATGCGTCATTCTCTAGTTATTAACTGTTCTCTGGAAGAAAGCAATTGGGCAAAATTTGTGTGAAGTCACAAAAAATGCCTACACGTCGCCCATTTACCTCTCTTGGAGAGCAAACGGACACCAAAGCAAAACTTCTGAAGCAATCATCTACTCTCTAATTTGGGCTTTCTCTGAAGAACTGCACAAGCTCCGGTGTTTGTACGTATGGTCGTGAATGGGATGAAACTATGTTCGTTTGACCTAACACAAAATCATATTGGGGAACCTTCTTCCTCCCCCTCCTCTTTACTGCAAAAGACAAGTAGGTAAATAAACTTACCAGAAGAACGTAGTATAAAAGGATTTCACGGCAACTGGGGACGTGCTACCTAATGGGTAGCTCGTGCTTATCGTTAAAGACGTAATAGCGTTCGTTAGGAAGTTGGAAAGTGTGCTGTTTTCCGTGTGCTAGTGTTAAATATCGCATAATTGGTCAGCCGGAATAAATCACTGCTCCACAAGGTTTTCTTCCATTCAAATTTCAGGCAAAGCCCCTTATTTCGTGAAATGTCAGGATGTGTGACAGGCGTGCTACGTAAGACACTGCATATAGCATGCCCGTTCAAGCTACCCTCACGAACATCACTCTAGACGGAACAAATGCAGAATGCTGTCGACAAATTTAGATTTTCATCACTTTGACTGTCACGCAATGGAATGTTTCGCATGCGAAAGCACGGATAACCTGCCCAAACACGGAGGCTTCATGACAAGATTGGGGCAAAGCGTGTTGGTATGCATCAGACAATCATCGTTGAGTCCCCAATCGTTCATGTTCTGTTTGCCTACAGTTTAGCCCACTATTCTCCAATATCGACAAACACGATAACAATGGTATGTGCGCTCTAAAAATAACTGAGCCTAAACAAACAACAGAACTATTCAAATAGTACACACAGACATCGATGAAGTAGTTTAACTGTGTCAGTTGATTTCTAAAATTGGCTGTTGCTCTGTTCCACCGAGCCAGACAACTGGGTTGCAAGCGTTTCGTCACCAACCGAGGTGATAGCATCACTGGGTAGTAAGTTAGTGGTGCGTCGGAATGCGTCGGCGTGCGCGTACACGGTTTGGTTGGTGATGAAACTTTTACGATCAAATTGCCCAGCTCAGCGAACAGAACAACAACCATACATCCACTCAAAGCTACCAAGATTCTCCTGTATGATGAACTTTTAAAATTTAAAGTTTTATCAAACCTTAATTAGAGGGGAGAATTTCCGGCACACAAGACGGATGGATTATCACCAAAAAGGCCAATTAGTCCCCATAACTTCGTCACAGATCCACAGCAACCTCCGTGTGCATCTTTCCGGTTCCCCTGTTGAAATCACCATAATACAACCCCCCCTCCCGTCAAGCTATCAGAAACTTGGGAAAGTAAACTTTTGCAATCATTTGTGTATATTTTACGAGCTTCTCTGTTTTTTACCTTACTACACGTCCACATTTCAAGCAGCAGTCATAAGTCTACTTTGGTAAAATAAAACGCGCAACAATAAGATATGGGCTTAGCACACTACTCATTAGGTTGCTGAAAACTCTTCGACAGCCCACGACCGGTTTTGCTCTTGGTTAAAAACATCATAAACGACAGATTCAGCTGGGTTCCAGGTGAGTCCCTCGCAAAACCAAATTGGTTTTCAAAGGAGTGTATTTCGCTAAGATATGGGCTTCTTCACGGAACACACTAATTATAAGTTTGCTGCAAACCTTTCGACAGACTATCACCGGTTTGACTCATCCTAGGGATCATCAAGCAGACAAATTCCTGAGTTTTTACTAACCTTATGCTCTATTTGATCACCATATTTTGCGTAAGTGACGAAATATACTCACTTGCAAGTTCTGCTAGCGTGAACATGAGACCCAACGGAACATATTTTTCCGGTATCCTTCAGTTAAGTCTCTACATAACACCAGCGTAATTTGCAAACGTGTGTATTTAATCTATCGATCACAATATAATGTTCAATTAGAACGTAAGAATGACGAAAGTTGGGGGACCGTATCTAACTGATGAGCCACAAGAGGGACAAAACTGACCATGGGCGGTCGAATCAACCGTATGATTAGGCTGTTCCATCCTCAAGAACATATGCTCCGATATTTCGAATATTGCACCAACTGAAGCACGGGGTGGCGCTTGTGCAGCACACTTAGCTGAAGAATATCATAAACGAGAGATTCGACCGGGATTCAAATGAGTCTCCCGTCAACACCAGATTAATTTGCAACTAAGTGTAATTCACTAAGATGTAAACTTGTTGATTTTTCAGATGAGCAGCCAGAAAGGTTTGCTTTTAAAATAAATTTGCACAGTGTCTAGACTACGCCTTGCTTGCACCAGGTTTACTGATAAACCCACGCCTTAAAGCTGTGTAATTTCCGGAAGAATTCAAAAAGTTTTGGGAGACCGATTACGATGACGTCACTCTATCTTCAGGAGAAAACTTCCTTGGTGTCGTTCAAAAAAAGCAATGATCTGGTTCACACTGTGAACAACACTTTGTTAGGGGGCAGTCTTAAGAAATCTTGGTCCTTGTTTCATGTAACATTCTGTGTCATGAAATACTTCACTTTTTTACAGCACTACAGTTGACCGCGTATACTATAGCAGAATTTGAAGCTTACCAATCACCCAATTATGCCTTCCTAGTTCATGAACGCCATTTCACCTCCTCATATCGCAGCCTTTTTTGTATAATTGTCAAAAATAGTGGAATGTCTAATATGGGCAGGGTTGGAGTCGTTTGTAGGAATCCACTTTTAGGCTCCAGTCTCACTCTTTAGAGAACTGTAAATGTGTCTTGGGGCAGCTGCATTTTGTGCCAACACTTTGTCCAGGCGAGATTTGATAAGATACAGCTGCACTAAAGTAGCCAATAGTCGCAAACTACTCGTTTTCGTTCAAAAAATCTTTTCGAGTTCGATCTTTTAAACTTTTGCAATGCTGGCCGAGGTGGAGCGAATCTCAGAGACAACGATTCGCGAGCTACTTCTGGCCTATAGACAGGCTCAGTTATTCGCAAACGGAGGTGTCGCATTTCTGCTGATGGTCGGCCGTGGAAACAAGCCCTAATAGGACTGACTATGCTTCAACACGGACCAGAGATAAATCGGATCAGCATAAGTTGTAATACCATCAGAGCGCGAATAAGTTTGTGTTGGTGCCATTGTTATGTACCACAGTAACGAAGGCTAAATTTAAAGTGCCATTAACGTCCAATCATCGTCATAGGTAGGTATCATAGTCGTACGTGAGCTGAGGTACGGCCAGGGCACCCAGACCTAGGGAGGAAGACGATTATGGTCCTCAACCAAAGCTTTTGGCTCAAAAGCCTGACCGCAATTACATCGCCAGGTTGCCACTCATGTTCAAACCCACAACCTGTAGGACCAGGAGTCTGTGTTGGCCGGATCTCTAACCGTTGACCAACCTGGTATGAGAGACTCTTTGAGTTTCGCAGGGACACGACCTACCTAAATGGGTCGCGGTCACATACCGTCACACCACAGCAAGATCCCATCTCTTCGTGACGAATCATCATGTCACTTTGTTGATAAACCACTTCCTTATTGATTGTTGACAGAATTTTCCAGTTTCTGTGTTTACAAGAGTGAATAAGAGTTACTAGTTTGTCCATAAAGTCAGCCAGTGCTAAGGATGAGACTACTATATGTAGTCTGAAATAAAACATGCTTGAGACTCACTAACAGGGCCTGGTTGGACAAACTGAAGGACAGCCGCGAAACGGGCTGAATATTTACCATGAACAGTATATTGGGTAACACCTGTCTACTTTGTTATCCTTCATACTAAGAATGACAGTGGAAATCCAAATTTTCTCCATTCCCAATTTCCCTTTCACCAGGGTATTCCAAGTATTGCTTCCTTCATGTATATACTTATAACAGGTTAACAGGAACGTATACGAAACATCTGTACTCGACGCTACCTTGTTCCGAACTTTGTTAACCTTTTCCCGACCGATAGCCAAGGTATTTCTGGTGTGAAAAATTCTTGTGTCCTCAGTTTCAGGCTTCGGGTTATTTTGTTTCTTCGCTAAAATTACACTGCAAAAGGAATATCAGAATGTAACCGACCCGTGCGCAAAACAAAAACGTTACTTTAGCAAATTCAGTAGCTTTCGTCTCACGTTCTATAAAGGACCCTGTGGATTGAGGCGCAAGGCCTCGCCAAACCAATGGCCTCGGCCTTATGCTTTGAAAGTTTTCATTGCTGTCAACGTTTTTTAAGCTTATCCTAGAAATACGGAATTGAGACAAACACTGTAGAAGCAGGTGAAGAAAATGAGCTCTCCACTGTGAGACGAATCGATTGCATATACCTGTATGATACTTATCTGTTGAGAAAACTTGACTTAAAGCAGCCAAGATCAGAATGCTGATTCATTACGATGAAAGTACAGATTAGTAAAAAAATTCGTCTAGAAATTTACCCCTAAAGCTATTTGCGGCGACAGTCGATAGAATCACATTAGCTAAAACTTCGGTTGAGAAGGAGTAAAATAACCAACAATTTGTACATTATTGATCCGAGAAGAAATTTTTTGGTCAGTAAATGTGGGCTTTCAGTGGAGAAACCGGCTAGTAAGCAAAATAATCATTGATGAAAATACGAGAAGCACCTCACGGTTGTTTTATCCTAATTTGGAAATCCTTAGCAGTGCGAATCTCACGAATCTCACAACAAAGTTTCGAACCCACAACCCCAAGGCTAGTAGTTTGAAAACTTCACGTTTCGGCCAGGGTCGGTCGATCAGCACTGATAATAATATGTCGATCGGATCTCGAGCAATGGTTGAAAGTGGTTTTGAAAGTGGTTTTGAACAAAGAATAACCATGACTGAAGGAAAATACTCACAAGTTTGCTGAAACTCCTCGACAGCCCAAAACCGGCTTGCTCTTCCTGTCACCAGCTAGGCGCAGTCCTCGAGTTTCCCCGAACCTTATGTTTTACTTGAACCAGTAAAAAACTTATTGGTAAGCAAATGAGTTTATTTGTCAAACTTCATGCAATTTTGGGTATTTTTGATGCTATATGCTGAGATTCAGTGCATTTATTCATTCGAGCTAGATGGCCTGGAACCTGAAACCTGCATCAAACGCTCTGAATGACTAATAATTATCACTCCAGCAGTGGAAATGCAAAATGAGAAATATCTCTAGAAATTCAATATGGTTCATTCATTCAGAAATACTTCACCTGTTTAATAAGTGTTACTTTGTCATGAAACTATCATCTTCTCTTGGTCAGTGTGATTTTTTCTTCGTATGGTGAGTCAGGTGCCTTTAAAACCCGGTCACTATAGGTGTAGATCCTGAGGGTTTATCTCGTAATGGTGCTCTTATCGTTTTTCACCAATTATAAAGTGCATACAGGCGATTTCCAGACAAAGCAAATCCGACACTTTTTACTCAGAGTCACTGCAGTAGATTGAAATGCCACCGAACCAATTAGAAATCCAGATGTTCTCATTGATTCAAAACCATCTCACGTAACTGTTTCAATACTCTGAGCTTGTCCACTGGTGTTAACACACAAATTTGGTGAAGTAGCCAGAATGCCAGAATGAGTCTGGTGAACAGACGCGAAGAATATCGTGAACGAGAGACTCATCTGAAAGTCATTTGACTATCCCGTTAAAACCAAATTAGTGTGTAAGTGATTGTCGTTCGCGAACTGCATCCATGTTGGGTCCAGGCAGAATCTAAATGGACTCGGGAACTGCGCCTGCGTGTTGAGGTCAAAAAAGGGCATACCTGTCGTGGGCTGCCGAAGAGCTTTCATCAACCTTATGAGTATTGTGTTCCGAGACTTTTTTTGTACGCCAACTCACTTCCTCAATTTTACCAAGTACTCGGTCTTCATTGGAAACCTTGATGCAACTGCAAATCGGCAGCATTTGCGTAGAGAGTCTGGATACTGATTCTTTGATTATGATACGGTTTTGCTTGTGGCTGTAGAAATCGTCGCTGTTGACAACATCTTGATTGCGTAGTACCAGAACAAGACCAGAAGCACCCGCAACATAACTAAGGGCAAAATACAGCGCTTCTTTTGGACTAATAAACCAGCCAAGTGGAAGCAATCCCACTCGAGAAACCACTCTGGCAAAATCCGTGTTTTATTGAGCAGCCATCGAGGAAAGCGGAACACTTCAGACGATTAGGGAAACTCTTCTGATGCCAAAAAAATGTCTGGTTTGGCCATCAAGGACAAATAAAGCAAGAAAAATGTGAGATGTATCAGTTTGTCAATAACATAGAAGAACAAATCCTAATTTTGCTGCCACATCATTCCACACAACCATTTCGGCCTACTGGACTGGGGTCAGTTCAAATTGTATGCACTCTGCATCGTCAAATATTCCATCTCAGTTAAAGTACGCACTTAATTCACCGAAGATCCGAGGTGAGACTAAACCGTTTTACCGGTTGTTATCAATGCTTATTCCTTACAACACCGACCGAAAGAATACAAGCAAGACGACTTGCTATTACAAGTCTTTGCCGACAGCCTGCAACAAAAGTACTATAATACTCATTCCAGATTAATTTAGGTGAGTTATCATACGTTGAAAACTTCCTGCTGAACAATCGACAGACAACAAATTGCTTTTGTTTGCTACTGCCCCCAGGAGGCAACACCCCAGTCAACGACTTTCCCTACTGGGAGATTTCCCGGGCTCAGTTAAATTTGTCATTTACCATACCTGAACTATGATGGCTACCTTCCATCTATACTTTAACCTGTATTTTGTGCATCATGCCCACTTGTCAATGGCAAAACTAAACATCTGTACCATGCTTTTGAAATCCGTCGTAGGGACTGGCTTTACTTTATCATGAATTTCTAAATCATCTGGTTATTTGCAAGTCAGACGCAAAAGTCAGAGAAGGAGAAACCACCCAAGACAAAGAGTCTTTTGGAGGGAACTTACCATCGGGGGAACCAGTCAGCAGGATATCACTTGAACTAGACGACGTTGTTGGTCTAAAAAAGCGGCTCCAGAGGAATGGATGCCGTTTTTGACTTCTACACGTATTCTTGAGTGTAAATTCGAAAACCTTCACTTTCATTTCGTAGCAAAACTTGTTACCATTACGATGGGGGGAGTCGTTCTACATGGATTATACCGAGAATTGAGAAGACCGGTTGGAAGCATTCACCACAATAATCTACTTACTCCAAAATTTTAAAGGTACTTTCGGCTTGGAGCCAACTATTGTCCGTAATCGATTAGTTGACACCCAAATTATTCTGTCTTTCTTTGTTTAAAAATAGTTATATATATATATGCATATATACAGAAGCATCAGCTAGCCAAAAACGGTAATAGCATACGCCAAGGATTAGTAAACTGATGGCAAAAAACGTGGCGGCGTCTTTGGCATGAAGAGCAAGCAGGGATAAACTAACAACAAGCAAACCGGAAGACCTAGACACTAGGCTGGACCCTAATTCATGTAAGTTCCCCACTGGTTCCAACAAATGCTGACCCGCCCTAACAAACAAAATTCCTTAGTTGGCACCTAACACCGATTTAGCTTGCCAGTAAGAATAGATTATGCTGACTAGCACGCCTTCTGGTTTAAATCTCAACCGATCACGCAACCTATTCACATGGCCTGATGGAGCTTTTTTGTCAAAGCGAAATGTTTCCTAGCAATAAATCCATCGAATGTTTTCCAAACATTTCCCAAAATGAGGCTGTTAGTAATTCAAGCCTACTTTTCACTGGTCTTTATTGAACAAATAACCTACGCTCATCTTGTCCACCTACTGAGTGTGTATTCTTATATCCAGATTTCGCTGGCTGTGCCCACTGAGCTGTGTCAACAGGATGTGCGGTCTGCGCTTGAAAGTTTCCTAAAGTAGCTGACTGTCACCTGGGGGTTACCGATTCTAGAGTCACTTGGCTGAGACAGGCCAGATTTGCATATCACAGCTGGGGAACATCGCAGCAATGGAAGCACTGTGGTTAAACGGGAACCTTAAATATTCTGTTCAACTGTCCGTCAGCCAGTCAGCTCTGTCGAGTTTTCACACGAAGCCCACTCTTCTAGGATAACTTGATGGACTATGTCACCACTCGCTCAATCTTGTTCCACTTCCTCGAACCGCTTGGTCCTACAAACTTTCCTGTCTTTACACGAAATCTCCATGACGGGCTGTACGTTAAGATTTCTTGACTTGCTTTTGTGTGATCACATTTAATGAACTAAGCTACTCAGTATCTAATTAGTCTCCGCCTCATTTTCTACAAGTTGTGTTGCCGATCATTTGACATGCCGACGTCAATAACAGCCATCGCCAGCTAGCGATGGCTAGCCCACAAGGTAGAGAAAGCAGATCAACCATGCTTTTGTACAAACCATTGCCAGTCAAGTCTCCTACTAATGAGCCGCCTTCGGTAGAGTCACCTCAAAAGACGCAGGTGCCGCTAATTGGGCCATTATCATAATAATTTTAAAATTTACCTTCAAACATGTCAACCGGCTTAACCGTAAATCGGGCTTAAGCTAAATAGGTGCTTCCGATAAATGGGCCAAAAAAGATCAAAGAGATAGAGGCAACATGGTTAGGACCGGCCACAGTGTCAGCAGACAAATTAATTTTTCAGGAGGCCGTTGCGTGACAAAAGTGCAGCAAAATCGAGAAAACACCAATCGGTGCATTAAATTGAAAAATTGTTCCCGTTTTCTGTGTGAGGCATTGAGAAGCCTCATACATTTTCAGTGACACACAAATTGGTCAGTGGCTATTCTGTACATATAAGAGGTCCATATCTAAAGTGCAGCGAAAATGTCGCGTCAAAGGTGGGCTGAAAACAAGGTTCAGTTTATTCTCCTAAAGGAAACTACTCACAAGGTTGCTGAGAAATCTTCGACAGCCCACGACCGGTTTCGCCCTTCTTGGGGCTCATCAGGTAGGCGCAGTCACCGAGTTTCCGAAAACCGTATGTTTTCCTTTAATGCAGATTGGTCAGATCTCAACAAATACTCCCATTTGCTTACCAACCGGTGGTGGGCTGTTGACGAGTTTTCAGCAACACTGTGCTTAGTTTCCTTTGTGAAAATATGATGCGATACCTCGAATATCGTACTAACTGAAACATGAGGCGAATTTTGTGCGGCACATTCAATTGAAGAATATCATCAACGAGAGATTCATCTGAGGCTCCCCTGAAAACCCAGTTGATGCGCAAATGAGTGTATTTATCAAGGTTCAGTTTGATCTGTGTAATCCTCAAGTTATATTGAATAAAATGCGTACCCATATGCCGGATAGCGACTCTGTATCCCAAGTTTTCCGGAGGCGTCTGGATATTGTGCAAAATATACAGAGCGACTTCGACTAAAACCAAAATGCGATGGTCTGATTGCAATGAATACGATGGAGCCAAAGTAACATTTTTTCAAACAAACAAAACGTAACATAAAGACAAACGATTCACCCTACAACAACATAGTGAATTAGTGCACTTTTGGATAAAGATCAGCTGATAAATTTGTGGTGACATCGATTCCAAAAATCTATAGTTTATGAGACAGACACTCATATTGAGCAACTCCTTCGAAACGCCTACCTTGCTAAAGAACAGCGAAACTTGTACCCATTTCCCAGAATTTAAGCAATTGCTTGTCTTCCATTTAAGGGTGCCCACATACCAACAGTGTCCGCTTTGGAGAAATCACACCCGGAATTTCCTCTGAACTTCTTGAAAATGACACTCCAGACTAGCTATCAGTGTCATATCTGTTTACCTGACCAGTTCACCTGCAGTAACGTGGGAGAAGCAGACTGGCGTCTATCAGAACGCATAGCGCAGCGCACTGAGAAATGACTGTTGCAAAGAAGCCAACAACAGCCACGTGGTACAATCAATCGTACCACTTTCAGAATCTTTCGTAATGCACCATCTACTGAACAGAGCTCAAAACTGTGGACACAACGTCTCATACTCCATCTTCTTACTCGTCAAGAGCCTGTGCCCACAAAAGTTTAGTGAAATGGTTTTATTGGGTACTAGACAACCAGCTTCTAGTAAGTGCGTATAAGTGAGTGAAACCGAGTGTCTATCCTGCAGCTGAACTTCCCCCTCACAACGCTGAGCTGTCAAAAGTCTGTCTTAAGACTTCTTCCTAATTGGTTTTAACGAAAGATGGAACCCGCAAAGTTTTAAAATATCCTGTCACGTGCTTTCCCTAATGGACATTGAGGAGATCTTAGAGAAAAAATGTGTAATCCCATCTCCCCATGCAAAATTATGCACAATCAACGAGAATGTTTGGGACGAACCGCTGTTTGACTGGCAGAAAAATAGTCGCCTTTTGCATGTTTGAGGATAAATTTACTTTATGTCGTCGCCACTTGGATTGTCTGAACAAGACAGCAGACGCGTGACGAATTTGACTACAGCACAAAAACCACTTGTAGATGCACGCAAACGTCCACGTCAATTTTGTGATTTTCTATGCCAATATGGTAAGAATCTTGACAAATTTTGTAAAGTGACAGTTCAGACGTTTTATTTTTGAAAACCACCGACAAGGAAATCCAATGTATTTTGATATGAAGGATTAAAGTATAAAACACAAACTGAACCACAAAGTGGAGAATTCACCCTACTTGTCCATGACGGCAAGAAGACGAAAATGGTTAGAAATTGCCATCTGTTTCACTCCCATAGGCTGCTGCCGTAAACCGCACAACTTAAATGGTGGAACAAATTGATCACAACGCTGAAGAAACGCGTACAATGTGTAGAAAAGAAATGTGGCTCTGATCAGTGCAAAGACTGGCACAGACTCAGATTTTACTGGAAGGCTCTGTTTGTTCCCACTTTGTATGGCCACATCATGAAATAAAACTGAGGAGTATTTATTGCTTTCAAGGTGAAAGGATTCCTCAGTGCAAGGCAGCCTCTCAATGTATAGCTGTTGTGTGACAGGGAGGAAGCATGATAGCTCAGATGTTGTCAGGTTACTCATATTTAAGAAGTTGAAAATGTTTACCCATCAATTAGAAAAAAATTCTTGAAACTCAGTACTCTTTTGGTGGCGGTAACAGAAGTAGGAAAGTTGGGAACAAACCAAATATTGATTTATGCTAGAAAAAACAGGGTGAAAATGCCGGTTTAGCTCTGAAGTGGAAATAAACTACAAAACGACAAATAGACTCAATTGCATACTAGTTTGGTTTTCAAAAAAGACATCTAAATTCCAGCTGAATCTCTCGTTTATGGCATTCACGTTCAACTGAATATGCTGCACCAAAGAGCCTCATGTTTCATTTGGTGCGGTATTCAAGAGATCGCAATATATTATATAGACGTAGCACGCTATTAATAAGGTTGCTGACAACTCTTCGACAGCCCACGACAGGCTTCGCCGTTTTTGGTGCTCATTAGCTGGGATTAGGATAAGTCTTCTTTAGAAACCAAACTGGTAAACAAATGAGTAAATATATCAAATTTCGTGTAATTTGGGTTCAGGAAGAACATGGTGACTGCACCTACCTGATGATCCCAAAGTAGAAGAACGAAACCGGTTGTGAGATGTTGGAGAGTCCTCGCCAGCCTTACGAGTAGTTTGGTAAACTAAAATATAATTTTTGCTTATTGGCCAAGCAGCCCGTCATTTTTCAGGTCACGGAATTGCCGCAAAGCTGAGATAAGAAGGAGATACAAAAATCGAATTTTGGTTTACCCATTGGAGAGTCATTGATGAAAGTCTAAACATCTCTCGAATACTTTATTTCTAGCATTTTGGCCATCGTAATCTGCTGCTCACTTGTAGTACCTGTGTACATCAGAGTTTGGCAGGAGCCTACATTTCACTTGTGTAGCTAGGTTTTTGCTGCCTAAATAACTATATAAAATTGAGTGAACTGACCAGAACGCTGTGATAGAATAGCCATGGCAATGAATAAGAAGTATAGATAGGAAGATTCAAAAAACAATAAGGTAGCTGCAATGTTGGCTTACGACTTTCAATCGAGCTTTTACATATAAGTCATCAAAGAAATGAAAAAAATAGAGAAAATAGCATTTTTAGGAGAAAGGAGAAAGAAATATTTCATCCCAACATATCTGAGTTGTTGACAAAGAAGCTGGTCGAGTAAAACACCCTTTCCTCTGGCTGACTGCTCAAATCATGCCAGCTCAAAAGGAAAAAGTAGCTATATTGGAAGAAGGGCCATCGACTTTGTGCGGAAAATAGTAAATTATCCGTCGGAGAGCGTGTCAGTTATGCTTAACAAGAGAGGGAAAATTGAAGTCTGAAAACGCCAGATTACAAGCATCAGTGAAGCTTTTGCTACACCCACAAGAAACAAAATATGGTTGGTGATTTCCAGTGAAAGTAGACGAAGTTAAGAGTGTCTTTAAGAGGTGTCTTCTCCACTATGTACCGTAAATGGAAACGTGAATGAAAGAAGGCAGAAGATATCTTAGTAATGTCTGTTTTCTAACAAGAATTTCCGAACTGCCAAAACACATGCATTGTGCAAAACTTATATTGATAGGTTAACTGGGTATGGACATTGGTATAGTAAGTTTATCTTGGCGTAAAAAACTACTCACAAGGTTGCTGACAACTCTTCGACAGCACACGACCGGTTTCGCCCTTCTTGGGGGGGGGGGGCATCAGTTAGGCGCAGTTCTCAAGTTTCCGTTAACCTTATGTTTCACTTGAAACCCAAATTGGACAGATTCTGACAAATACTGTCATTTGCACACGCATTTGTTTTTGACAGGGGACTCGACTGAATCCAGCTGAATCTCTCGTTTATGATGGTCCACTTCAAATATCGTACCAACATGAGCCGGCCTGGTGCTGCACATTCAGCTGAAGCGGACCATCACAAAGTTGCTCTTGCTTCTCATTGGCGCAATGAAATTCCCCTATGTGTTGTGCTTAACTTTCAAAGCTCTGCCTCATCAGCATTTATCTGAATTTTCGGGCAAATTGCAATTCACACACGTACCAGTCGGTCCAATCCAACCATGAATCCAACCCATTTCGGATTGATGAAGATCAGTCAAATAAAATTTGAACGCAAGTGGTTCAAATAAAGATGTCCGTGACAAGAGGCGATCAACCCCTTTATCGGTCGTTTATGCGGGTGAAGTTACGTGACAATTTATGGTTTATTTTATAAATAGGGGTAAAGTTCCAACTCCTCGAGTACAAATCAAGGGCAGTTGGTTAAAAAAATTGGATGACCTTATGGGCTTACATTAGCCCGGATTTCATCTGACCATTAAGGTGCCCGTCTGGTGTGTACGCATGGCCAAAAAGTATGATAAACTCAGCAGTCCAATCTGGGCAGAAACCTTATAAGCTCGGGACCAAAAATCTTCCTATACTGATCACTTGAAGCAGAACACAGGAAAAGCTCGGTGAAGCGAAGTAATTTTAATTACAGAGGGGATAACTATGGATTGTTGCCCTTTTCAGATAGGGCGCCATATCTTCTCTTCCCGCCTGTCTGCCTGTCAAATGAAGTAGAAGAATTTTATGCCAAATTCCATTAACAGTCCTTCCGACATTGATTCACTAGAAGAAAGGAGTAAGCTATAAAAAAAGAAATAAGAACTGGATTTCTACCTATTCCGCACAAAAAAATCCGCGGTGGAAACGAAGTTTATGTTCACCAACTACACTCAAATGCACTTTATATTGTTTCTAGCTATTCTAGGAGGCAGTAATGTCAAATAAATATTGTGTGTCTCGCATTTGGAAGCAGTGTGAAGCAGGGCAAAAATGCCAACCGGCCATGGCTGCATCAGTGATAACCACGGCTTCCTCGTTTTCAGAAGAACGCTTACCAACGCTGAGGATAGGAGGATATTTAGGGTGAGTTTCAGTCTCAGACTCAGATACGGACGAATGGATAGTGTTCAGTTCAGTTTAGAAGTCTAAACAATGGAACCACTCGCCAAAGCGTGTGAAAAAATAGAAGAAAAAACTCAGCTACACTGTAAAAAGCCAGGTATGTCGTAACTGAAACTCCGTATTTCAAAAGAACCACAACAGAACTTTGACAAAGCTAAACAGGATCCTTCCAAGAGCAGAGATTGCGGAGAAGACAGACTGCATAGTGTCGGACCCCTACAGGTGCTATTAAAGGGAGTTCCTTACATCATTCAAGAAATATCCGGTACATATGAAAAAATCCGTAGTATTTCACTGATATGGGTCTTCGGAGAAGTCCGTTGGACTACGGCTTAATTATCGACAAAACTCCTTTCAGTGTGGCCCAAATAACAGCGAAAAACTTAATTGTACAAACTTTTCGAATTTCACTGTAATCAGGCGTTATTTGTGACTTTCTCTGAGCGTAATTCAAGCGTTTAATGTCACCTGAATGTGAGCAACCAGATCAAAAAACTCTAAAAACAACGTTCGGCTGCCTGAGTGAGTGGTGGGGTAAAGTAGCACACAGAATGTCCTTCGCAACACTTGTTTCAATGGTTGATATCTCCAACCCTGAGGTCTTCTTCAAGACAGACTTCCAATCAACGGTTTTCCGGTATGGTTTACGGGTAAAGTAATCCTCCCAGGGGCCAACTGCTACAAACTGCTTATTTCGCCAAAGCATTCATCCTCTAATGGTACTTACAAGTTCGGCCTTCCACGGAGGGGTTTGTTCCTATAAAAAGCAAAGTTATTCACCTTACTTCCCCTCAACATTTTCCCACCCACATGTCCATAACTTTATCACTGCCATCACCAATAGTACCAATTGATCTCTAAGAAACTCCGCAGACCTTGGAGTAGCTGATTTTCTCCATTTTCTTCAACTCCACCGACCATAACTCCTGAGACGTTGAATGTCACATGACCATCATGTGATGGGAGGTGTGACTGGCGTCACTTTATTTGCCCCAGGCAGTTTAGTCCTTAGTGCACATGGGCTGTTGCAACGTCAAATCGCACAGATGTATTTGAAAAATTCATCAGGTCTTTATTCTGCTTAATTAGTGGATCAATTTCCTTTACTACAGCCACAACACCACAAACTTTTGACGAATCAATCAGTGGACTTGGATGATAGCGGCTACGGAGTTGTCTTTCGTTCGCATTTCGTAGTTTAGCGCTTCTATACAGATATTTACTTTCGTACAGGTGTAGCTTTACTGAAAAAAATGAACAATATTTCTGTGGTCTAGGTGAATAGTGCTGTTAATTGTTCCAAACAAGAAGGCGGGTATTACAAACAATACGGATTACAAGGATACTTTTGGCGAACAAGGATGATTCACCTTGAAATAGGTTTTCTAAATAATACCTCCTAGTCGCTGATGACAAAATTTAGCTCAGTCGATTGAGCAGGATACAGCTAATTTTTAAAATCATCTGTTTGGGGGGTGGTGGTAAAGTAAATGTTATCACACACATACTTCCACCAAGCTTACTGTCTGTCCTTTCAACTTGTTCAAGAAGTGAATTTTCGTGTTTTTCTGATGGTGCTCCTCAAATCTAACCGCTACTACGGAAGGTGTTTTGAAGCATTAGCACAACTGAAAAAGATATTTCAGAATGATCTAAAACCGTATCTCTGTGAGCACAAGGCGCAGGTTGTACGGAAGTTTTCGCAAACAAAAATATGCGGCTTAAACTTAAAAAGAATATTTTTTGTTTTTTCTGGTCTAATACAAACAAACCAGACCACATTACTTTCACATTCGAATTGTGACAGGTATCGATTTTTGGCAAAGTTAGAATCATAAACTGCATGAGAATGCAACGTGGAATGTGTTCGCCCTCAGGGAGGTCTGTCCGTTGTGGTTACACAAATGTATCAAATTTGGCGAAGTCTAATGTGTTCCTTTCCCTTCGGCTTGGGGGCAGCCATACATGCTCCAGTGGGCATCGTTTATCATCCTAGGAATCTTGTTGTATCAATTACAACAGTAGGCTAACCATAGCCACCCCAGCACAACGAAAATCGTTCAGCTGTAACACGCTTTCGGCGCTTAGCTGCTATGCCACCCGAATGAAACATGACGACTCGGATACTGCCAGGTTGCCCAACCCCCGTACAGGAGAAGTCGAGACACAGAGGTCGGGTTCGACCTTCCAGTCAGTAAATTCTCGCTCTAGCCACTGAGCCATCTCGCCATCTCAGAACGGATATGGAAATATGAAGAGTTTTATGCAGATAACGCATTGTCAAACTCGGTTTGAACGAACTCACTCATCCCTGCTGTCAATCCATGCCCCTCAATGCGAGATTTGGGACGGACAGTGCACCCACCCAATGCTGTCGTGGAAATTCTAGTTTTTTCCACTTCTTCAAGTTCTTTTCCGCTGGCAGTTAACAGAACTGAGTAGACTCAAGCTATTGTAGAACAGACCAAGTTAAATGAAAAACAAACGACGCTGTAGCCTTATTCAGTTGACTGTGCTGCAAAAGTTCGTCTCAGTTTTGTTATTCAACAATCAATGAGTTTTCCTTCTTACGACACTACTCCTAAGGTTATAGTATACTATAAACTGCCCACTACCGGTTATGTCATTACTGGGGAACACGAAACTGTCTTGGTGTACAAAATATAATAAACTAGTGATCCACTAGTTGAATTTCTGCCGAGCCTTCCTTCAACACCATGCTAACCGGCAAATGAGCATTTAGCGCCACAGATTAATCAGGCGTTTTTCATTCTTTCCCCACTCTACCGGCGACAAATCTGTGCAAACCTACAATGTTGCGCATGTGCTTACCCACATTCCTATTAGTTGTTTATGCCCAACTTGACTAAATATTTGGCGCTGAATTTTCTCCACTATGTTATTTCAGGAGTAGCGAGGAATATTGAATAAAATGGTATGATAAATTGACGGGTAGGGTACACCTCATCAAATTTGGGTGAGATTTTCCGACACAAAATCTCTTTTTCCAATGAGATGAACACTGACCATAGAAATCTACTGGTTTTTACCATCTTTCCTGTAATAGCCCAGTGGGAATTCAGACATTAAAATCCAAGAAAGACGGACAATCCTGGGTTGTTACGCCCGGCTGACACAGTGATAAATTCATCCTAATTTTCCATCCAGTGTTTACAGTCAGTCAGTTGTTGAGGTGGTTTTCTACTGGAAGGAATGGGAAAACGGGCAATCGTCAACAACCCTCACAAACGTATTCAAATGGCAATAAATTATTCCATACCCGACCATCAGTTTTCCTCACGAATATCAATGCCTGTCCAGATGGCGTAGCCATGTGCATCTGACAGTGAGATGGTTTTCGGTAGGACAACTGCCGAGACCTGCGAGAGTTGATGAGTGATGCCAGTGCCCTAAGATAGGCGAAATATTGTCTGTGTTGTTTGCTACGCCATCATGCTGCAATCAACATGTAGCCCAATGGGGTTTCTGCCTGTCGACTCATCGATTTCGTTTCATGTGCTCTACGTTGGCATCAGCAACTTGCACGTGGGGCTATTTTTAGCCCCGTGCAAACCCGTTTGTTGTATGACAATCATGCGAATCAGCACAGTGCTCCGATTACCGTTGGCCGACTTATTCACCTCGATAGCCATTTGGTAGGAAACTCTATTTTATTACTGCTGTCGGCACGGTTGAGCCATCCACAAATGTGGAGTTCCACAGGGTTTCATCATGAAGGAGTAAGTACGCAAAGGCAAGACAACCTTTCACGCGCAGAGTATGGTTCTAGCCTTTAATAAGTGGTCAAACGTTTTCAATACCGCTGAATTTATCTATTTTCTTCTTAAGTCAGACTTTAAGTCAACGAAGGCACGGCGGTTGACTAGCCCAGCCTGTGCAGAGAGTCTTGACTTGGCTAAAATGTAGGTGCATTCTAACTGTTTTGCTTTCAATCACCGAGGGTTGTGCAACAGGACTCCGACGTCTCTCTGATTCAATAATATCGGTAATAGAGGGATCAGGTGGCCAGAGGGTGCTTTTCAAACCGAGAGAGGCTGGTAATAAAGATGAGATATGACGCTTCAACTAGTGCATTTTGTAATTTCCCATAGACTGACGGATTTCCAGCTCTTTGTGTAGAAGATTCTGTATTTGGTACGCAGCTGACGGCAAGTGCACATGGATGCACAATACAAGTCCTCGGAGAATCCCCGCCCTGTAGACTCGATTTCACTAAGGCTATTTATGTGACCTCAGTTCAGATCACAGATTACGTCCTAACTGCAGTACGTGGTAATAACAAATAGCAAATATGAAACGGAAAGATTTCCACACCGGTCTGCCTAACAGTCTACTGATGAAATTCAACGGTCCAAAGCAGTGAAATCCGGGTACTCTTCACACTGGTTCGTGCTTATCTCCGTGCGGTACACACGTCGACCTTTATTCTCCGGGTTGCTTTATGGTGAAGTTGTAAGTTGTCTTATACAGAACAGCAAACAATTAAGATAAAACACTTTATATTGGAGGCTGCTCCCCCAACTTGTACTTGGCCCCAAACAGTGGTCACTTTCCACCCTAGCTGAGGTATGTTGAACTATTTTTTCGATTATACGTGCAACTCGTTTTTTGATCATAAAATATTGAAACACTGGAACTAACACAGCAATTTCGTCACCCAAAATCAGAGGTCAGCCCTTGTAAAGGCCGCTCAACAACAAATAACAGCAACACTGGAAGGGATATTGCTGCACAAACCAGCTGAGAAGGCTTTATAAACATCCACTTGGAACCATTGTCCGTTGTATTAGTTTCATAGACGCTTTAACGCGATGGGCTGTGTTTATCTTGATAGGGGACCATCACATAAACAATTTTTGACATAAAAAGCTACCCATGATGTTGCTAAAACATTTCGATTGTCAACTACCGGTTTCCCTTTTCGGGACACATCATGTGGCCGTATTCCCCGGATAATATTATATTGCGCGTTGTCACGCTAATGTACAACTATGAACTTACAATACCAGCGTGATACTTCCATAACTGTGTATGATAGCCTGTACAGTTAAAAAAACAATTCATAATGTTGACAGTTTTAAGATATGCAAGCACACTCATACCAATTGTAGGAGATTCACTGGATTTCGGAATGAAGAGATAAGCAAACTTGGCAAGATAAAGTTGAATAATCAGTATATCGGAACATTGGCAGCCCAGTCGCGTTAAGTGATTGTTGATCAACTGGCTGTTGGTCTTTTCATCGAAGTTTGCAATTTACTTACAAGCGTTCCGTCACCAATTGTGGGGACTTCATCAGTGCGCTCATTAATGATGTCCAGCCCGACAAAAAACATGGAATCGACACTATTCCAGTTACATCTACAATCATTACGAAAGCTTATACTATGTTTGTTGTCCGTGGACTATAGTCATGCACTTCACAGAAGACGAGTACTTTAGCTTTTTATCGATGCAGGCGGTTGACAAATGTAGATAAGAACTAATTGATAAACTGCACGTAATTCGCAAGTATGGTCGATCAGCTCGCGTCTCTACTGCCGGCTTATGTCAGTATTGCCTAAGGCGATAGTTTTCTCCTTTTTACCTCTTCTTTTGGTTGTAAAACCTTCCCATCCCTGATTTGCTTATTTGGCGTAGCTGACGACATAGCGAATGACCGTAGCCATCGCGTACCTAGAACAAACTTTATCCAACGATGTTCTTACCTCATTCTTGAGATTCAGAAATCTTAAAACTTCTTTTTTTTCTGCCACCTTATAAATGACTACTGGATGGCCACCAACCCTTCGATGTTTCCGGTGTTCATCTCCCCGGGATTTCCATCGAGAAGTAACTAACTCTACCACTACCAGGTACCCTTCGCCGACCTCCATGTCCATGCTACCTTCAACCCACAATATTTTAATCGTCTGAAATCAAGAACAGTTTGTGTTCTTCACTCGTAGATATATAACCACTGGATTTCCTTTCTCAGGGCAATGTGTTTACCTCAGGCCGCTAAAGCATTAATATACGCGCAGCAAACTCTCAAGAAAATAGCTCGGTTGATTTCTTGATAAAATCTTTTACCGTTCTACACCCGCAACGCCAGTCACTCATCAAGCCACACATAACTCTTGCTCTTATTTCAAGTACCAACCCCTACTCATCGGAACTTTTGCTTACCGCATTTTCGATACCCCGTTGCTGCGTTTTCTAGCTACTTAAACTGCTTTGCGTAACCACCATGTGTCTTGTCTGCTTATGTAAAGCTGTGATTGATGGACACTTCCGGTGATCGTTTGACGTGTGTCGAATTAGTCTATCATTCACATGTGATATTGCTGCAGGGTTGCATGCTTGAAATTCACTAATGGGTTTGCTTGACTTCAATGAACTCGACTTTACACGTGATATAGATGTCCACAGATCAGGTTCCTAAAGTTCTAGAAATTCAGCGACATGGTTCCCATTCTTAGGGGTGTTTCAGAACCAACCACGGAATTTTCACCACAACAATGGAAGTGTCTTTGCAGAGGGCACAGTAAAAAAAAGGCGTACGTAAACCATACCTCTCCTTTTGGTTGATCACTCACGGTGCTAATATACATTACCTCCTATTCAAAATCTTGTAAACGAAGGTGTTTGCGCGCTAAATGGCATCCATCTAACTCATAGTATCTAGCCCGTTAACCAACTACCTGAATTACCTGTTTGACAACTAACGGTGATGTTTGCAGCGCACTGAGATTACTTGAAGAGTTCTTCAGAAAAGGTTGGATTTTCCGGCCCAAAATGGCTGCAACCATTAGTAAAGCCAACTTAGCTGGGTATTGTTCACAATCTTTAACTTTATGGGAACTTCTGATCGTTCAGTCTTTGCCACTTTGCTGAGAGCCGACTGTTCAGCTGTTGTGGTCGACTTGTGTCCTCTGAAGAATACTGTGAAAAAAAAACTCTGAAAATATTCAACAAGAGATCGGCTAAAGGTGTCAGCTTGTCAGCAAGAGGTGATATAGTGTGAACAGCTGTCCGAAAACAGCCTACATGAAAAACGAATGAACTAAGTGGACAAATGGTGGCATTCCCTCAAGTAAGTTATGAACTCCACAGGCAGGACACTGTATTTGATGGTTGGTATTTTGATCACTGGGCCGGTAAATTTATTTGCAAACGTTTCATCCCCAACCGAGGTGACTCCGTCTGTGCGTAGTAAGTTGGAGGTGTGTCGCAGTGCGCCATTTTGTACAAGAGTTACTACGATTAGCCGCCAACATACTACACACATGATGTCACCTCGGTTGGTGGTAAGACATTTGCAAACAAATTGCACAGCTCAGAAAACACAACAGCACCCACCTGTACGAGCTGGGATGCAAACTTTCCCCTCGATAGCGCACTGTACATCGTGTTGCTCCCTTCAGTGTTTTCTCCGTTTCTTTCCGGATCCGGTCAAGCGATTTTAGGAAAACTACTCTCAGAAGACGAAGTTCCCAATAAAGTGAACCTGCAAAGCTTCCAAGAACCACCCATATAGGTCCACATATTTTGGTTCCCTCAGTTGGTTTCCGTAAAATGGCAGCAGTAAAAGTTCTGGGAAATAAAGATGGAAATTATTGACAATGTGTCTAAATATTAGCAGCTCGGGGTGGTTTAACTGCCTGTTGATCAGGTGGCAGTTGATCTGTTCACCGAGGTTCGAAACTGGCTTGCAAACGTTTCGTCATCTTTTGAGATGTCGTTGGTGCCTGTTTGGCTGTCAGTGCGCACCCAAGCGCGCACTCAAGCTTTCTACCCGAACGATGACGAAACGTTTGCAAGCCAATTGCCAAGCTCGTTGAACAGATCAAGCTGCACCTGATTAACAGCCAAGATGAAATCCATGTTAACCGGCCCCTGGTCACCTATAGCATAAAACGTAGTCATTCGTTTTGTCAGGTAGATACTTGGTAGCGGAATACCGGAAAACACTGGTTCTGAGTCTTTTCTGTTGAGAACGAAATCCCTCTTGGAGGTACCTTGGGTGGTCGCTGTTAAGAATTGTGGGATGCCTTTTAGAAAATGTGTCACTCCCGGGCGAAATTTCGGGGGATCTGACTTGAGTAATCGCAGTTAAGTAGTGGTCCCTCATGAGGGGAGCCATGTGACCTAAATGCATGTAATCGACCAGCTTCCCTTGCAGAAACTTCTCAGAATACTACCAGCTGTAAAGCTACGTATAAAGTTTAATGTCATCACATTTCACGGGGTACATGTTCAAAATCCAAAGAGTATTCAACAAAGATGTCTCAAAGTTTCACGGGACCATAAGGGTCACTGCATCTTCGGGCGTTATTAGTATAGTCATAAATCAGACCCGAGGGTAAAATTGGCGCAGCTGTGGTCCCTGCAAGACTAAAATGTTACAAAATGCAAAAGATGCGTGTCTGCTTATATGCTTCATATTGGTTACAACCGACTGCATCTTTATCCAAAGGTCTCCTGGGAAATCAGGAAAATTTGTACTAGGGAAGCAGACAAGTACTTCCTTTCTTGATTTCCCCGCTCATCAATATTTTTATCTTATGTACGGTAACAAATTGGGGAGGAGTAATATATATATTGTCAGATCTGGTTCGCAACACAGTTATTCACTATGATAGGTTTTCTAACCAGCTCTCACTCATGAGAACCAGTCCAGGAAAGCATACTGTGAGTACAAGAATTAGGTACATGTGGTTGTCCCGTTTGAAAGGACCAATAATTATCTTTCTTCAAGGTCACCACTTGTTAGTTACAATCCTTTATGCGAGGGGGCTATTCCACGTCTACTAAATGTGGTCAGTTTTCGGGACTGCTCCCCCAAGAAGTGCAAAATTGAACATCAAATTTGTAAAGCCACGCAATGTGCTTCTGCCATAAAAAGCCATTCCTTTGTCAATGCCGTTTATTTTCATCCGTCAAAATCCTTTAAGATAATTGTCTTTCTAAAAAAAAACACCATTCTCAAGGGATAACAGATTCCCGTGTGAGTCAACACTAGTGAGGAAGCTGGCTATTCTCACATTAGAAGTCGCAAAAATCATTACCGCGTTAAAAATCTCTTTGCCGTTCTTTCCACAAAACTATGTTGTTGTTACCCTCTTCAGGTTTAATTCAGCGGTTGGTGACGAGTTCCACTTCCATCCTACCACAGTTAGCATCATGAAATAACCGGTTGCATACAAACACAGTCGTGTGTTGTGTCTTTGAAAACCAGACAAACCAGCCGCAACTGGTCCTCTCTAACTGGCCTCGTTGAGCCGGACCAACCCTGCACGTCCAGAGGGATTTTCGACTCGAACTAGCCACGCAGCCTGATAAAGTCTACCTGATGTCAATGTGCAGATTTACTGACAAACATGGTTGTCCACCTAGAAGGATCGTATGTGCTTATGTGCGCTATCCAGTTAACTCACTGATAAATAATGTATGGTACATTGATTTTTACTTACCCTCATACGACAGCCACGAAGAATACCAAATTTAGAACGTACCTCATCAGACCAAACTTGAAATTGGACCGAATCTTACAGTTCTATAAAGTGACATGATTGACATATTTTGTAATGCACCACAGCTGCTTCACTGCAGATAGTTTGGCAAAAGTTAGTCTCTTCCGTGAGTTTGTCTGTCCAGAGAGACAGTTCCAGTGAAGCTTTTATCAAGCAACCAAAGACCTGGTCTTTTCTGAGGGTTTTACCAAAAAGTAACTGCGTCTGTAACGACTGGAGTTAAGGAACCCACGAAAATAATAATAGCATTCATCCTGGCGGCTTGTTCACACTATCGAGCATGACAAAATCACCAACGCTCCATTGAATCATCCTCAAAAGCTGGTCGATTCGACCCACAGTGACCTAAATGGAGTGGGCCCACGATACAGCCCCAGCATTTTATCAAATTCTAGAGCTAGAAGTATATTTTGAAGTTCCACTCTTGGTCCACATCTTGTCAATCAATATCCTTCTACGCTATAAATGCAGGGGTCACTATTTCATCTTTGTTGAGGATCATCAGCAAAACTCACATACCCCGAATGGTCCGAACTCAAAATTCTCCGTATAACTGTTGAATGCTCACAATCGCTGATGGTGACTGTTCGTACAACCGCTCGTGGAACATTGAAGGTAAATCTGGCATCAGACGCATCTCGTCCCTTTTGTTACTTGGGTCGTGTTGGTTTCCGCGGCCTCTCTACAAATTAGTGGGTCTAAACCTAGAGGAGAACAAATCATCAATATTGCAAAATCCTACGGGCTACAAAGATGTCCAAGAAAAAACTCTACTTTGACCAATTGTATCACCTTCTGGAACTCTATCTTACAACTTTATTCAACCACAACCTTGCCAGGGAAGCAATAGCAGAACGGCTTAGGAATAATCCAAAAACCACAGGGATTGTGAAACCTGAAGCTCTCTGCAAGCTGTTGGACCTTTTCGTGGATGCATATTTTAGCTTCGATGGATAAATATATCAACAGCTGAAAGGGACTTCCATGGGACCTCCAATATCACGTCCTATCACTGAGGCGGTAGTGGAAAAACTGGAGTTCGCGGTGCTACTAATCATCAATCTAAATCTATGGATCTGCTACACATACAACACATTTGTCACCATGAAACGAGATTCAGTACGCAATGCGAATGAACTACTCAACACCAAGTTTGGAGATATCACATGTAAAAGTGAACTGGAGAGGAACAACCGACTAGCATTCTTGGACGTTTTAGTGAAGAGGAAGGCATATGGGACTCTAGAAAACTGCGTATACCGGAAAGAGACACATGCGGATCAACTACTGAACTACACCAGCAGTCATTCAGTGGGCCACAAGAAAAGCTGCGTTCAAACCCTGTTTAAGAGGGCCGAGACAAGTTGCAGTGCCACAGAACTGAGGAAGAAGGAGGAAATTATTCTATTCAGAGTTTTCCAGAATAACATGCATCCGAGGAATTTTATCAGGAGATGCTTGAGGAAGAAGACATTTCAAAAACAGCAACGGCAAGAACAAGTGACCGGACGAGTAGTCCTACCTACTATCAAGAATACATCTGAACTCACAACCAGATTATTAGCTCAAAATGAATCCTCGTAGCCTACAAACCGAACGCCACTTTAAGGAAGCTGATCTCCAGACCGAAGGACAACCAAGATAAAACCAAGAGGAACAGTGTGATATGCCAAATCAACTGCAACAATTGCAACAACTTCTACGTTGGACAGACTGGGAGGAAATTATGCACCTGAATAAAGGAACACAACGCGGCCGTCAGGAGACATGACCCCCTGTCCTTGATATCCATACACGAAGACCAAGAAGGCCACAAGTTCAATATGGAAAACGCATAAATATTGGCATACGTAGACACGGAGACACCAGTGAGTGCAAAGGACCGGCATCTCAACCGGAGTTCTCAAAGAGAACCTAATATCGGATTAACAAGAAACCAGTGAAGAAACAGTGAACCTCCCTGCGTCGGATCAACAAAAATCACATGCTGAAACCCAGAGGCGTCAATGACAGAGGTTACTCAAGCGTCGACCAGAATACGAGAGCAGGGGAGGCCAAGCTCAAAGGTCACGTGGTCATTGATTAATCAGGGCACGGGATAATAGAACAACCAATTGAACCTCCAGACCGAACAACTAATCGTGATCGAAGGTCAGCCCCGGTTAGCAGCACGTATATTAAAACATACGCAACACTACTCAACCCACAACCACCGACCCATCACTACTCTCCACTACGCTCCCTAACAACGCAATGATGATGTCATCTCGACTGGTGATGAAACGTTTGCAATTAAATTACCCAGCTCAGCGAACAAACTATTTACCACTCCTGCCCTATTTTTAATTATCTAGCCTTGTAGGGAAACAAATCCACTTGGAAATTGCCTAATCTGGTATGTTACTGGTGAAATGTTTTTTACATTTTGCGTAATGACAGTCTCGTCCTTATTGTCCTTGCATTAGCTGAACAGATAGATGGGCGCGCAGAGCGGAAACCAGCACCGGAAAAGCCTGAAACGTGGCGAAATTTCTCCCTGATCGTAGCGCTTTTGCTACTAGCGGAATGAGCTCGCGGATATCATAACGAAGGGCCAGATGACATGCGAGAGAGATCTGACGAACAAGCAACCTGTAGAGCTTAACAAGTAGCACATATTGCCACATATTCCTACCTACCCTAAAATGCAGCAGTAATGTATGGACTCGAAAGCCGCCTGTTCAGCTCGTTGTACGGCCGATTTTGGTTTAACTGCATTGTCATTTTGCCCACCCGGAGTGGATTTGTACGCCACATTTACGTCCTTTATTGTTTCACTCTGGTCAACCTGTTTTGAGTGGTTCTAAAGTGGCTCTGGATAGGTCCGGTCTGACTAAGACTACCTGGGCTAATCTACGCACGATTCATTCCACTGTACGTTTTTGTCACGAAGAAACCGAATCTCTGCAGGAGGAGACTAGACCTTACCATGTTGTGACGGCTTTTGCGCTTCCATGACCTGCTGTGGCATAATGCAGGTTAGCTGTATAACACCCGCAGTCTCTCACATCAGGTGACCCAATGGACGAAATTCAGACTAACCCAGTCTACCGACCTTCCCGGTTGGGGGTTGGGACTTCGGTATTACAATAATTTCATGCGACAAGGGTTGTCACGTGGTGCCACCAGCCGGGTAGCCTTACTTACTGCACGAAGCAGGATGGGTAATTTAAAACAGGCTATTGCTGACACCTCCAATCCTTCTTCAGTACAATCTCTTCAATTCATTTCTGTCTCAGTTGACAGCTACACTTCTGTATATCACAGTCATGGGTTTGTCAGTCCTGTATCCAAAGTAGCGACTAATAGCATGCACATTTGTTGTTTTGTTTCCGTTTCCAATATATCGCTTCCTTTTTTATTGCAACCGAGTATGTGAAACAATGAAAAAAATTGGCCAAAATGTTGCTCCAGAGGTCCCTGTCGATACCTTGTCAACAGATGTATATTGCGCTTCTGAAACTCGAACACAAGGTTCCCCCGGTAATGTACATAATCCTACGGTGCCTTGTTTATCTAGACGCTACTGTTTACAAAATTCGGGTGATTCGACCTTCACTGCAGCTGACCACCCCGGTGCTGATGTAACTCTCAGCTCCAGCGCTTGGCTACTTGTTCATATCGTTGTTTATCTATCGATTTCCACAAGGACCCGTACTACCCGTCATCCGTGAGTTTAGGTCTCCCAGCAGTTTCGGAAGTGTTATTATGCCTTTCTACCCTCAGGCGCTGCAGATACACAGGTTCAGATACGTCCCAGGCGGTGGTAATTCAGAACTGATGATGAGTCTTTTTTGTTTTGCTTAAGTTGACGTGGAAAAAAGAGTGAGAGAGTAGTCGATCAGTGCACCTTCATCCCAAAGGATAAGCGGAGCAACAACTGATCCAACTAGTTAATCCATTGACAGATTAACTTTGAATGAAATAATTATGGGGATTAATGAATCCCACTCAATCAAAGAACTTATGAAGAGATTAATGTGTTGAGTTATCCGCTGATGGCGTTTACAAGGACAGCCCATCCAAATACGCATGAGCAGGGCGTGTGATACACAAAGGTTACACTCAGGAATTGAGTCCAAATGAATGAAAACTGGCTTCTGCGTCTATGGGTGTAAGACGCCTTTCCCGCTAGTGATATTGAAGCCTTCAGCAACGACTTGTATGAGAGTCACAAGGTGAGAAGAATCTGTTAAAAGAACAATTCGTGAGTTGAAAATCCTTGAAAATGTCACCCACTTCATTTGACACACGCCATGCGCCCAATGTGAACCCTTTGACAGCTGGACTGAAATCACAAAGGGTTGCCGTTAAACAAAATTTTCTCAGTTGAACATACCTATCCAGTTATTAGGAATTCACCTTAAAGTTGGATACGTTTGTAGCAAAACTGCTCGGGTGTGCCTGCGTCAATGTGGGCAAATTCGAAAAAGTGCGAAAATTACTGGATCGACGATGAGCTGAAGGCCCGTGGTTAACAGGTGATTTTCTAGACGTGGATGCTTTGTCAGCCAGATTAGATGACGAGTTATGGGAATTTTCGCCCGGAGATCCCTGAAAATTGGATGCCTGGAATGCTGGTAGCATTACTTGACACATTAGAAACCAGTAAGCAGCAGTTTTTCTCTTCTTTAACCTTCTTGGAGTTTTCATTTATCAAAAGATGTTTCACAAAACAATTAGTATGTAGTGAAAGACAAATACTGCGGGCTACAGTTTGAGAATGTAAGTAATACGGATACATCTAGCCTGCAGACGCACCCCGAAAATTGATACTAACTTCAAGGCTGCTTAAAATTCCGTCCCTCATCGTTAGATGCTTCCCCATTCTTCCTTCGTGCAACTAGTTCCAATTTGTGCTGAAACCGCTACAGTGCTCCTCACCAAAGATTTTATTGCTGATTTTTGAGATATTTTGTGCGAAGATCTTTCACGGAGAACCAACCTATTCCGGTTGGACCACAGGTGACACCAACGAATATTAAAAAAGGCTAGAAGCAGATATCATGGACGGTTCTGTCACGAACCTGAAGTTCTGGAGCCTGAAATACTCTATCGCCAGATCACTCCTATTTTTCACTCACGTAATTAACGAGTGAGGCACTGTTGAAGCCGAGTCAATGGAATGTTTCAGAACCCATTGACATGCAATGTGGCCACAGGCCTGTCGTGACTATGGCCAAAGCAGACCGTCGTACGATTCGAATTTTCCAGTCTATTTTTCTTGAGTGAGTTCAATATCTGACGACAGACTATCCCCCCAGCTCTGCAAGTTGAATGAACTGCTAAATGAGTAGATGAATAAATTAACGAACTAATGAACTGTTGAGTGAAGAAAGGGAGCGGCTTGTTAGAAAAGTATTTTTGCAGCCACATTTCCGCCAAATTCCGACAACCTGATCAAAGCTTGCCTTCAAATAAGCCTAGATACTGCATTTCAAATCAGCCTACTCATGAGTAACAGGGTGATTCTTAACAGTTTGACGGTTTCGAGCGACAAGCATGATATGTTATGGGTTTCCTTTGAGGAAACCCACCTACAGGAGACGATTTTTCTCCATCACAACCCACTTGGGAAATAACATCCAAGCAGAGTCCTTTTCTGGCTCTCTAAACCACCCATTTCCCCCTCGATTATTCTAGAATGCCATAACCGAAATGCCCCATGCTATAGATTCACTTTTATTAGTGAATTATCATTTTGAAAGTTTCGTGTCCAAATGGTTGCTGACAGGATAATCCATCACATGAATGAGACTGTATGGCTGGACTCTGCCCATTCAACCAGCTGACTATATCCTGAAGCATTTCGCAACTTCTGTTTCGATCGGATATGAAAGCACGTGATGACTCAATACTGATCAATTTCCCAACAGTCATTGTTGTAGTTTTGTCTCTACACATAAACACATCTTCCTATGGAGTAGCTTTAATGGTTCCTATTTGAGTTCCCTAGTGACAAGGCCAGTCGCTTGAAATGAACTAGCTGACATGGATGATGAAGAGCCTGCAGGTCCACCGTGTTGACCTAGTGCATATTACTTGTATAAGTGTGCTGAATATCTTATCTAGATGAGAGAAGCGAATTCAGATCCCACCTAAAAATCGGTTGCAAACAGCTCAACACAAATGAGGTTACATTACCGTAGTGCAAAAAGACCGCTGGGCAGTTTTCATTGTTAATCCTTCCATCCCGTCGATCGTGCGTCCTGAAATCCCCGGAAGGTGTCTTCCAGAGGTGCGCCTTATGCGAAACACGTACCCACAAGGCGCAGTACACATTCCGTGGCCAACAATCGATGGAAGTAGTTGATAGCCAAAATCAAAGAAAGCAACATCTTCACAGGGTAAGTGGACTTGTAATGGAACCAGAAGTTCAGATTCACTTATTAGGCATAAAATGTAAACTAGGGGAACGACTACTTGGGTTAGATTGATTCGCGGTTCTCAGAAGTTTGCCCCCAAAAGGCCCCGCCCGAACAGGGGCTCGAACCCTGGACCCTCAGATTAAAAGTCTGATGCTCTACCGACTGAGCTATCCGGGCTGATCGGCTGAACCTAAGATTCAAGTGTGTTTGCATTCTTGCATGCTGTAAAGTACACATTACAATTGTCTGCATCCTGGAGACCTACCTGAATGTACAGAATGACCACATTCTCCACAGAGATGCAGAAAACAGAGGAGCGAGTCCTTCTGGGTTGGATTCTGAGTTAATTTATCTTTCCACAGTGTAGCAAAAACATGACCATACAGATCTAGCACACTGCTTGGACAATCCCTATCAACGAAGATAATAACTAAAAACTACATCAGTTTAAACGTCATTTCCTTCCTAACCTAGCCTTCTCTCATTATCATACAGTGTGACTTTATCATGAAGTTGTGCATTCTTCACACTACTGTTCGTCAGCGGAGTAAAAGACATTGCCATTTTTACCCGTCTTCTAGTCAACTCAAGTGCCACTGCGGAATCTCGTCCGAAGAAATGAAAACCAGTCAGTCAGCTTGACGATGGCTCCGTCAATAGAGCATTACGTGCTAACGGGATGCACGCACACCTCAGACTGCTTATACATCATCAGAGATAACACAAAACTTCCAAGTGGGGGCACAACTGTAGGGTCTTCTTTCGTATTTCGGCGGATATCTGGCCAACTGTCCAAATAAACAGCTGAATTTTTGGAGCTGCGGAAGAATGTGTAAATGTCTAGACTACTAATAAGGTTGCTGAAAACTTTTTGACACATTCATTTGAAGCGAACCAACATGAACCAGAGATTCAGCTGGACTCAGCTTAGTCTCCTGTCAAAACTAAATTAGTATGCAAATGAGAATATCTGTCGAGACATGTGTAAATATCTCTGTGGAAGATACTGTTTTCGGACCTAAAGAAAGCTCACCGTACGAAGTCATCACGAATCTACGAGATACTGCCCCAATCTGATCCATATCCACGTTTGCTTTGTTACAGGGCAACTGAAGAATTGGATCCACTTTTATTGCCAAAACATGTGTTTAACTAATATTATTCTGGTCAAGAAAGCCGAAATAGCGAAACATCTGGCCAGCTGGAATGGATTAGATTCAATTAATCTTACCACAGACTGCAAACAGATGGTTGTGATACGACGTGCAACACAGTCATATGGGAGCAGTTTTTTAGGGGAGATATCACCAGGATGTCAGGCAAGAGGATAATAGTATTTATCAAGGTTTATTTCTATTCAGAAAAACTGAAGTCCAGTGACTGTCTTTTCATTGGATGCCAGCGAAAAATGTCATCATCGACAGCATAATATCAGTGTTCAACACTAATGCTTGGCTGCCATAGGCAAAGACAGGACTCCGGAACAGAACTCCTCAATCGGAACACTTTGTTTCTTCCACATGAAAGCCCATCCTTCTTACTTATTTTTTATGTATAGATCCCTAAATTATATAAAATCTTGTTTTACAAGGATTTGATCAAATCCGTTTTGTATTTTGAGGTGAATAGGAAATTTCATCAAGGCCTGTATCCTATTTTACCTCAGACACAGACTAATCTACAGACCAATAGACTCCTTGTCAAAAGCGCAACCTCCAAAACGGATTTAGACCTACAAATGAAGTCAACCTATGCCGAAACTGGAGAGGTACTGTTGTTCCATTCTTACTGGGAATTACCAGCAGTGCACATGTGACGAATCTTCACTAGGATTCGATTCATGACATTCCAGCTAGTAGTTGAAGCCAAGGCCATTTGGCCGAAGAGGCTGATCTGCAGTATGATTAATTGCACTTAGGCAGGATATAACCCCACCCATTCTCTATTCATGTGATTCAAATCACTTGTTTACGTACTGACTGCCTCCTAGCCTGACGACTTCTCATACAAATAAGTCCCTTGTCATGCGAATCTTTCCTCCTTCTTTCCAAATATTTGAATAAAAATTTAAACCGTGAAATTACAAGAAGAACCTCATGCAATGGATTACCCTTGGTACAAAATCAAGCATGTTTCGGCTAAAGTGTACACATTGGAACACAACATCAAGTCCCCATAACCTCTTTCCTTTGAGGTGCATATCGGTAATCTGGTCGTTATCTCCTCTGACCTCAATGGTCTCAGTGAAAAAAAACACGGACGAGCCAGCTTCCCTCACGAATGTCACTCTAGTGATTGGATCAAACACGGGTCGATGGATTCATCCATCCAGATATATCACTGACATTACCAGCCTTATCTGCTCAACGAACGGCTAGTCGAAGACACGGATGTTTAAATAGTTTTGTCTTCGAATTTCCAAGTTTTTTTTCGGTTAATCGTCGACAGGACTTTTAGCTGTAGTTACACAGCTGTTTCCATTTAATCCCTCGGCTTTGCTGGAGATCAACTAGAAAGTCATATTTACTTCCGTCTCGTGGGTACAGTGACGATGTGGTAGTTTCCACACCTTGCAAAGTAAAAGAGTAGTTTTGCACAAAATTGTATTGATCCATTGTATTGACCATTTGTTAATCAGCTTTGACTGAAAAAGACATCCGACATGAACCTCGGTGTTCGGATGAAGATATAATGAAAGTTGCAACGAGCCAATCAAAATGCAGACAGAAAACTGCCAAAGATAGAAGGAATTGGGACAGTCAATCAAATTGGACAAAGACAGACCACAACTCAGCATTGCCGGTGAACGAACCAATCGGAACTGCTATGCAACCTGCCAGAAGGAAGCTGTTCAACGAACCGGGCGAATACAAGCCACCCAGACCACAATTCAGCACAAGTCGTGGACGAGCCAATAAATTACGACAAAGCTGTTCTTCAACTAGTCAATCACATGAGGTATCAATCACTCTCTTGTTAACCATATGAACGCAAGCAGGAAGGAGGATTCACCCACCCAACCGCACACTGTGCTAAGCTTTGTTAACATATTGGTAGGGACGGAGAAGTTCTAGAGCAGCAATCCCTTATTTTGACTTTAGCTTTCCTTTTGTTCTGTAATACCAGTGTAAGGAGAAAGCCTTTCACCGAGGAGTCGCCTACTAGGAAACACCAACTAAATCGATACAAAATGTTGGACAGGAAAGTAAACATCTCATATGCACCTCATATTCAAAAACTGAACATCCTCACATGTCTTCTTCAACTTTCGTGGAAATCCATTGACTATCACGCAATTGTAAACGAACGCTGCAAAGAATTTCTACAAGTTCCGTAATAAACCCCATGGGGGTGCACCTTCCATTGGACGCGAGGCGGAGTTACGGGAAAACCACATACTACTCGCATTCCTAATCAGTAGTATCCGCCGTTACGCTGGTAGCCGTAGCATGGAGCACTATTCAAAACACGTAGGCTAACTGATTACGAATGGAAGTTTGGAGTCTTGCGTTTTCATGATTTAAAGTACATGATGTTATAAAGTCTACGTCATGTTTGAGAGTTCATTGAGGTGCGAGTTTTCACTACAGGAAGTACAAAGTAAGTTGACTGATAATGAGCTCATCTCCCCGGTGCTTTCGATATATGCTGCCAAGAATCTCGGCGAATTCTCAGATATAACTAAAAGGTGATAATAAAGGTTGGCTCAGAATGTCGTTACTGACAGTGAATAAAATCGAAAGAGAGCTAGAAATCAAACGCCCATGGCGTTGGCAACAGGTACAAATTCTTTGTCGTCAACTTACCTTGCATGCTGAACACAGCAACGTGTTTGAAGCGCTCAACAGTAGACATGTCCACAGAATTGTAGCTGGAACTCTGCAGAAATGCTAAAAGATGAAATGAAACCTTACTCGTGACGCATCAGCCCCATTTCTGATTGGTTCCCCACTCAGCTAAGGCAGAGATGACTTGTAGTGAAGTTGAGTAAAGAACCTTCGTAACAACTCGAGGACTAACAGTCTCACGTATATCCTTGACAGTGAATAATATACAAGACAGCTAAGTGTGTGACTAATTGCTTCCCATCCACATCACTCTCATTTGAACACACTCAAACACTCCTCACCACTTATCCCACTGAGTCCACACCAAAACGGGAAAGAACTGAGCTCAAGTTTCGCTCTTAATAGAGCTTGTCAGCAAAGCATGTGTGACAGGCATATGACAGGTTTGCTTGTCAGTCCTACCTAAAGGCCTAGAGTACAAACTAACGTTTTAGCACGTTTATTGATTGATGTGTAATGGCAATAATTGCAATTGGCCCGTCACAGTCCTATAAGTTTGTGGATCATTACTACCCTACAAATGTTTAATTTTTCATCGTTTGAAAAACTTATAGCCACGCAGAAAAGCCATACTCTGCTTTTTGCATCTACATTAAATTGATCACTTTGCTCAAAAGTTACACAATGTATACATAATAAACTGACAGAGGGGAAACTGATCTTTCACTGGAATCGCGATTTTCTGCCAAAGTTATCTGTGTTTTACAGCTTCAAAAGTTTATTTTTAGGTGCAGGTATGACAAAGTTTAACATAACGACAACAACCTGGATTTTGGGCGAATTGTGATAAAATTTCGGGTGGCTCGCAAAATACCATTTGGATAGTGTGGCTGTGTTTCCAATAAAGTGTAAATAGTTATGGAAAATAATGTCGTCGAACAGAACTGAATTTGCTGTTGAAGATGGATAAAACCCGATGGTTGACCCGGACTTTACCAGTTGAAATGCCTAACGGAGAATACACGTTTACCAGAAACGATTCACTCTGAACTTAAGCCACTGCCTGCTTTTCGAAAAGGCACGACACAAAGCTTGGAGAAAAAACTGGTGAAAGTCTGCTTCTATCAAGCCATCCATCAACGTCATCACTTTGGAGTGTTTAAAAAATTGGGTTGTACCTTCCTATGGAGAGTTAAAGAAACAACTAATTCACTAAAAATCCCCTTCAGCCTTGTCACGTTCATATTATGGGGTCTGAAATCACGCTATATTAAGTACGTGTGTTCCGGTCACTCGATCCAAGGGACTGTGCGCTTTCAAATCGTGTGACCTGATTGCACTTTGCTGTTTACGGTCCTCTGGCGATCATAAACCCAACTGATAAGGTGTTAGACAAAGTTCAGACAGACGCCATCAAGCATTAACTCCGTGCAACTCTATGAATTGCTGCTGAAGTGAGTCCATGGCTATGCATGTTTCACTGAACGAGTGTTCTGCAATGACGGTCGGACGAAAGCATGAGAAAACCGCTTACAGGAAGTCAAAATAGACCCAATAGTACAGGTTTCTCAAGATTTATACTATTGAGAATCAAACACATTCAAGTGTGTTGTCCGTACGACAGCGCATCCAAAGTGTGTAGAGAGGACAAAGGAAACATTTTGAAACAATGCGTACCCTGACAAGTATTTGGAGGCCAACATGAACGCAGGTATACTAAAAACACGTAACCATAAAAGTGAGTCGTATGTTTGCATAGATACTCTTTGGGCTTTTTGAGCGCAACTATAGCTAAGTTTCATCGACTGACCCATGTTCGTGAACGTAATCTGAACGTAATACTGTGATATGAAATAATCAAACAGCTCACATGCCTGTGTAAAATACATCCAGCGCAGTGAACCACGGTCTTCAAGAATGTCAGTCATGCTAAATATATTTCGGTGGTGTTTGCACAGTTGGTGAGGCCACGAAATTAGATCCTTTTCTGTGGCATCGAAACGGTTTGCCGTTTTATTTTTCTATTGGCTCCACAACCGAACAATGCGCAGCTGCGTTTACATTCAGTTTTGAGTGGCACCAAAACAGTTCTCAATTCTTCTGTGGACAAAACTGAGGAAGGTTTGATTTTAGCATCCATTTTGTGCAAACACGTTGGGACCGATATTAGATGTTTCCCTTTTTCTGGTACTCAATGGAATTAATGTTCGGAGGAACCGTTCAATTAACGTCCTGGTTTTAGCCATCTTTAATCACACGCTTACTGCCAATTTTTGTGACGGTAATTCCCTATTGTCACGCTAAGAGTTTTGGAACAATCACCAACTTATTTATACCCTATAGAGGCAAACAACACTAATATCCTAAAGTTGTTTGACGAGGCTGATGCATTCAGAAGCGTGGTATGGTTTTTCTTAATGTGATACATCACATGTTGGATTAAACAAAATTTGTAAAAAAAACGGAGAGTAACAAGAAAGCAGTGATGTATTCGGTTGCAAGGAAAGAATGCTAAAATCTTGAATTTGTAGAAGCAAGGAGAAAATTGATTTCACCTATTGGCATTTGCGTTCGTCCGAGGAAAAATTCTGTTGACCCTAACTGATGTTGGATTAGTATTCCCGTGTTCCGGTGATTTTGCGGATAGAAAAACGTCGACTTTACAAGCCATTCTGAACAATCTACTGGTATTTTACCGCAATTTATGCTCAAATAAATCTCGTTGGAACAGTCCTCTTATTTTGACATGGTTAGCTTGACGTATAGACATTATTCACAAGGTTACTGTAAACTCTTTGGCAGCCCAGTATACAATGTATTGGGATATCTTGCATATGGTACCAACTGAAACATGAGGCGCCCTGGTGAAGCACATTCAGTTGCTTAAAAGCATCGTTAACAAGAGATCCAGCTGGATTCCAGATGAGTCTCTCGCAAAACCAGATTGATATATAAATGAGTGAATTTGTCAAAAGCTGTCCAATTTGGGTTCAAGTAGAACATAAGGTCGACGGAAACTCGGGGACTGCGCCTGCCTGATGAGCCCCAAAAAGGGCGAAACCGGTCGTGGGCTATCGAGGAGTTTTCAGCAACCTTATAAGTAATATATTAAGTCCACTATTCCGTTTCTGATTGAGAAATTCTACCTTTCCAAGGAAGGCTAGAGGTCACGAAAATTATGCCAAAGGGCTGGATGATAATTTTGTGCAACGTTGGTTTGTGGCACAAGCCGAAGGGAGGACATCCCCGAAGCTGTCCACTGCCTGCCTGCACTAGCCGAACAAACTGAAATTCAAAATTTTTTATCGTCACTGCTGCACAAATTTTTTACTTGTCCCTATATTGCAAGGGACAACATCCAGCTACTTGTCACCCTTCCAGCTGCTAATGCCTTGGCTCCTCAACCTAAATTTTGATAATGGTAATAATAACAGTGATTATACTAGTAATAAGGTAATATTAATTTTTCCCTCGTTAGTTATAACGCAACCCAATAACGGATGTTAGCTATATCACTACCCATCAAAGACGCGTGAAAACTCAAATAGTGGAAGCACGTTGATCAAGGCAAACCAAACGTTCCAGTTCTTGGGCATATAGGCATATTTTTTTTCTACAGTATCGAAGAAAAGGTGGACTGTGGTAACACATCCGCTCGTCTTGGTCCTAAATCTATTCACAATAAGGAGAAATAAAGGCATGAAGGATTACCAAGCTTGTGGAGCTGACTGTATGCGACTGTTTCTCACGTCTTTCATCACACTCGTCCTGGAACATATGGGTTCCGCTACGTTTCTCTGAAACGCTGGTGAAAACCACGTGTACCGAAACAAGTACAGGGATCAGCTACAAACAGGATTCCACTACGTTTAGTATCATGTGAAAGGCCCAATCACGAATCTCTTACGTTGTCATGCAGACAAGCAAGGAGTGATAACAGCATAGTGTACGAAATCAATTATGATGCCATCTGAACTATTGGCTTTATGCGACCATACTTTTAAGCTAAAATTTTATCGAATTGATGAACTGACTTATGTAGAACACCCTCTGTAGACGTGCTACACACGTGACCCCAAGGAGACGCTGGGGCCAGGATACTGAAAGGAGCAGGAAGAAAGCCAGGAGCTCATGGTAATCATCCTCATGCTTTAACTTTTGAGCTATTGACCCAAGAACTACGCTTTAATCCTGGACTGCTGTGCATGAGACTGAAATGCCTTGTATGCAAAGAAAGGAGTGCAGACAGAATATGTGTTGCTCCAGAGTTGAACAGACACAGTGTACTTTCTGGAGATTGTCCGGCGAGCCTTCTGTTTGATCAGTCTATAAAGCATAAAGCTTGAATTCTGCCACTAGCCGTGATTGCAGGAACACAGACTGATAAAAAGCCAGTGATTGCCAGAAATTCCTTCTGCGCACTCGCACGCCTCAGACTATGCCTCAGACTGCCAAGTGTTCAACCTCTGTGCGGATTTCGGAACTCTCTGGATTTCTTGAGACGCACAGTGCTAATGATTCCCAATAACCACTGTGCAGTGTTTCTCAACTTTTAGGCATAGATCAACTTCACTTACAGGACGAAATCTCTCCCCACACTACCATCAATCCATGCAACGTTGATTGTGATCTTTTATCACCAATCAGCTGACAGTGGCCGAGATGGCTCAGTGGTTAGGGCGCGATTTTACTGACCGAAAGGTCGTGGTTCGAACCCGACCTCTGCCTCTCGACCACCCTGTCTAGACTTGGGCAACCTGACAGTATCCCAGCCCTCTTGTTTCCTTCTGGTGGCGTGGCAGTTAGGCACCGAAAGGGTGCTACAACTGAACGATCTTTATATAGTACTGCATTGTGGGATATTATATTATACGATGTCATATTATATTATGTTACATTATGTTACTATGTTAATTAAATTATCCTAATTACATCAGTTCATATTTTATTAGCTAGACTCTTACTCATACTGTACTAGTGTGTTATATTATATTATATTGCATTGTGTTCTAGTATATTATGTTACTTTACAGCCTCATACATCCGGCGTTGTTACCACGTCCATGCTGAAGTGACCATGACGGAGATTTTCCATTATTAGTTTCAATACGTGCCTCGGCAGGTGCCAGCAGGTGAGAAGCGATAAAGTGTATGAAAAATGAAGAAGCGAAGTTTCCTTTGCTTAACTTCTTTTTATCACATGCTCATATTCTCCCCATGCTGGCTGCGGACTCCGGTGATGGTAAGAGTTCAGTTGAAGCTCGATGCCTGACTATGGCCACTTCGATGTACCAATTTGCTTTTCAAGTGCAACGACGTGAAAAAAATGGGCCCAGACTAGTTGAAGCTGCGTAACACACCGCCTAATTTGGTTGGCCCTTGCACTGCAGAGTAGAAGCTTTAGAAGAATTATGTAAGAACCTGTGAACCCAGACGATAGATTCCTCCCCCACCCCACGAATGCAATGGTCGAGGACGATATCTGAATGAACTTCGACCCACTTGGCCCACCTACTCTGGCCCCAAAGGGCTCTCATCCACGAATAACCCTAATCGAAGGCGTGTCCCCAGTTATAGTCTGCACTCTCTAATCCAAACGGGGAACATGGTTTCTTTTCTGTAGTGGATAGACAAGACTTCAGTCCTGTCCCGTTGCACCCTTTTCCTGTCCCAATGTTAATATGTGAATATTTCCGCATTCCTGAAAAATAGTTTATTTATTTGCTATCAGGTGACCCGCAGGCTTGGTGGCGTACATTCACTCTACTTGTTTCTCTCGTGATCACGTTCTTCATTAGCGCTTGCTTGCATTTAAACATGTTTTTCACGCCCATATCACTAGTCTGAACAGTCCTTCTCTTGTTCTGTTTGAAAGTGAGCTTTAAAAATCCCTCCAACATAAAACACGCTTTTAAAGTTTCCATAATTTGCTATCTGTTATCGTGCTCCACCACACAAAAAACTGAACCCTGGACCCTTAGATTAAAAGTCTGATGCTCTACCGACTGAGCTGTCCGGGCTACTTACCGCCAGGGTAAGCAACACTATCCGTCAAAATTCATTGAACGCCAACTAAAGTGGAAATTGTTGAGCAAGTCATGCAGGGACAATCATCGTGCGGAGTTTCGAGGCCTCAAGTCCAAAGTTCAATTGTGTCCCCGTACGCTTCAGGTGCGGCCACATTTTTAGAGCGGCAGAAATGTTTACAAAGATACTGTGCACACAACTGTCATTTAACGTATGTCTACCTATCTAATACGGATTCATCAATTCCTGCATCTATTTGCACATACTTTTGCTGTGTCTGGATTGCTTCTGTTACCAAACTGACGCTAATTGAATGAGGTTACTTGTGCGTGAGAAAGCATCAAAATCGTGAATACTTTGTGCAGATTTTTCGCTAATTCCCCCACATCTTTCTAAAATACCGTCAGTTATCTTTCTTTTTACAAGGCAACGAAAAAAAGCTGTGAAGCAACAAAGAAAACCATAAAAAATGAAGATGCCCAAAAGTTTTGCGGGGATGCGTTTTCTCAATTAAGAGATTACTCTATTTCTTCAATAGGCTTTGGTTAACCGCGAAGCACCAGAGTTTTGAGGTGACCAAGTGACTTTCACCTAGCCATATCCAGTCATCTACAAATATTCCTTACTTCTGGTCAAACCCATGGCCATCACTCTGTACTTGGTTCTGTGATTATTCACCTGCAAGCCCAACAAAAAATAGCTTCATCCCTTCTTTCCAAAACTAAATAATTGTACCATGACTTCGCCATTTTCCTTCAGAAAGTTAAAGGTTTCAGACAATCGGTTCTTCACTCTCCTGTTATCTATGGTAGCCCTCCTCCGTTAGCAAAGACCAAAGGGTGGTCGGTTCTGAGCCAGAGGCAGCTTACTGGTAAACCAAAAAACACTTTACTGTTCTTTAGCATTTGGTCCGCTGATATCCAGATTTGTTCTTTTGAAACAGACTTCAAGCAGGTATTTAAATATTTGTCACGTTGGAACGCTCAAAATGCGAAAAAGGCCAAGTGCACAAGGTTAGTAAACGACAGCTGTGTGCACGCAAAACATTTATACTATATTTGTGATTGTTCTATATGGGTCCAGCATTGATTGTGTGGTGCATGAACTCTACTGATAATGCGATATGCGTGGTGCACTTATCAGTACTATGAAGATTGTAGCGTAGCAGACGTTGACGTTCTGAGTGTGCACAACGCAATTTCTTCGTAGCCCGGATAGCTCAGTCGGTAGAGCATCAGACTTTTAATCTGAGGGTCCAGGGTTCGAGCCCCTGTTCGGGCGGATAGTTTTGCTAAAAAGGTATGTTTAAGCGGACAGAAGTTCGTACGTGGACGGCTAGCAAGTTACAGGATTATCTGAGAAGAAGCTGCTGCTGAAGCATCTTCATCGCAGAGTAATTCTAAAGCTTGAGTTTAAGAAAGAAAGTGAAACGGGGTGCGTGTTAAAAGGCATTCAGATGAATCAGGAAAAACCCTCCAAGATGCAACGAAAGGGTTGGCTAACAAGAAAAGTTATCTGCATTATTCTTAATTGATTCAACGATTTGATATTATTTTACAGGACCCAGCTTCCGTGGATCAACATGAGTTCCCTGGATCCGTTTACTACCGTAAAATCTGAAAAACAAACGTAGCATCGCACTGCCGCTTTAGTCAGTCAGCTACAGAAGACAGGGAGTAATGTTCTTTAGTTTTCATTACTTCTGGGTCGGCCATTCGGAGGTCATTCTCTGTCTGGGACTGCTTCGCTGTTGGGATGTGATAAAACCGCAGGTTGACCATAGTTTACCAGTCGTCGGATGCAAAATAACTCTGGATTTGGTTGGATGAAAGATCCTCTGACCTACCACGTCAGTCTGGAAGCTTTTAGTCAATAGTGTTTCCATGATTTCATATCCGGTATCACAAGTAGCCCTAGATCTCTCTCTGGAATTGCTTCCATCGGAAGGTACCCATCAATGTGATACATTTCAACGGGTGGAAGCCGACTAATCAAAGGCATAAAGTAATTTTCAAAGCTGGTGGTAGGATTCTATTAGCTAGACCATCCTGTCCTCAGCGATTTCTGAAAGCGAAACAAGATTTCAGTTCATTTTTAAAATACCTCAAGTTTTGGAGACTAGAGAAAACTCACCAATCTTATCCTTGTCAGAGTGAACGCTTTGTCACATTTCAAATTTTCTTCCAAATAAGATCTTACAAGGGTAAATTCTACCAATGAGTTGCTATTCCACTCAATATATGACAGAGGACAGTGGGTTTGTGTTCCTTTGTTCCTTCTCTTCTTTCTTTCGGGCCATGTTCACCATCTCCTATGTAATACAATAGAAGAGAAATAAGTTGGTTGTTTCTGACTGAATGACCTTTTTGAAAAGAAAGTGGGTCTTCAGTTTCAGTGGAACAACTCAGTCGGATACGACTGTACTATGAGAAGTTCTTAACAATGTCAAGGGGCATTTATATCTTTGTTCAGTCTTAATCCTGCCGTCCAAGTAGGGCGATACGGTTAGGCAAAAATGGGTCTTCAGCTACACGAGTAGCTCATCAAATTTCAAGGTACAGTTGAGTAGTTGGATGAATGTGTACTTTATCGTGCTTTTGTCGGAAACAACCTTCACATGACTGGATACGTTGTCGATGGTTGTGGGATTTGCTGGAGTTTCATTCACAGCACTCTAGTTTTGAACGGTCCTCACTCAGACCTACAGCAATTATTCTGGCGAGTTCATATCAAAGAGGAGAAGCACTGGGCTCGAATTTTGTCCTCATTAGAACTCATGAGCAGTGCATTGTTGGGCCGTACCGATATTGGAACGCAGGACAAGTGACATGCGACGCAACTGTTTTGCCTCTTCTCCACTGAGAGCGTACTGGACACATGGGTTATCATATCTGAGCAGGCGGATGTGTTTAGGCTTGAGAGGTGCACTTGGTGTACCAAACGCAAGTGCAACTAATCCAGAACTTACGTCCACAGCACTCTGGTTTGAGCATCCCTGTGCCTTTCCTGACGCAAGTATTCTGTTCAGTTGACCCCAGAGGGAGCACTGGACTTGAGTGTCGCTCTTAGTAAGCCTCATCAAGAGTGCATTTTCTTGGCCATACAGTGACTTGAACTCCGGACATCTAACATGCTAGGCGGGCATGTTACCACTGCTCCACTCACGCACACTGCACGCACCTCTGAACAGGCGAACGTGTTCATGCTTAAGTGACGTGATTAGTGTTGTCCAACTCTTCGAAATATGACCCAATGATTGTCCTGGTTGTGTCGATTTACTGACCCGCCTATCAGGACTTCCCAATCAGGTGGCGCCACGGACGCTTGAAACTTGCTGGAGTGATGTGAATGCAAATTTTACAAATCCCGTAACCAACTACAAGTAATCCAGAACTGTCCAGCATTCCTGGGCTACCTGACTGGGACGTCGTGACACGTGGTCAGTCGTGTTGCACAACCCATTGCTGGACCATTGTTCAAGGAGTTGAATTAATTTCAACCGTGTTTTTTATATAAATTTATTGTCGCTTCTTTGTACAACAGAAGAGCTGCTCCACGTCCCTTCCGGTCAATGTTGTTGGGACAGGATAAGTGCTAAGCTGGGATGGTGTCCAAAAATCTTTCCCATCATCCGCATCTTTCTGGTGGAACGCTTCACACAAGATGATGAACGCGGTTTGACACTAGTGTTCATTGTTGTGTCAAAACATGTGGTTGGCTGGATAAACACGGCCAGCATAAGAGTACTCACCTTGTGGTTTAGCGAAACCGAATGTCCCGTTCGGCTTGATTGTCGGACTATAATGACAGCACGACAGAACAGCAGTTTCCAATATGATTGCACAGGACTGTTTCATTTTGAATAGGATAGAATAGGACAACAGTCCAAAAGCTAGTTGCTTTCCTGGCCCAGCAGACACTCCGGTTCAGTAACACACTCCTTGGTTGAACTGTGCAGTCTAAGACAGATGTCAAACGCTTAAACAACAAGTGTCCAAACCAGAGCTGAGCTTTTGTCATAAGAAATGGAATGTGCTGTTGCCAAGTGGCTATAGGGTATCGGTGGTAGAGTTGACTAACAGCGCTAATCGTGTCTGTTTATGGTAGAAAAAAGGGAGATGAGTAGAAAACAGATCACTTTAATATGAATTTGAAGCGCAGCCCGTGAAATTCATGAGCACTTTTCCAGTCGATTGAAGTGTCATACAACAAGTGCCTTTAGAGTGACCCCAGAAAATCAGAAAGAGACCACCTTAAGTCTGAATGTGAGGCTGAAAAACCGCTCTAACGAGCACAGATGTTATCAAGAACACCACGTTTTGTGAATAAATGGGCTTTCTTATGGCTTCTTTTGCTAAGTACCCATTCCCGAAACTCAGAATGACGTTTCCCTGCTCCATCCACATGGCATTCCACGTGACCATGTCTAACCAACATACTCAACAATTTGTGAACACACTCAAATCCTTTTCTTAGGGATTTTGTCGTTGATTGTGCTCAAACTGACCCGATTTATTGAAAACCCACAATGAGGTTGAACTGAAGATGCTTGTTTGAATTTACTGATACCGCACTGTTGTTGGTCATAAATTTGCTTTGGGACTTTTACTCCTTGACATCGCTTGGTTACTCAGAATCAAACTTCAGTTAGAATTTGATTACCAGCGCACTTTTTAGATAAATCTCGTTAGATAAGACAACTTTCATATCGTTAATTTTGCGTGTTATTCGACCAATGCTGATTACCCAGTTTCCCCTCTATGGTGGGGGGTTTGCTATCGTACAAAAATGTCCCGACAGTACAGTATTTGGGGTAGAAACTCACCTGCCAAGTGGAAGTGTTCGCTCGTAGAGATGCCTGTGTTATGCCGGCTGCGAATAGATACTGCAATTTGATACCCAGATAAATTGAATATTCCTTCAAGATAACCGATCACTAAAAAAGGGAGACATACTTTTACGTCATTACTTCTAAGACAACAGGTGTATGAACTACCAGAAGGAGGTAGAGGATCTTATTTAGACCCATCACGATATCACTCCTCCATCGCCTATGTTCGGTCACCCGCGCCAACAGGTTTTTCTATCTGGTGCTCTTGGTGAAGCAAACATGCTACGTCCCTGCTTTGTAGTTCCGGCGCACTAATCCAAACGTAACAGCCAAGCTAGTTCAGCTAAACGGCGGCTTGTCTTGAACCACATAAAGGTTATTCTCTCTTTCCAAAAACAGTTCCATGATTTTAATGACTCTCTTGGATTGTCTGAGGACAATACCTTGCACGTTCTACCTAACTTTCTCCATCAGTTTTGTCGTCCGCCTTAAAATAATTGCCCGATTGCGTTTAAGTTCCATCAAATGATTGATGGCAGTTGAGACTATTGCGTTTAGTCAGGCACAAATGAACCGAAGTTGGAAAGGATTCAACAACACCATGTTGGCTTCACACATCTTCCATCTGACCTGGTGGATGGGCGATCAGTAGTCAGTGCGCTACCAGAAACGGGGTGATCAATCAAATGTCTGGGACGTGAGTTTGGTATAGAGTAGCATTTGCTCAAGGTCATTTGTAGGCTCTCGGTGAGCATCTGTTTTAATAGGGCAAATGATACTCAATTCAATTGGGCCGGAGAAATCGGCGGTTAGCTTTGAGCAAAGAAAACAATTAGGCAACCAAGTAATAAAAATAAATAGATTTAGTTCGTAAAATGAGGGTTAATTATTGACCCAAGAAAATGTCACATAGGTTTTCAGTTGATTTCTTACAATGCACGGAAAATTCCATTGGGATTTTCGGTGATATATTAACTAAGCGAACTGTGCTATTGGGCTTTATGTACGTCTAGAAAAACATGTGATTTCCCTGAAAAGTTTCGGACATTATCCAAAAAGAGAGACTGGGATGCTTTGGAGCGTTCTAGCACGAGGTTTTGGGAGGGCCGTTATAAAGACTTTTTCCTGCCGGAACACATTACTACTAGTAAGGTTGCTGAAAACTCCTGGATAGCCCATGAACTATTTCGCCCTCTTTGGGGCTCATCAGTTAGGTGCGATCCCCGAGTTTTTACTTGATTTCATAGTGTACGTAGTTTCCGATATGCACTCATTTGCAAACCAGGTTGGTTATATTAGAGGAAGACTAGACTGAATCCCAGGTGAATATCCCTTTTATGATATTGTTCAGCCGAATGTGCTGCATAAAGGCCATCTCTTGTTTCAGTTGGGACGATATCGAGATATTACGGCATATTCTCCTGACTCAGAGTGTTGTTGAGAACAATTCGACTGCCCATGACGGGTTTTGCCCTTCTTGGGGGTCGTCACGTAGAAACACTTTTCAGCAGCCGTCAAGAAAAGACACTGAGATGCCTCGACTATCGCACCAACTGAAACATGAGGCGCCCTTTGTGCAGTACATTCAGTTGAAGAATAGATAAACGAAATATTCAATTGGGGTTCAGCCCCCCGCTAAAGCCAATTTAGTTTGGACGTAAGGGTCTTTCGAAAACTATTAGGACCTGTTTCTCGCAGACCAATCATCAGTGAAACACGGTTCTTATCCCCTTAACTATAGTCCGTCAAAGTAATAGGCACCATAAAATGCAGCTTGAGCAGTTCTAGAATTAAAACGAAGACATTACTCAAGTGAACTCTAAGTAAAACAAAACCATTGCTAACTTATTAACTGATTCTGAAAGCTGCCCACTCTTCGAAATTTTTGCGACAATCGAACTCACACCAATGTCCAACTTTCGGTTTTTCAACGAAGACTTAGATAAGCATGCAGACATATAAAACATATGTATGTGCGTATACAACTATCGAAAATGGATTATTTACCCAGCTACGCGTGTTCCTATGAATTCCAGACGGCGTGGAAGTAGAAAGTTCATTTCATGGGAAATTGATGGGAAACTTCTGTGGTGTTTTTTTCACTGGTTTATCTCATATGAGCAAACGAGGAATTTCGTCTGCCCAACGCGGGTCTTCTTTTCAGTTTGGCAGTGTTTAAGCTTTCGATTAATGCTTACCATAGAGGTCCGTCACGAAGAGACTGGACCTTACCGTGGTGTGACGGTTTGCGCATCTCAGCGACCCATTGAGTTATACTGGGGGTGTCCCAGCGACACTCACAGAGTCTCTCATACCAGGTTGGTCAATGGTTAGAGGTCTGAAGAACACAGTCTCCTGGTCCTCCAGATTGGGGGTTGGAACATGTGGCAACTTGTTCCGTAGAAATGGTAATGCATTTGCATTTCCCGCCAAACATCGCTGCCTTGCGGTTAGGCTCTTGAGCCAAATGCTTTGGTTGAGGACCCTAATCGTCCTCCTGTCTAGGTGTGGGAGCGCTGGCAGCATCCCAGCCCATGTACAACCATGAACTGCACATATATAAATAAACTCACATCGGCCGTCGCGTGGTGCCATCAGTCGGGTCGCCCTACTCGCTGCATACAGCAGGGCGGGTAAGTGAAAACAGCCTACTACTGACGCCTCCCTTCTTTCTCTTTCAAATAATCAGTGGTTAGAGCGTGACCGGAAGGTCCGTGGTTCAGATCCGACCTCTGCCCCTCGACTTCCGCTGTCCAGGCTTGGGCAACCTGGCAGTATCCCAGCCCTCGTGCTTCCTTCGGGTGGCATGGCAGTTGGACACCGAAAGAGTGTTACAGCCGAACGATTCTTCTTCCCCATCTCCCCACCCCATTATTAACTCTCCTTTTGTAGGCCCACCACTTAGGACTGATGACACCGTTCGTCTTGCATCGGTTTTGCTTGCAGCATCTGCTTGTCACATGGCGCCGACAACATTTACGGCAGCGAAACATCGGTGTTGAACACTGATGTCATGCTGTCAATGATGATGATGATGGTGATGATGATAATGACGATGATACCATACAGGTGGACGCGACTGAACCACATGAAACTCCCAACAATGTTAGATGCAATTCGATCCTGGAAGGCCTTGTTCATGTATGAACTCCTCACTGTCATTATCCAAGTAATCAGCACCGTTTTACTATAAACACTTCATTCTTTATTCTTCCGGGTCTGTTAGAGAGACATTTATCTGTCAACAGCATTGAGTTTATAAAATTTAAGAGTATATTTAGGCTGATGAACATATTTGCAGAATAACGCCAGAAAAACTTGCGAATTTACTGTCGCCTAATGCGGTCGATTTTGACCGCACTTCTCTAATACCACTTTCACGAAGGTTTATTTTCTATTGGGAGTAGCCCCAAATACTTCGTATATCTAGCGGGTGATGCTACCTATACCGCAAACCTGTTTGATAAGCCATCATCCCTTGGACTGCCTGACTGAAAGGAAGGTTTCACAAAACTGCGAGTTGCAAACTCACGGACTTAGTAAACAATGAATGTTAGCTTGAATGAATGAATGAATGAATGTAGGCTTGAGTAACTCCTCCACCGTAATTGGGTGGACCCAAACACTTTTTTTGTTTCCCTTCCGGAGTGTACTGGATGGCGTAAAAGAGGACTTAAAAACCTGGGTATTCATCTTGGCCATCAAAATCGGTCAGCTATGCTTTCGCACTTGCACCGATTGTTCATTAGCACATTTTCACACAGAATTTTTACAGAATGAAGCTAACCACGTGGATTTTGAAGACCATCAAACGTCTTCGTGTCATTCAGTGTGAACAGAAATTTAGGTCAAGTAACATGAAGTTATACGGACGTCAAAATTTTCCAGTCCAGTGCAAACTACACCTACCCAGATCGGTTTATAACCCCCGGGTTTAACTGCAATTAAGCAGTACTTTTCTATTTGTCCCGGGGGATGTTATTTGTCGTAAGAAGAAAGAGGAACCTCCTAAGATAAATCTGTGGTTTCTCACCGTCGGTGGTCAAAAACGGATTTTCTTGTATCCTACGGCATCCGGTCCCCTGTAATCGTAGACGCACGGACAACGAATGTTCACTCAATGAATGGCGTGCGAAGTGTCACGCCCAATGAATTAGTGTCACCAACATGGGCTTCAAGCAGACAAAAACCAGCCACAGGAATCTACGAGACTGCTAGTGTTTACAGTGAATGAGGTTTGTCAGGCCAAATCTGCTGGCTAACTCACGCTCAAGATGTACGAAAACCGCGTAACTGAACAACAGGCGTCTGCTTTGTTCTAGCTTAGATTTTTCACTTTCCACGCAAAAACATTCGGTATTTTGCGTTGGAAACTACCTAGGTCACGTTTTTTTAGCTTAGCATTTTTACCAGAATGTCTTGGTGTGTAACGTGCTAAAGTTGACTATTCTTGCGCACCCTTCGACATTCACTTTCTTGAAAACTTTCATGAAAAAGGGTTAATTAAGTTTGTTTATGGAAAAATGAATCATCACATCTAACCATACAAGTGGTCGTTGTATGAAGGTCAATTTCTTTCGAGTTCTGTATTTTAAAAATGTCCTTTGGTTTTGCGCAGAAAATAAATGCCCGTTTATATAACGAAACACCAAATACTAAGGTGCAGTAGTCCTCCAGCGAAGACCACTAAAAAGAACGGAGATTTTCGGCCTTCTTGAGTTTAGACCCTTTCCGGGATAATCGCACAAAGCCAGTTTGTAGAAAGCTGCAAAAAATACCATTAGCGCTTTCACAGATGATCTTTTGAAATAAAGTATCTAGTAGTACCCAATTTGGAAATAGCAGAGTTATTACGTCTATCTCAAACTTCAGGCCACTTGAGTTACTTGTTTACTGGCGTATTTCTTTAAGCTTCATTCGCCAATGTGGTTTTCTCAAAGCACACAAGTCGGGTTATCAAACAGTACAAACAGTGTTTCAATTATAGATGGAAAACGAGTGGAAGAAAGCCCCCCCCCTCGGTACCTAAAGCCATCAAGTGATAATCAATGTCTGTCCTAGGTCAAAGTAGCCCCACAGTCGTCGATAGTTTGCAACATACCCTGTGCTCAGCTCCCCGGAAACGGTAAATCAGGTCGAGCTTATTCGCACAGTCACCACATTGACAACACACCCTTCTCCCTTAGGTCTGAATCACCCTCGTTCGAACTACCACCGCAATGAGGTTCTGGACTTGACCACTTGGCAATACGGATTGCCTATTAGGCCAGTGTTACATGCATTCAAGTGATGGGACGCTCAACTGTTACACCTGCGTAAAACAGATAGGACGATAAGATAGCTGAACGACACAGTCCATCGGTTCACACAACTTAAATCATTCCCAGCTGGTGGTCGCTAATCAGCGTGAGACTGGACTGCTCTGAAGTTCAGTCCGCGCCTACTGTATTCTCCAAACTCATTGGCAAGGAATTCCGTCTTGTTCCAAGGCCATTGAGACACACTACGAGATACACTGAATTTCAAGGACCACTGTTGTTGATTTTATGGTCAGCTGACGCTATGGTACTTGCTCAGTTTTTATGCACAGCCAACATACACTTCATTCCACTTTATTTGGTGCAATTTTTGCAAGTTCCAAATTCAGACTGTTGTAAATCCTTGCCATAACGTGTTCTAATTCTGTTTTCCATCACAGAGACAAATATCTCGTTGACAGGACCTGCTGTGATTCGTCTGTTGTTGACGTTTCTTGGTCCTGACGCATTTATGTCTGTCTGTTTGTTTAAGTTTTTTGTGCACGATCATATGACCGCTGTAATTTTGTGTCCTGAAAATTTACTCTCGGTTGTATAAAGCTACCCTTGAATCGACTTGACTGGACAAAACTAACACATTAAGTCACGTCTGTGTCCACAGAGCTGTGCAAGTGGCTAAACTGAGGTAGGACTTGGGAAATCATACTGTCATCAAAGTTTAACTAATTGCTTCATGGAGGTTTTAAAGTTAAATGAGACGAATGTGTTACCAAAATATCGCTCGATGGCACAGTATCCTTGCGCCGTTTTTCAACTACATGGTTAAGTAACTTGGTTGGGGGTCGAAAAAAACTCAAAGTGCATTGCTTGCACGTTTGTTCTTTTAGTGATACAGCACCTACATTTGCAAGTGGCAAATGACAGTTTTTAGCCAAACTTCGCATGCCGCGAAAATAGCTAGTTCGCTATACGTTGCTGGGGTGAGGGGATTCAAGTCAGTCAAACACATCTAAAAAGACTGGGTGCACCTGTGGAAATGCGAGTAGTTATCTCGGACACCCTTCCTGTTTTTCCACCCCGTTTCACTTAACGCTATTTTGTCCATTACTCTATAGAAGCTGTGAAACCTGGAAAATCTGGCGCTGCTAGAAAAAAATGTTCTTTGTGAACTTGCAGTCAAGGTCAGTAACAGTCGGATTTGAACTGACATCCACTGTCAGCTATCCAGTTAACCTGGCCTAAGAAAGTACGAAAACAGTGACTAGGGGGATGGGGGAACTAAACCCGATATTCCAATGAAAACATGCTATAAGACTGATTTACTTTACACGATAGAATGGATAGTTGTGGTCAAACAGGCTGATATCTTAAGCCAAATTTGAGTCGATAACATTTAAATCTTAAAATGAGTTGAAAAAGCAGGCAAATAAATCTTATCGTAAACTAAGCTCCT
>SJOL01002264.1:138579-151565 GCA_004794785.1 Opisthorchis felineus | reverse complement strand
AAGCGCAGTTCAATGCTGAAGCTGCGGCGTGCGAGTTGTGGAGGTCACTAGATACTCGAATAGGAGATGCATTTAGGAGCGGTTTCTTTCAGCATGCCTCCACGTTGAGCTGACTAAATCGTGATGCCAAAGGAAAGAAGAATACAGAGTTGCTACAGCACTGTTCCTTGTGGCTGGCACAAGTCAGAGATAACGGAGGGGTGTTAATTGGTTAGTCTCTGAAGTGCCCGAGGGTTCAGCTAAGTATAGGTGACCGACCATACAGGATGGGATTCATCGTAATCCGTTTCGGACCATTTTCTGAAGATAAAGTCCGAATATACCCCAGTTTTTCTCCCAAGCATCGGCCTGAACAAGCGCGGCCCACTCAACGCAGTGCTGTTGGAGTGTCTCTATTTCTCATACTATGAAAAAATAGTGGCTATTCTTAAGGGCTTCAGTTTGGGTCGCCTATAAGTGCGTGAAAGCAAGGCAGAAATATACGACTAGTCACGGTTCAAAAAAGGAAGTGTAGTGTAAAAATCGTCGCGGCCAAGTCACGTCGGTTTAGGCACGGTCGACACGAGGACAATATGTTGGTGAAAAACAAATGAAGTGAGGCAGTTTGGCGAGAAGTTTGAAATTAGGATGGTAAAATTGGAAGAATAACTAGAATAACAGTCCGATCGAGCGAACAATCAACTTGTGTAGACGAAAGCTTGGAGTTTATGGATAGATTCTGCTGACTGAGGCCACCTTATGCTCCGGGGCAACATGGTTGGCCGGGAACCAGTGGAAAAATGTTGAATTAAGGACGGCATCATAACTGGGCATATAGATGGTGTTTTCATTATCGTGCCGTGACGATTTCGTTCACGGACAGCAACGTATATGTTATACCTGGCTGCTGCTCCTGCTCCAGTGCTTAGTGCCGGAAAAAGACACACCGAACACAGCAGGTTTGTTGTGGACAAGCGAGCGCGTGCGAGTGTAACACTCACAAGGTACCTCAGGCTACTTTGAATTATAATTACATTGATCGAGGCTGTTCCTGAATTGATTGAAAATAAGACACTTGAACTGGTCTTCTGTCATGGTAGATAACTTGAATTGTTTGCATTCAAGATTGACTCTACCGGCATAAGTGATATAGTCTTCGGATTCCATTTTCGCAAGGTTCATACATTGATGGCGACTAATAAACACAGGGGAACGCTCACTGAAAATTGCTGAGAGTCGCTGCACGGTTTTGTCAAAACGGAGACCTCGCGTGTTCTTTGGCAGAATGAAGCTGGGATACCGTGTGTTTCCCGTTGTGCCAAGCTTTCTGAGCAATAAGCGTTCTCCCCGGGCATCATCTTCGTGCTTCGGTTCGACTTCGAAAACATTTTCGTAACGTCTGAACCACGAATCGAAGGTTGGACCGGCATCAGTGTCATAATGGAACTCTGTGATGCTGTTGGAGATCGAGTCGACTGAATTTGTAACTGGAGTGGGGTTTGGTGTTTGAATTTGGAGTTGCCGCGTCAATGCTTCCACCAAACGTTATACCGCCGCCTCAAACTGATTTCGTTGTTGCAGCAGAATTTTTTCAACGCTTCAGCAGTTATTTTCATGGTTCCGTGAGTTCGGGCGTCACCAATCTGTTAAATTTGCTTGCTGTTCCCGCTCCAGTGCCTAGTGCCGGAAAAAGGCTCACCGGTAAGGAACACGGCAGATTTATAGCGAACAAGCGAGTGCATGCGAATGCAACACTTACAAGGGCCCTCACGCCATTTTGCATTTTAATTTCATCGATCCAGGCTGTTGTTGAATCGACTGAATGCTTGATTGGCCTGAACACTTGCCGGCTTTCCTATTGAGATTTTGGTGGAGTTTCAGGGTCTCCATAGGTTTCAGGCGTTCTGGGGTTGCTTTCAGGAATCTGACCTTCCTGGGGGTATATGAAATTTTCGCGTGAAGAAGTTGGGGCTTTAGGCCTGGCCTAGGAATCGAGGAAAGTATGGAGCGGTTATGCTCCTGAGTTTGTTGAGGACACTTTGGGGAATGTAGGCTGAGTTATTTCAATCTAGGCGAGTCAGTGAGTTATCCACAGCTAAACGAAATATTCAGGCAGAGAAAAGGTCGAAAAATGTGATTTTTAGGGTATGTGGATTTGCAGCTAGTTTATAAGAAGGGATGTGAGCTGGCAGTCAACTGAATAAGATAGACTTGTCACGGTAGAACTTGCTAGAACACAAATGGTGTTTAAGAAGATATCACAGACAGCTAATAAAGCGGTTCGCTTGCGTTCATTCAGAAACTGGACTCGAGAGCTGAAGAGGTAAACAAGCCCTCGGTAGGGGATACGGCGAAAAGTGGAGTATGTTGCCTGATGAGATATATATAGGATACTATGTGATGCGCAGAGATGGTGCACAACCAATCCTGAAATTTCGATAAGCCTAGGAGGGTCGACGCATCAAGACATAAGAAGATAAGAGATTTGGGGAGGTGCGCCGTCGTGTGGTATGTAGCTGGAATGATCTCAGTGTGGTGCGCCCAGAGCCTAGGAAAAATGGTTTTGACTGTGTAAAAAACTGTGTCCAATGGGTTGCACCGCTTGCGCTTATTTTGTATGAGCTGATTTGCACATGATACAGTATTTTCTAAGTTGCCATAATTGGCGTTTTAGATTCATAAGAGGAGCTGTTTTGTAAATATGTTAGAACCTGAAAAGGCTTGATCCGCCAGCACAGCCCGTTTAGAATAGCTATTTTACGTTCAGTTTGCTGCATACAACGATCGGTCCTGAAGCCTCGGAAAGAGGTGAATCGCACCCCCCACCCGCTGCATGGTGGGCATATTACTCAACTAGTTGCAAGACGCCTAGTTTCCTGACTGGCCCAATCGCTGTGCAAGCTTGCTGCCCCAATTAGCGCCATCGGATCTGCAAGTTGACGGAATATCAGGCAGCCTTATTGTTGGCTTATGCATTATTACACTCCAGCTACCAGGTTTTCATCCGACGGGAAGAAAAACCAGACCAACAATACGGCGAAACCAGACAAATCGAGAATACAGCGGAAAGCTGCTGTTTGAACACGTTGAGTGAAGACTTGGGAGACGCGCTTGATTGACCAGAGTGGTTTCATTATCAGGCATATTGAAGAAGCACCGTCTTTAGATATACATCCGTAGGCTGAAAAGATAATTTCGTAGCAGACTGTAGGGCTGCGGACCGGCTCCGGATGAGAAAACAGCCGACAATTTGGCATCGGAATGGGCAGGAAATTTTCCCGCGAGAGAGATCAAAATGTTTACTATTGCTCTGAATAAACCAGTCACTAGACAGAGCTGATAGAGCAATCCGGGGTAGTGACTTGACTAGAACGAGGTATAAGTTGGCTGGGGGAAAACAAGAAAAACAACCAGGCCAGTAACACAGCATATTTAGGTTAAGTAAGCGTTTAAGTCCTACGGTGGCTTGTAGCAAGTCAAGAGGATAGGAAGGTATGATAACAGGAACTTTTACCTGCCCACTAACTGTATCGTCGCTAAACTCAAATGCGCACTGGACCCGATTCATAGACGAGGTCGGGGGGTAGTTGAGTATTATAAGTAAGGCGGCAGCAGTTTCGCAGGTAAGGAATTTATCCACGGACTGAGAAAAAATATGATGATGCGTGATGTTTCGCAGCTGCTCAGGAAGGCTGTTCCAGATGCAAGCATAGTAAACTAGGAAGAGGTAGTGGTGTAGGCTTGTACGAGCTGGAAGACACACTGAGAGGTTGCAGGAGTTACGGAATCTGTAGCGAGGACGAGGGTTTGCGTTTGGTCTAGCCTCTGCTATAAAGGCGTTTTTGTGCAGCAGACGGTGTAAGAGAGATAGATTCATCTTAAACCGTCTGAGCCACAGTGGTTCGAGGCCTAGGATTTGACAGCGGGAGCGGTAAGAGAGAGGGTTGGACCGAGGGAACAGTTTTTTCGTGAATGAGCGTTGGACGCTTTCAATTGCAAGTCTACAACTTTGGGTATAAAGGGAGGAGAATGAGGGACAGAATTCCACGATTAGTCGTACGCATAGCTTAAAAATTGCAACCATTGTGTCTGGAAGGTGAAAGGAGCGTAGTATTAAGAAACTGAGCCTGCGTGCTTGGGCGACCTGGAACTGCACCTGGTGGGAAAAGCTAAACGAACAGGAGTATCTGAGGCCAAGATCTTTGATCTCCGTGGAATGAGGGATAGGATTTCCATTAATTGTGAAAGCATCTGCCGGGAGAGAGCAGCGGCAGGAAGTTATGCAGGATTTCGTGGAGGAGAAGCTTAAGCCAGAGTCGCTTGACCAGCGAGTCAGTGAATCTAAGTCTTGCTTAATCTGATTAAAGGTAAGGGCTTGTGCGGTGGGGGGGAATGTGTACGCGATTTTTATATCGTCCGCGAAGAGGAAGACCTTACCGTGGGATATGGCTCCGAAGACGTCGTTAATGTACAGTAGGAAGAGGATGGGGCCTAGCACACTTCCTTGAATGACTCCACTGGTGATCGATAGTGGAGCGGATTGTATACCCCCGATTTGTGTTATCCGCGTCCTGTCCGATAGGTAGGAGGCGAACCACTTAAATAAGTTTCCAGTGATGCCGACGGTACTAAGTTTATGTAGCAGGGATGTATGGGGGACCTGGTCAAAGGCTTTTGAGTGTCCAGGTAAACTGTTACAGTGGAGTAACCAGCGTCGTAGGCTGCGGTGATGGTCTCGAAGAAGTGAAGCTGGCAGATACAAGCTGCACACCCTCACGATCAAAAATGGTATAGGTACCAGGCATTCGTCCATGCGCGCTTTGTTAGAGGGTAAGCTGTCCGCTTCGATGCAGAAACTGTTTAGTCTTGTCAAGGAGATGATGGCGAACAACACTAAGCGAAGTTCACCTTCATGTAAAGACTGATAGCACAAATGCGAGTAGCCATATTTGGGCTCGGCTGCGATGTTATTTTGTATTATTTCCATATGAGTAGAACCGTGAAGAAGCGCGTACGCATCCTACAACGTTCGTGTATTTTGGCCATAGAAACTCCACCAGAAGCCAACACATTCCATCTTACGGCACGCCTAGAAAATGTCGCACAGTATTTCTGCTTTTTATCACCTTACTAGCTCACAGATTCCGCCACAACCTGAGGTTGCTTTTCCACATGGACCTGCGATTCATCCCCTCTCTCGCGTTTTAAAGGGTGTATGTCACACGCGAGTGGATTGTCTGGGCGCTGTGCCAGAACGGTTAACGGATAGCGGCCAGACGAATTGAATCAAACAAGGGCTCAGCTAGAAAACTGCGCTTTGTGTTGACGATAAATTCGTTCATCATTAGCTCCACTTTTGGTAGCAAAGCAGTGGAAATCTATTTGGATCGTAGCATCTTCGCGCTGGGACGCCGCCAAAAAAGACATTTGCTTAGGTATCAGTACACGATGACAATAGTAATTTTAAAGCTGTTCAAGTTAGCGGAGCACACACAGTAAGACGGCCGATTCCTTGCGTTTTAAAGCCTTTGAGGAGCAAAGAAAATCACATTCTTCAATCAAAATTATGCGCTTCAAGTAAGTCTCGTATGTCTTGGAGCCTAATACTCGCTGGACTGTTTTTTTATCAGCCACCAAATGCGACATAGTATGAGTAGTGAATTGAGAATAACGGGGCTCCTTGGCCGCACAATGCTCTTGGCTGCAAAACTTTTGCAATTGGAATAAAACTTTTTACGCCAAAATGTTGCATTTTGTTGCACATGTGCTCAAACTAAAAACCACCCCTATCTACGTTCATCGTTTCGCAACTCACCAAGTTTCATTGTCTAATGAAGCAATCGTACCCCTGACGGAAAAATTCTGGTGGAATACTTTCCTGGCGTCACTGGGAGCCGGGATGCCTAGATGGACCTCAAAAGTTTGGACTGGTATTTTGAACTCATTTGCTAGTCTGTTTTAGCCCATCAGGGACACGTCGTAGCTTTCAAAAATTCAATTCCATTGTGCGAATACTGAGCGCCGGAGTAACGTCTTGTGAGGACGGCCCAACAGAAATTTCGTTTCCCAAATCCGGCCTTTTAAAGTAAACAGTAAATTCGTTTTTTTGTTAGCCGTACACACCTACTAGTCATATTTTATTGAACTAACAGACCTCTTCTTTTCATTCCTGGGCCGCAACGGCTCGGTGAACACTATTCACCAAAGAAGCCGTAAACCTTCCTTGCAAAACCCATGTAACAATAAAAAGACCCAATAAATCTATCTTCCCCTCCCGTTCCCACTGCATCATTGACTGGTCCTAGTTGAACCGGATGCGCGCCTTTTATTCGGGCACGTGAGCTAGGTTCGTTTAACTGTCCGGCCTGAGCCAGGACATCTGCGTGGAGAAAATTCAACAGACGGTTTAAGGTTTCCCACTACTTTACGGTGGATTTTAATATACTCAGGTGCTCACGATATACACCCGTAACAGGAAACGTTATGACAGCTCCTCGGTGTTGACTGTTGGCACCCCGATTCTTTAACACAATTTGAAGTCCAAGACCCTGCTTTCATTTAGTATAATCCGACTGCTTTCAGGGTGATATGAAGCAGTTTGCCAGTTTGCTATTACCACAACCTCCGAAGTGTGAAAATGGGAATATGAATACTTATATACTACTTGTTAAAATAAGAGTAGCACGTCAATTATATTCCACACACTGACGCAAATGTAACTGATCAATCAGATGTAAGTGCCGCTAAGAAAAACCCTCTAGGACGTGTCCACAGGGGTTTGCTAATGCTAGCATGACGAATCACGCTCGTGGTAGCGGTACGTTAATTCTATCCGCACACTGACCTCATAGTAGCTGACCAATCAGTTGTAAATGCCGCTAAGGAAACCTCTCTGGAACGTGTCGGTAGGCGTTGCTATTGCCAGCGTGAGGAATGACGTTCGTGGTAGCAGCGACACAATGTAAAAGGTGGTTGAATTCAGTGAAGACCGGCGAGAGAAAAGGGGGTGTCTGAGCTATTAAGATATTTGTTGATTAGACCACATGTCGATATTTGGTTACGAAAAATGGTGGATTAACAAGGTGTAAATCTCATAAGAATAATATGTGATTAAGAAGGTATAAATCTCATACTACTGTAAAGGAAATAAGGGATTTTGCGTTCACTCAAATGTAGTTGGGAAGCAACCACGTGTAAACTCACCCTACTAAATGGTGGGATTAAATGAAGATGGAAATACCAAAAACTGCAACAGGCTCTATTTTGCTGGATCGTTTATCTTTCAGGCATACCGCATAGAACAAATCCCCATTAATATAGAACCATTACAGAGGAGGCTGTCTGCCTAATTAAAATTTATAAGATCCACCGAATAGAACCAATCCCCCACAACGTGGTACGGTGGCGATATTCAGAGCATTCTGAGTTGAATTGTGTTGGGTTACATGAAAAGTGTACCCTACGCTTAGTTAGAGCGAAACAATTTAATGTGAGCAACCGGATGTAAACATCACCCTGCTAAGAGGTGCGGGATTCAAATGCAGATGGGAATGGGAAAAAATGGAACGAGATCCATTTTGCTGAATTGTTTTGCTTTCAGGTGTACCGCATAGAACCAACCCGCCCTCAACGTGGTACGGTGACGTAACCAGTGTTTAACTGGGCCAACGGGGCTCTGGTAAGTAAATTATCTGGAAAAATTGCCCCATATAATATTTCTGTTCAATTTACTTTCAGGAGGGATGCTGGATGCTGTCGCAGAAGAAACGGGGACGAAAATATAAGCAAGTGTATCGCGGGTGCACAGTGGCCGAAGAACAGAACACTAGTGAAAAGAGTTTCCTCTGGTTATCTTTCATGCGAACTGTACGCGCACAATAAATACCTCTCTTACGGCTGCATGGTTATACATAGCAGCAGGGTTTCGCCTTAGTTATCACGGATTAATGTTGTCAACATTGGCATCGCCTTCATTTTGAAACCGGAAGTTACATCATAAAGTACGTTAGACTTTAAGCAAATTGGGCATGCTAACTGTCAGCAGCTATTTCGTGTTACGCCTACCGAACAAGGTGATCGTCAAACACAAGTCAGTAGTGCGTACAGAAATCGTGGGTCTTGTTGCAGTATGTACGTGGAGTGAGCTGATGCAGTATGGTCCCGCCTTGAGTTGCAGGTGCAATTATTGTACCTAATGTGAATACGCTGGGCATGTGTCCACCGTGTTAGTAGTCGTAGATGAAGTAGTAAAATATGTTATACCTTTGGCAAATACGGAATGCAACTGTAACAGACAAGAAGATACCTACACCTCTGTACATAGACAAACGTAGGCTACATTGTTTACAAAGTCCTACGGAGCTATTCATGAACTCCTCAGGGGCCACGAAATACAAGAACGCCGTCACTAAAATCATTGATTCAATCATAATGGGAAGAAACCGACAGGAAATGAAATGTGCAAAGTTTGCGTCTGCAAGATGACAGGCTTGGTAATGTGGCAGATTTTGGCGAACCAAGCGAAGAAGTAATACACCAATGCATTCCATAAATGGCGTTCATTGTTGCAGTTTGTGCATGGAGTGTGCTGTCACAGTGAGGTCACATAGGTCACATGAAATGTACAAATGCCCTCACTGGAGGCATTTACTTAATGACGCGGAAACAAATAGACGGGAAATCAAGTGTGCAATGTTTGCATCTGAGAGGTAACAGGCTGAATAATGTGGTACGTCTTAGCTAACCAAGTGGACAAATAATACACCAATGCGTTAGGACGTGCGTGTAATGCGGTGCTTCAGGCTTCGTACTTTCACAGTTTGCCAATCGGAAAAGTAATGTTGCATTTCACAGCTGATGTTCACTGTAGGCCATGTTCTCCTCCGGAAACCATAGTTTACAAATGCCAATGTACACAGTTGAATGCCTGGTCAGCATTCCCCCTCCTGGTCGCAAGCTTCGATGGTTTTTGCTTGCGGCGCGTGGATTGTCAAATTTTGGACCCATGCCCTGGACACTCTTTGAAGATTGGCGGTGAACATGCTTTCTTCTAGTCCCCTGGTTTACCGGGGGAGAGATCTCCATGTGAAAGTATAACAAAAATCGTTTGGTGAACACGGCAGTACATGTTTTCCGCACATTTTTTTCAAGTCGTATGTTTGAGAATGATCGGACGGAAACATTGGATGCAAATGAATGAGCACGACGTACATGAAACAACTAGTTCTAGTCATGGGTAGAATGACTTGAGTTTGGCAGTGCATGCAGTGCTGTTACCGTGTGTTCTGTGCAGGATGGATAATGGAGGAGGGATGTCAGCTGGACCATGCAGGTCTAACATGCGAACAAGACTTTTCTTGTGACCAAGTAGTGTGCGGTGTTGTTCTGGGTTGATCAGCAGGCACCTTGTAAAGAATACGGAAACTTTGGCTGGGCATAACACTGCACAATGAAATCACCCAGTGTTGTGTGGTCAGTAAGCAGCAGTAATTTGTACTGGTTCATTGCTGTAGAAGATGACGATGAAAACTTAAGTGACCGAGGAAATAATATAAATTGTCCTGTTCGCAGTGATTCCCAAGTGATAGAATACCGAAAAAAGCGTGCAGCGAAGGGTACCTGGGACTCTACAGGGACGTGTCCACTTATTTAACAAATTAAGGTTTTCGATTATCCATTACTCTAAGGATGCCCAACATAATCTGCTGCAACTCAGATATTGGCCATGCTATAATGTGTATGCAGTCTACGGATTAATTTTCCTCCTTTAGTGGAACCGTCATAGGACAGAATATTTGGACGGAGCTCTGTGTAAATTTGTAGCAGTGGTATTCTTTAGAAATCGCACCTACAAGCTACTTCACATGAACTTCATTTGTAGCCGAAAATTAAGGGAAGTAGGTAAAATTGCTTATCTCACACTGCATATCACAGCCTTCAGGACACCACAAAGAGTGGGACCTACATGAACGTGAGTGAACATCAGGAAATGACAACCGTCGTAGCTAGGGGCAGAGGAACTACATTCCACAATGCAAATTTGATGGTGGCGTGAATGTTTCATTCCGGTTGGTCGTCCACTTTACTGTTGTACGGAACTTATGCAAATAAAATGCGTAATCAAAGTAACCGGTGCTGTATGCGAAGTACGCACCAGCAATTACTGCTGGTGCAGTGCTGTCAATAATGAATAAGCTGATGATGATGATGATGTCAAAATCAACGTTTAGGACTTGAACATCTTCATAGTTCGTTCTACTGTTCCATAGAAGTTTGTCACAATCACCCGCAACCCTTGTCCGACGGAAATCATACGGAGATTTTCTCCTCCTATGCATCGGCATGGAGATCAACACATGCGCTGACCAAAATACTGCACATTTGCATTACTGGATAATACGGTTTAAACGCTGCGCAAATTGGGACTTAGGCGAAAGTTGAAAGTAGATATACCCGACTTTAGTTTATCCTACGTATGCTGAGGTACCCATTGTTTAGGTAATAACTTTGTGTACAATCGCGTTCATGCTGCATAAATGGCTGTTGCAATCCAAGGGGCTTTTTCATGAATAAATAGCACAGCGTTCGAAGCGAACGACGGAATCTTTGCAACAGTACCTCTAATGAGGAATTTTTCACGGGAAAGTGGAAACATCTGTGACAATACATGAGCGAATTTATCAACTGCCGGAGTTGAGTTCCTTTGTAATCGGTTGGTGGTGGGGTGTAGGCAAACAGTAACGAGAGAATTCCATGTAAACTTATAACAAAGATCGATTGATGAACATATTTTCGGCAAGGTAATTGCCGGTGGTACATTTTCGAATCCTCCGACGGAAATATTGGATGCAATTGAATGTGGAAATGACAAACGTGTTAGCTAGAGACAAATGAACTGAATTACTTAATCTCAGTTACATAATGGGGTGAGTGATTCGGTCATCCGCTTAAATGGTGTGAAAATGTCAGCAGTTAAATTATGTAAATAACATACGTAATAAAAGGAATTCGTGCTGCATATGAAGTACGCACCAACAATTACTAGTGGTACAGTACTGTCAACAATGATGACGCTGATGATGATTATATCAACGTCAACGTCTAGGACTTGTGCATGATCTTAGGTTGACCTTCTGTTCCGTTGGAGTGAGTCACAATAACCTGATATATACGTAGCTTTAGTCCTTCATGACATTCTATGTGTTGCTAACAATTATTGCGTAGATTAGCTTTTTGACAGGCCAGCAGAGCATTGAAGTTTATCGGGAAAAAGTCCAAACTTAACTCATTCTAATGTAGATGGTTGGAGCACGCTACCACGCGTTAGTTGTAGCACCACATCAGTCGTCCGAAAGCGACTTGAGTAACAGGTATCCATTCTTACCCTGGCTCCGGTGAACAGGAACAATTACGCATCATGTTAAGACGTACTACGCCACTGACAAGTTGGCTGACAACCCTCCAACAGCCCACGACCATTTTGCATTTCTTTGGCTTCATCATAAACGGGGGATTCAGCTGGTTTCCAGGTAAGTCTCCGGTGAAAAAAATTGGTTTGCAGATGAGTGTATAGGTCGAATTACACGACACGTTCCCAAAAAAGACGCTTTATTTTGAGGTTTCGCGGTGGCAGTGGAATTTTTTAGCCCGTGGCGAGCACCAAGTTTACCTGAGGTCACTCCCACGTGTCAACACGTTGGGCGGATTAAAAAATCCCATTCCTACAGGTGAGAGTGCAAACCGCAAGCCCCCTCCCGGAAAAAATGGCAGTTTGACCTGACGGCTGTAGGAATAGGATTTTTTAATCCGCCCAACGTGTTGACACGTGAGAGTGACCTCAGGTAAACTTGGTGCTCGCCACGGGCTAAAAAAGTCCATTGTCACCGCGAAACCTCCAAGTAAAGTGTCTTTTGTGTCGTGTAATTCCAAAATTTGACAATCCACGCGCCGCAAGCAAAAACCATCGAAGCTTGCGACCAGGAGGGGGAATGCTGACCAGGCATTCAACTGTGTACATTGGCATTTGTAAACTATGGTTTCCGGAGGAGAACATGGCCTACAGTGAACATCAGCTGTGAAATGCAACATTACTTTTCCGATTAGCAAACTGTGAAAAGTACGAAGCCTGAAGCACCGCATTACACGCACGTCCTAACGCATTGGTGTATTATTTGTCCACTTGGTTAGCTAAGACGTACCACATTATTCAGCCTGTTACCTCTCAGATGCAAACATTGCACACTTGATTTCCCGTCTATTTGTTTCCGCGTCATTAAGTAAATGCCTCCAGTGAGGGCATTTGTACATTTCATGTGACCTATGTGACCTCACTGTGACAGCACACTCCATGCACAAACTGCAACAATGAACGCCATTTATGGAATGCATTGGTGTATTACTTCTTCGCTTGGTTCGCCAAAATCTGCCACATTACCAAGCCTGTCATCTTGCAGACGCAAACTTTGCACATTTCATTTCCTGTCGGTTTCTTCCCATTATGATTGAATCAATGATTTTAGTGACGGCGTTCTTGTATTTCGTGGCCCCTGAGGAGTTCATGAATAGCTCCGTAGGACTTTGTAAACAATGTAGCCTACGTTTGTCTATGTGCAGCGGTGTAGGTATCTTCTTGTCTGTTACAGTTGCATTCCGTATTTGCCAAAGGTATAACATATTTTACTACTTCATCTCCGACGACTTACACGGTGGACACATGCCCAGTGTATTCACATTAGGTACAATAATTGCACCTGCAACTCAAGGCGGGACCATACTGCATCAGCTCACTCCACGTACATACTGCAACAAGACCCACGATTTCTGTACGCACTACTGACTTGTGTTTGACGATCACCTTGTTCGGTAGGCGTAACACGAAATAGCTGCTGACAGTTAGCATGCCCAATTTGATTAAAGTCTAACGTATTTTATGATGTAACTTCCGGTTTCAAAATGAAGGCGATGCCAATGTTGACAACATTAATCCGTGATAACTAAGGCGAAACCCT
>SJOL01002264.1:104724-121504 GCA_004794785.1 Opisthorchis felineus | reverse complement strand
CAGTGTGTACGTACGGCGGATGACTCTTGTGACCAGACTATGTTGAAAGTGAGCTATTATTTCAGGTGTTGGTGGTAGTGGGATTTTGTAGAATGCACACACACATGACTCTCGTTTGAACAATTGTCCTCTTGTATGTTAATGGGTCGTCGTTCGAGGCATAGGACTTTCCGCTCACATCACTCAAGCGCCAATATGTTCATTTGTTCAGACGTAAAAATTCAGATGCATCCAGCGTGCGCTGGTGGAGTAGTGGTAACATCCTCGCCTCGCATGTCAGATGTGCGGAGCTCAAACCTCGGCATGGCCAAGGATATGTATTGATGATGAGCTATAATAAGTTACTACTGCCGTATGGATATGACTTCTTCAGATATTCCGCGCTGATTCTCTGCTGTGACGCTAATCACCACCCATGAGTATGTGTTAGTGGTGTCCGCTTTCCTGCAAATGTCGTGTCATCGCGTATGCTTAGAACCGGGTCGGTTAAACTCCTAATTCCAGCATAGCTCCATCCTGTGATTTAACGGGCTCAAGAGGAATGGTTCACAAAGGGAAAGTTTTGCATGGTTATTCGCACAAAAGTAGAAAGAATGTTTCAGAAACGTAATTCCCCTTTCGCGGTTTCCTTCTGTCGCCGAGTAGTAAGTGACGATAGTTTCTTTTAATATGAGATAGAATTAGACCGAAAACAAAGTGCAGATTTTAATACCTAAATTTTGAGGGATAGGCTCATCGCTCTCAGGAAAGATCAGATGCGCATTTCGAGCAAATGAACGTGCCTGTCTCAGTCGCTTGGGATGTGACTAATTAATTAGGGAAATCATGGAAAGCGACAATAGCGAATACGCAGTTAACTATAGCTGCCGTATTGCTTCAATTAAGCGAGGGGCTTAAATTTTTTTGACCATACAGACACCCCTGGGGAGCCAATAGAGATGAGTATTGCAGCCAATTTTTATGGAATGGGGTGGATTGTATATTCCGCATTGAAAAACTCCACCGTTGAACATTGAAGGAGTGTGAGATGTGGTAACAGAAAGAAGACAAACTTCAAACAGCCACAGCAACAGATTTAATTGTGGAGCAAACCTAATTACGATACAAACGCATCGGTGTCATATATGGAGCGCTGAGAGCAGTTTTGCACTTACAGAAATGGTTTCAATTTGTTTCTAAAAGATGACGAATTTCATAACAATGTAAATTTTGTTCATCCCTGAGCTACCGCAGGACTTCTTATTTGTTTGTAGGCGGTATGAATATTTCGTCACTTCTAACAAGCAGCCATAACAGGAAAGGCAGCAAACAGAGACTCTCAAAAGGCTATTTTGACCCTCGAAAGGCCATTCGAATGTTCCATACTTCAGCCGATGATCCACTGAAAATCGACCAGTTGGGTTGCGCATTTTTGATCGGTGTTTACAGTAACAAAGTTAGGTAAACTATCTAAGATTTTGCCACAAAACCTCCGATTGGCGGAAATATGTCGCCTACCCTGACTGGGTACAGTTATCATCCGGTTTCCATTTTTGGGCACATAGGTTTGCACAATTACTAGGTGTTACGGTGGTGAGCTCTGTGGAGCAAGAACTGGCAGAAGAACTCAGGTGTCACTTGTGGTGACTATTGTTAATGTCTATCAAGTGTACATACATGGATGACTTATGAACATTATCCCCTCAATTAACGAAATACACTCATTTGCAAACAAACTTGGTTTTGCGAGAGACTCACCTGGAACCCAGCTGAATCTCCCGTTCACGATGTGCTGCACCAGGCCGCCCCATGTTTCAGTTGGTACGATGTTCGAGATATCGCGATACATGTATAGACGTAATGCACTACCCATAAGGTTGCTGAAAATTCTTCGGCAGCCCACGACAGGTTTCGCCCTTCTTGGGGCTCATCAGGTAGGCGCAGTCCCCCGAGTCTCGCGTCAAAACCAGATTGGTATGCAAATGAGTATATTTCGCTAATTTCGTGCAATTTGGGTTCAAGTAGAACATAAGGTTGACGGAAACTCGGGGACTGCGCCTACCTGATGAGCCCCAAGAAGGGCGAAAACGGTCGTGGACTGTCGAAGAATTTTCAGCAATCTTATGAGTAGTGTATTACGTCTATTATCTCCTCAGACTGAAGAAAACTATGTTCACCCATCCGTTAAAATGCATTCACAGAGTCATCAAATTCATATTTGGTAGTGACAAAAAGCCTGTTTTACATTACTGGATGTTTTTGGGACTTGCTGATAGGATGACTTTTGTGTGGTATAATATTTAAAGGGAGGGATAAAATTACACTTTAAAAGTGTAGAACTGACTCATTTGAGGCAAGATGAGCGGAAACCGGATTGCAAGAGCAGATAGGGCAGAACAAGAAACTTAGCTTCTAAAGAATGCCTTACCTGAAAACAGTAATCCGTTTAGATCTACTAAGGACCACTAAAAGCTCAGTATACAAATTGCTTCCCTCAAGATGACTCAGCTCCAGCACAATGTAAAATTGCTGACGTTGCTACGGCACTCGAACTGACTAATAACGCTACCCGACTCATTTTTTGACGGAGGGATCACGCACACGTCGGCTATTTTGCCAAAGAGCCCAACACCTACAGTTGTCGAAGCTAACACCAGTTTGATTACATCTAAAGACGCAGGTACACTGGCCAAGGCACCTCATTGAAGGAACCGGTGAGCATGTTCCTAATTAGGTCCAAAGCTTTGGTTCCGGTAGTATCGTTGAAGCAACAACAAAATAGTAGTTGGGAGGCGGTAGACGGCACTGACAACTCCATTTTATTGTTCATTTATTTTGGACCACAAAAATTCTTTTGAAAGTTGGTAAGCTAACTCAACATTTTCTAATCTAATTATATATCCATACTACATGCCTGTATTATAGGAAGCTATTCTAATTTCTGGGCTGCTTTTTTTGCCAAATAATTGGTAACCGACACTGAAACAGTGATACCAATTCACCATTGGCCTTCCAAAAAGACGCCTCTGCAACCTCTGCATACAGGAAATATGACTCCTGGACTTTCGCAAACCTTACCATTCGAACAGATTTTTGGATCAGGAAAGTCTGTCGAGAAACTGGACGGAAAATATTCGGATTTTCTGTAACTGGTTTGGTGTTGTGGTCGGAGTAGCTCTGCGTAAGGTATCTTGCGGTCGAACTCTTTCAGACCAAAATCTGCCTTCCTCATGCCTTTACTGTCTAACAAGACTATATTTCCGCCTTCCCACGAAAAGAGCCTCCAGTTGGATGGAGCCCTCGTCAACTTAAAGTTTGAATCAAATTAGAATTTAAAATGAAAATTGTGACATAGTGAATCTTCAAATGTAATGGTCTTCTTTTTGGAATTTTCTATTGGAGGGTCGTTGTACGATAATCGGTTTACATGCTGAGTGGAAATCACAAACAAAAGCGTAGAAAGATAAGTGCAACATGAATACTGGTTAAGAAGTATGAACAACACATTCGTTTCGAAAAATCAAAAGTCCCCACTTCACACGAACACCTGTATCTCGGAGAGAGTGGTTGGCGCCAATGACAAACAAAGGCGCTCTGGTAGGACTAACTGAATCTGTTTAATTTCTCGGAGTTTTACAGTAAGGAAACGCTGTGAACAGTCTACTATCGCTGTTACACACTTTGGGGCTCGTCAAGTAAGTCTCATCTCCGAATTTCCACCGGCCTTGAATACCATTGACCTTGTTCAGCCGCCTGGAGTTGTTCTAAGGAATATGACTGAACGCAACAAAGGTGTGTAAGCAGTGATGAACGTTATTAGAGGAGTGAGTGAATACGGGGCTGGAGTATTCGGATGAAGCATGTAAGGGTGGGAAGTTTATCTGAAGTCATAAAAATCCGACTGACGAATTTGTGGTTCGGGGATGGTGAGATGGATACAGGTTAAGTGTAGTCACTAGCTAACGGTCGTGCGCTATAAAGAAGCAGGGCATGCTACTAACTGGCCACCTGCTTTTTTAGGAGGATATCCTGTGGGATTTCGTTTAAGTAGTCGTATCATGTTAGCTGCAAAACTTTCTTTCTTGGATTTGACCGAGTTTCACACCTGAATGAGAACCAAAAGCTGTGCAGCCTAGGAGAGGGGAGTCTATAGGCTAAGGTATAGAGCTTTATAGCCTGATGGGTTCTGAAAAAGTCGGAAGCTTCCTTTTGGCTGAACGTTTAGAAACTAAAACACAAAAAACGGGTGGAAATTTGTCTTGATCTGATACTGCTCCCAAGCTCGTTAAACACTCTTTAGTAGTCTCGTAACTAGCGTTCTGTCAAGAAAAAAACACTGCATTTTCTTGAATACCATTCTACATGAAATATGAGGCGGCCTTTATGTGCAGTTCTTAGCTGGTTGTGATTGTTAACGATAGAATTGGCTGATATTCGCCCAAGACTCCGTTGTCACCAGGTCGAGTGAAAATGAACTTACCATTCCGACCGGTTGGTGTTACTTGAATATCACACTAACAAAGACATTTGTCTTCGGAGTGAAACAGATGAATTTCTGAAATTAGCAGAGCAGACTACATCCTAAAATATAAATCGTGATAATCAATGCACTTCAAATACTCATTAAGATGATGTAGATTCTTCAAATTTCTATGGCCAGAGGATTTTATAAATTTGTATAAAAGTTCTCAAGAGTGTTCTTCCGCAGTTAATTAAAACAGGCCTTTTATTAATTTAAGTACTCACTGGCTCCGGTTTCGTAGTGATTGGTTTTGTAGATCGAGCTGGTAGGTCGGTACCACAGCTGTAAGATGTTGGTTGGGAATTCAAATATGACATAAATACTAGCATATAGTTCATTTAGGCTCTGCAGTAGACATTTTACGTCTGTTTTCTTACCTTCGCATCTTCTCGTTGGGTAAGACGCGAACATACTGGCCGGAAGGTCCGTGGTTCAAACCAGACTTTAGCCTCTCGACTGCTTCTTTCTAAACCTGGGCAACCTGTCATCTCGCCGAGCTTGGCAATGGGCTTGCAAACGTTTCGTCACCATACGAGGAGACATCATCACCCAACTGCGCACTGATGAAGTCTCCTCGTATGGTGGCGAAACGTTTGCAGTCCAATTGACAAGCTCGGCGAACAGATGAACAGCCACCTGATCAACAACCAATAAACTCACCCGAGCTACCAATATTTCAACACATCACTAACCTGTCATCTCATCTCATCCCTCGTACTTCCTTCGGGTGACATGACAGTTGGTTCCGAGAGGGTGCTACAGCTGAACTATTGTATCATTATATAACGTTCATTATTTTCTTACCAGTATCAAACGATTTATCCACATAGAATGTGTGTTAGTCAAATCAGATTACTTTATGCACCACGGAGTTGAACTTTCAGCATTTGCAATTTTAGTGGATGTACTGTGTTGAAGTGTATCATATACGACAAATATAATGGATATGAGCACGAGACCAAACTAAAAGTCGTGTTTAAAGATCGGATTGGATAGAATTGCCGTCGGGGTGGAGGACCAGATGTTGTGAAAACTGCGGTGGTGCTTATTGGTTCGGTTCAGAATGGTCGTAAATCAGGACCTAGTAGTATAAGTCCAGTTAACGATCGAAATATCAAAGATCAAGGGTAATCTTCGCCAGCTGAAAATTCAAACGAATGCATATCGCAAGGTGTGAGATGATGAATGATGATGAAATTAGAACGAAGCACTAAAAAATCTCCCTGTATTTAAAAACCAACCCAACAGAAAAGAAAATATTTCTTCCCGAACGGGGAAACACTATGGGCGGTACCGAACGATGCATGCGTTTAGTGGTAACGGAAAGGATCCATTGATCCAACAGGAAATGTAAAGTCACCATGTTTTATCCAAGAAATATCTAACACGCTCACACCATGAAAGAGTATGGGTCAACGTGGCGCCTACTAACACTATTTTCTGGAAGGTCAGGCTAGCACTTATCACGTTCTGAAAAAGATTTCAAGGAAGCTGTGAATGGTTTTCGGATAAAATTTTTAGCGGTATCACTGGCTAATAACACCGAAATTGGAGAACGGTTTGGGTTTGAGGGTGCGGGAGTGACACTCAGAAAAGATCCCTGAAGAGAATTTGCTTCGAAAAGGAACCGATAATAGAGGGACCACCCAATGGGGAGACCGGATACCCATTTTCCCTCGGTGATCTCTATAGAAACTGTCGAAACCAATTAGTAACTACTGATTGTTGTTTACTTTATTCATTCGGTCCAACATGTAGCCATCAGACAAACAAATAGCAGGCTATTGGCACTTAACTTAGTCAGGGTCTATTGTTTTCATCACGAACTACAAAAAATGTGCTTTCCTGTTCAGTTAATCCCTCAGAAATATCCCACGAGAATAATTGTTTGTTTGGGTTTAGTATTAGAGGTGAAATGAACTGCCTGGCCATTTAATCCAGACTGCTCGTTGCTACTAGCGTAGCCTTATAAACAGGTACAAGAGCAGATTTCCGGTGGGTAAGAGCAATCAACCTTCCAGTAGAATCCTCTAGGAGTTTCACCATCCGTCTCCCTATTCACAGTTATCGGTCAAAAGATTCTTGCCTTTGAGTGCCTGCAAAAGATTGTCTCACTAGGATCCCCAAATAATTTTATGCGCAGGACGACTAATCATATGCATACCCCATGGTGTGGTTTGCACTTTCATTCTGATTCATTTGTTTCCGAAAGGAAAATCGACAATAATATAATAGTATGTATCCTCAGGTCTAACCCGTTTGGTGCGTTCCTCATTTTATCTCACTTAAATGAATCTAACTTGACTTCATGATAATTTCCCAATTCATTTGCTTACTCCGCCCATGTATTTTTGGTCTCCAATTGTTTTGCTCATCTGTACCAGCCATTCACCTTGCAGCAGAGGCCATTTCGTCCGACACCGGTATGTTAGCATATCTGTGTGTGAATGTGCGCAGCTGACCTAATTACCCATGCGTTTTCGTGCCCCGGTAGCTGAGCCTGCCCTGACTTGTTCTGTCATGATTCCCGCGTAATCGCACCGCTAATCAGAATCACGAGACTGTCCTCGGAAAGGACGACCGCAACCCGCACTACAGAGCCAACATTCTGCTCGCCGTGATTTGGTGCGTGAACCTGCACTGTGCCGGTCAGCGACCGACTTGTGCAAATGCTGACGCTACGAATTTGGACGATAGAGGTTTGTTGTATAACTTTGCTTACCTTTGTGTAAATAATACCGTAGATTTTCGAACCCAATTCTTCCTTTTGATTTTGGAATCGTGAAACCGGAATCGCGGATCTCAACACTATCTAACTTTCATGGAACTGAATAACCAGTTTTTGTGCCCCCACGATTTATCAACCCTAATATTATGCACATTTGACCAAACCAACCTACCATCTGCGAATCTGGACTGTATGCAGAACATAAGTTCCCACTCAAGTATTTTGACCTTGATGCCAAACATCTGTCAACAGAACAGATTTGTCATTTTAGGTTGTACTGTATTTTTTCGAAGGATACTTCTATGTTCAAGCAACAGCAAGCGTTCTCCGAAACACTAGAATAGTTTACACTGAGTAATTGCACCACTACTGTGGTGCGATGTATGATTAATCGGGGTCCCGAGATCCAGAAATTTTCCTATTTCCTGAGGGGTCCTAAATACAAATAATTCGACTTTAGCATAATTCCAACGAAGTTGAGGTTCTCACCGAAAGTCAAAATGAATTTGTCCCTTTGGCTCATCATTTAACCCTGCCCATGAATAGCGTGGAAAATAACTTTAGTTTGCGCCAATAAAACAAAACTTACTGACCTGTACTAAACTTGTGAAATATATCACCATTCTGTTAGGTTGGGACAAATGAGGTAGTGTCAACGTGAACACAGTAGACACACCCGATTCTAAGATGTAACAGCGTCATGTAATTCAGAACAATGCACAACATTCTTGTGTTGTCGACGGGAAGTACACCGGGGCCATCTTTGGTGTGCTGTCCTAGAAGAGGGTAAATCCAGATAACCTGTTCTTGGATCTGTGACTAAGGCTCAACTATCCAACATCTGTTGGGCAGATTCCTTCAAAAAGCGCGAATTTCTTAAGGTCAACAAAAGGGTTCCCCGTCAGTCACGATTTAGAGAAAAACTATCCGAGTAGAGCAATCTTAGGATTTCCTTTCCTGGATGGAAGATAGCACTCTACATTGTGACAAATTACTAAACGACAAGAAAACAGTCTAAGCGGAATTGTGTTCATGATTCCCGTAGCTGTTAAAATAACATTCAATCTTGTTGTCTCAGAATTGCGACTGGGATGAAGATTGTGGTTTTTTTATTGCTGGCGAACACTTCCGCGTGGAACCATCAAGAATGGGATACCTGATGCATCATGAGCCAATAAACTGGGTGTTTTGAAAACGTCCGTGAATAAACCGGTTTCTAGTGCCTAGAATATTCAGATGCAGTTCCTTTGCAGTTGACTACCAAAAAACAGATACAACCTGGGTTGATTTTATCGTTTGAAAGCACCTTTTTTTGTTCAAGGGGGCAATTCAAATGAAATTACATGTACTGAAAACATTTTTTCAGAACATTCGCTATTGCGGACTACCGGCCTCATAGTTTTTTAAACGAAGTCACAAGGCGTCATGTTCATCGTTTGTTGTTATCCAGGTAATCATCCGACCTCTGGTACCATCTGATACTAATCGTATCACGCATCTTACCGATTTACCTTCCTCAGCGAAACTCACAAGCCATGGATGTTTGGGTTGAAACGGTTTATGTAACAAGCATTGAATTGTTTGGTGTTCAGGGTAGTATTTATCGCAAACAGATCAAAAATATTTCTACATCTCAGAGGAACAATTTTAGACTCTGGAAGCGAAGCAAGATTCATTTTCTTAGTCCCACAAGTTTACGTTTGTGCTTAAGAGCACAAGCAACCAGCTCTAGTGAGCATGTAGATCGCGTGTTGATTCGTTGGTGCCACCTAAATTATTGGCCGAGTGAATGGCAAGTAGTCAGATATAAGGGGAGGCGCAGGGGGCAAAACGTTTGCACCAAAGCTTTCCAATTAGCAACCTGATCATCCACAGTAACCCTAATAAAGAAATTGATTTCGGCAGTATAAAGCGTTTTACTGCCGGCGCGTCAACAAGCAAAGATCCAGAACTCAACAAACAATCCGCGATAATAGTCCAGAAATCGACTTTTGGAAGACAGTCCTATTTTATTAATGAGGGTTTCGATATTGAGGCGGACGACAAGCATAGTATTTGCACTTGCAAGGACCCGAAATATTAAAACTAGTGACAACCGCATCACTTTCTGTCAAATGTTTCTTGTCGACTATATGATACAGAATAAACACCTAGGAGTTGGTTCTTGACAAAACAAATTTTTGTTACCTCTTGGATTTTTCAGTATCTTTGGTTGAACAACATTTTCTCCTAACCTGGCTGCATCAAAAGTGTTGATCGTGATATGTCCTATGCCATACGCCAAAATTCCGGAATACTTCCTCAAAGTCGGTGTCTTCTACGCTCAAAACAGCCCGTCGATTGGAGACTTCCACCTTCCGACAAGCCTCCACACTACAACAACCCTACTTCCTTCAAGAGTGCCTGTGGAAATGCGTTCTCCCACGTAGCGTAACCTATCGACCGCCAATAAACCACCCACATGCTTGGATAATAGCTAGGCAGAAGGGTCGACGGATGGTAAGATTCATGATTACAGACACTCACAACCGCATTAGAAAATACGAGAGAATAGCCAGCGAGCATAGAGAGACCTGCTTGAGGACAATAGGACCAGACCTCATGGAGCAACTCAGCATGGCGATAGAAAGGAAAGTTACATCCACTGCTAAAAACAAGAAACCTCATCTGGAAAACAAATTCTCCAGGCTGATTGGAAACCAGGAGTACAAAAGCAATCCCAACGGAGCCCGGATAAGGAATCTGTCCAAAAGGCAACTCACGGAAGCTGAAGGAAACATTCCCACCAAAGGGCCAACTTCAATTTCAAAGACGCGACAAACATAGAGTATTTAGCCAGCCTTGAAGCAGCAGTGAAATCTATAAGATTCGACTAAAACGCTCAACAAACCTTCGGCAAACCGTCATTCTGGCCATGACAGGCAACAAGCCGTTCAACATGTGCTCTGGCAAGGAAGAAGAAACAATGAGCATTCTGAAGAAGGATGAAAACATAGTGGTGCTACCAGCAGACAAGGGACGCTTTACAGTGGTCATGGACAAACCGGACTACATCAATCAAGCGAAGACGCTGTTCAATGACACAACCACGTGTGGCCACCTAGAAAGTGACCAAAGCAAGCAACTAGCAAACAAAATCAATAAGAACTTAACGGTGCTCCAAGATTACAAAAGAGGAATATTAGAGAATGAGAGCTTGTGATTCGCCAACTCTCCGCTTCCACGGACTCCCAAAGGTACACAAAGGAACAATACCCGTCCGACCAATAGTACCACTCTCGGAAACAGCGATCTATAATCTATTGAATGAACTATGGAAGAAGTTGAAACACCTCATTGGTGGGTCTCAACACTTGATAAACAATGCAGGACAATTTTTGGAGAGACTGAAGAACGTAAATGTCGATCAGGATGAAATAATGGTCTCATTTGATGTGAGATCATTATTCATGTGTGTAGATGTCCATTCTGCCAGGACAACTGTGGGAGCATTGCTGGATAACGGCGGCATGCCAACTGGATCGCTGGAGAAAGAAGACCGCTGCCAATTACTCGACTTATGCTTGACCACACATTTCGAGTTTAACGGGGAATATCACGAACAACTACGGGGGACAACAAAGGGGTCATCAGTTTCAGGATTTATTGCAGAAATTACGATGCGAGAGCTGAAACAAACTGTATTGCCCGATATAAATTCCAGAATATGGATCCGCTACGTGGACGACACTTTTGTGACCATCAAAAGGAGCGAACTGCAGCGAGCAAGCCAACAGTTAAACAACGTTTCCGGCGACATCACGTTCACAGTCGAAGAAGAGAACAACGGAAAACTGGCATTTCTGGACGTCCTCAACACCAGATTATCAGAAGGACAGCTACAAACTGTGTTCTACAGAAAGAGAGGCACACGGACCAAGTCCTGAGCTACCAAAGGAACCATCCAAATTGTCACAAACAAAGCTGCAGTCGGACACTTTTGAAACGGATCGAGACACACTGCAGCACAACAGAATCCAAGATTAAAGAAGAAAAACGCCTGTACAAATTGCTCCAGAGAAATGGATACCCAAGGAATTTCATCTGGAGATCACTCAGACAGCCAAACACGACTAACGCAACATCAAAAGATGGAAGCAAACGAGTCACACTCGCATACATCAGGAACACCGCCGAAATGACGGCGGTAGCTTACAAACCTGTGAATACCTTGCGGAGGACACTATTGAAACCAAAAGGAAGATTAGATCCAGTGACGAAGGACAATATCGTATACAGAATTTCATGAAAGGACTGCAACAAACGGTATGTTGGACAAACACAAAGGGAGCTCTCCACAAGAATACATGAACACAAGCTCGCTACAAACAGACACGAATCAATTTTCTATCATATCCGTGCACAAAAATCAGGAAGGACAAGAGTTCGACTGGAGCGGCGTTCGCATATTGGCTCAAGCAAGAACGAAGAAAGAACGTGGATTTATGAAAGCGTGATACTTCGCCGAAAGGCTATCAACAAGCATATTGAAAGTGACCCTGTTTACCAACCACTATGAACAAGAGGAGGCCAGAACGACGGAGCTCTGAACTGTACAAGAAACCAGAGGAGGAACTAGTAGAAGAAGCAGGGAAACCGGTTCAAACGGGCACCTCACTTGAATTAGAGGAGGCACCCAGTCTATAAACCACAGTACCATATTAATCGGCGGACGCAAGGACGCCAGTCGATCCAATAGAGAAAATAGGGCGGTGCAGGCAGTCAGTCATTCTCGATAAAATCAGACCGCAACGCAGTGCAAATCGAGAAGAGAGACAATCAAATTGAGGGAGGAAACTATTAAAATAGAAGGCACTGGGATGACCAGTCGACTCGAAGGAACGCAGACCACAACGCAACAAAGGTCAGACCGATAAATTCCCAAAAACGCTGTTACCCAACTGGCCAATCACGTTGAAAAATAACCGATAGTCTTCAAATGCTGTATAGACGCACGCAGGCAAACAGGATGTACCCACCAAACTGCGCACTGATGATGTCTCCTCGTATGGTGACGAAACGTTTGCAAGTCAGCTGCTCAACTCGGCGAACAGATCAACAGCCACCTGATCAACAACCAATCATACTGAACGCTTCTCATATCCCTGTCTGTTCCATGTTAATTCGAAACCAACGATCCGTGGTTGTGCGGCTGATATCAACGTCTGGCTCATTATCGACGTCGCATGAGCGACTTACTAGTAGCACTGCAAATAACCGACTGTTACTTCTTTATCAAAGTGTATCTCAAGTGGACAGTACGACTTGAAACAACATCCGCGATAACCCAGTTGACACAACACATGCTGGTAAGCAAGAGGAAGTGGATTCGCGTCACATCCAAGGGCTCTGTCTTTTTGAACTTTTCGTCTTCACAGAAAGTTGTGGTTCCTTTAGCTAGTTTAATTTTTGAAAAATCCAAGTATGGGCTCTTCATCTTTTCTGGGACAAAATTCAGATGCATATATTTACGTCATACATCTACTTCGGTACAAAACATCAAACACAGTTGTGAGGACACATCCCGTAGCTCCCCTGTCAAACATGCCGCCAAATTTCTGTACCAACTACGAGGATTGAATTTAACTGTGAATCTTGAAAATGTGAATTAGGGTGAACACAATAAAACAACGGCCAGTGTGCATTCTATGTCAACAGTTTGGCCGATCTGGGAAGATATTCCCTCCTTCAACTCACATGAATCTTGTGAGAGAGAGGTGGGCTCAACCTTGGTACAGGCCGACTGATGCTGATGGACAATTAGCTAATCAATCATGACATTCATTCCATGCAGACCAATAGTTTGTACCTGAGTCGTGGACACACCCGTAATCAATCAATAAAACGACAGGTCCGAGGGTAACGGACAAATCCACCTGTTCCGTTTAAGCTCCAAATTTACTTTTGTGCTCAGAATCGCACGACTCATAAACCTTCCTAATCTTATCATTAGAAACAAAAACCTTTCATTTCGTGTTATACGACGAACTTTGGGAAGTTGATCGATAGATTTTGGAAGAAAGTTTGAAAATACGATACTACCGGTCTTTCATTCTGTGAAGCGCATTTGGCCCGTACCCAGGTAGTTCAATGAAGAGGACCACAGTCCTCATCGATCGACAGTGATGAATCAAATCAAGTGACAATATCGATAAGGACTTCGTGAAGGCAGGTTCCGGGAAGAACAACGGAGTGATTTAGCAGTGCGGTTTAAACACACTGCTTATATCTTCGAATTTTTGGACAGATTTTAACATAATACTACTGAGCTCCGTCTAAATCTTTCAAATAATTTTAATAAGTTCTGCTGTGAACCAGTTATTAACTATCAGCAGCATGCTTCTTGAGACATATAGGACGATATGCTTTTAAAATACCTTGATAAAAAGGAAGTTTACAGCTTTTTTAGGAGTTCTTTTAAACATTTTCTAGCCAGTTCATCAGTTGCTTTGCTGGTTAGAAAACCATGTAACAATGGTACGTTGGTTGAAACTGGTGCACTTTGTTTCAACGGCACTGGGGTGAGTAAGAAAGGGTATAAGTACGTCAAACATACTAGTCTAACCAGCGCAGCAGCGCCATTTTCACACTGGGAGCAGCTTTCGTAAACTGAGGGCCTGGACCACAGATGTCAGTGGTATTGGTCGTCGATGTGCCTCTTGCCGGGGTTCACATTTGAGGCGATGACATTTTCCAATGGACTCGGGTTTGCTGGTCTCTGGTTTCATAATTCACTGGCAGATCAAAAGCAAACGTCCTGAGAGTCATTCGGTCTTATAAACGAGTGGGTGATCGGAGTCCGTGACCTAGATGCCACACTGACGTAGGATACACACCCTAAACAGCCTGAAATTAAGAGTGTGGCTCTTTTGTCTATGGTAAGTGAATCTCTTCTTCTGAGAGGCACCTAAAATAAATCTGAGTTAATGTTCTGCTGTCCATATCAGGACCAGGGTTTCGAAGTTGCCGAGCGTCAAGCGTGACAATATTTCGAAATGTTTGTATGCAACAAGAACTTTCAACCCCAATTTCAGGGTGAATCACAGTGTGAAACTTCTTTCTGCAGTCCCACATTTGACAGGATACCAGAAAATCGTGGCTGCCAAAAATAGGCCTGCTCTTCAAATTCCACACGCTCTGTCCTCGCAATCCTTTGGAACTTATGCAAATACCTATTAAATTAATTGATGGAAATTAGTTTGTTATATAGAATTTTGAAGTAGTGTTTGATTTCTTACAATTTTGAAGTGTATTCTGAGTTTAAAATTGCTTTTGTTGAACCCTTTGCAGTTGTGGGGGTTTGATCCAGGCGGCTGATTGCTCTCCGTAGACCTAAAATCCCACACAACACGTTCTTGTGCTACTTCCAATTCCTAGCGCATTTTAAGATATAAGAAAGCCAAAGGCAACATAAAGACTGTTGTAGACGGTGGGACTCATTTACAAGTGTGCTCCTGCACATTGTTCACCCTTAAATATTGTTTGCCCGTGGTCGAGTAGGTCAAATACTTAGGACTACGCCAATAGGGCAATTCCAGATTACAGCTACAGAAGAGCTGTTTTGACCTCATTAACCCATCATCAGCTTCATCAAATTCGTACACAGTGATAATTTGATACAAGAGTACACACTAGTTTACAAGGCTTTCTTCAGCGGTTCCTTCAGGCCCCTTGTTTATAGTCACAACTGCCGGCCGTTGTCGTAGTAGTTTTCAATCAATCAGTGCGAATAGTTTACCAAGAAATTCTCCATTGTTAATTCGGTGCTCGGAGAGGAGGTCTGAAAAATGACTAAAAGAGCTGAGAGGAGTTCCTTATAGTCTTTTTATTCTTTTTGGTGGTGTCATTCTCAATCGGTTCAGTCTCTGACACTAGGATTTAAACCATTCAATAATTGCCGTAGTAGGCAAAGAAGTTTTGCTCAGGAAGGTTTGGAGAGCTTTAGGGAAACGAAAGTCTAGGCTACTGATAACAGTTTACCAGCTCGTCTTGGAAGCGTTGCTTGAGTGGATGAATTAAAACTATTTTGACGACTTCAGAAATCATCCAAATCACGTTTTGGGTGATCACAAAATACTGGATGTTGTTGATTCACAAACAGAGGAACGACTTTTGGGTCTCGATCATCATGCTGGTTTCGTTCGAGTGAGGAACGTGTGAGGGCGCTTGTTGAGATAAGTCAACTAATAGGGTGTAAATGACAGGTTTCTGTTACTGACATTCATTATGTCATTGCACTCACCTTCATGATGTCAGTTATTGAGTGTGTGGAATTAGCAGATGCACGAGAGTTTAGCTTGAAGTAATCAGGCCACCTACCATTAGGGGTCCTTCACTCAACCAGTATGAAACAGATGGAGTTGCCCGGCATATCTCCAACCGCAAATGACTGAAGCGCTGTTTCTTGACATTAGGATCAATCCTTTCTTAAAAATTATGGGATGGTAGAAATGGTGGAAATCCAAAGAGAACAGTCAGCCAGAGGGTGCACTTAATCGTAAATTACGTGAGTTGCATACTGACTGCATGTGGGCCAGTAGTACAGTGAACCACAGAAGCTAACGGGGTGGTTCTGCAGCGATTTCATATACGACCCTGCACAATAAAGTTCGGTTTATTATCAACAAATTCCTCCTCGGTGATAAACGGTTGAAGTCATTACAAGGAACTGTTACTGTTCTTCCCATACCATCTGTACAGCAATCACAGGTGCTCGTTTGCGTACAAGCTCATGCGTCATTAGGCCATGAACGTTTTCGCTTTTACTACCAATATCGCCGAACTCGACAAACCCCTTCATTTACTTTCATATAGAGGGAGGTTCGTCGTGCAAGAGCAACCGGGCTACAACTTTCGTTTGCAGGAACTTGTGGCAGCCTGCACAATGTAGACTGCACGTACAAAAGCCGAAAGCTTCTACAAACCTTGTCTACCAGGCTTCGAATACCATTCAGATGCATAAATGCGTGTTTGCAGGATTGTGACATCAATCGTGTTGCTGCTGGACTCATCTTGATAAAACAACCTAATCAGGGCGTTTCTGCATGTTACGCACGGCGACGTCATTCAATAAGCGACAGTTCTATCAACTGAGCAATCAAGGACCATATCACCCGTCACTGATTCGAACCCGAGATTCAGAAGTGCTTCGGCACATATTCGCCAAACATACACTCACTTCTGCTAACTAGTGGAAAAACTAATGTTTTTAAAGCCCAGGTTATCTTAAGGTAAACGAAAGTGAACGAAAGACTATAATGAATGGTTATTTTCCACGTTTCTTAGGTGATATGAGACATAAATGATAAATGCCCTTCTACCCACTCCAGTAGTCCTACGTTTCTCTGTAATCGGGTCAGTGTTCATTCGTTGATCGTTCCACGTTGACGAGCATTTTATCTTAAGGTGAAAAGGAGTGTCACGAGACACTAGTCACAAGTGGCTGGTCGCAGAATTTGATGAAATCTTACAGGTTTCACCTCCAGAAGGATTCTTGGGGTGAAATCCGTGTC
>SJOL01002264.1:57801-99877 GCA_004794785.1 Opisthorchis felineus | reverse complement strand
TTTGGGGCCAGGGTGCTTGTGTAGATTCGCGGACCATGGAAGATTACCGTAGGTTAAAGCAGTTTAGGCTTCCTGAACTTGTAACACAGATAAGCGTGACTTCATGCGCCAATGATTTCTGCAGAAATAGAAGGAAAGATTGGACCGTATGAAAGCCATCAAGCTACGTCTTCAGTTCAAGCAACAACAGGTATAAATAATATCAGAATAAATTGTTCGCTATCGAGAAGGATATCCGTCAACGAAGGCTATGTGGTATAAGTGAGCGGCGTGAGTTTTGATGGAACAGACTTCTTATGCGTTTTTTGAAGGCTGTGTGACAGTCTGTGTCCGGTTTTCCTCTCCCAGGACTCACTAAGTGGTCGTAGTCTCCTAGTACTTACCAACTCTACGGTGTGGGACACTCATTTGAAAATTAAATAAGTGTTAACGGGAGGCTAAACCGAATTCCACCTGAATTCCCTTCGACTGCCTTACGAATCCTGTATCCCGTAAAGAAGATATATTGCAAATGTCTTGCATACCGTGCCTAATGAAAGCTGAGATGGCCTTTGTGCAGCGCATTCGGTTGAAGAATATCATAAACGAGAAACTAACCGAAACTTTAGTTAAATCTCGCACTAACGCTGACTTCATTTGCAAACCAGCGAATTTTGACCACAAGTAGGGACATACTTATTGACCATCTGCTGAAGAAAGTCAAAACAAGGACATATTTGATGTAATTTGGGTGTGGTCAATCGTCGTCAGTCATCATTCATTTAGCGGTAGGACAGCGAAATCTGAAGACGGGCTTTAGCATCTAAATGTCTCTGATTTTAAGCATTTCCCATTTGTCAAATTATGTATGAGGCTGATGAAAAGTCTACCAGCCCATGACTGGCCTAGTCGTCCTTGGGCCTGTCAAACAGACGTTGTCCCAGATGTTTCTTCAATACTATTTCGGTCTAAATGAAGTGGACTCTGTGCAGGGTATCTGAGTATGGAAGAACATCACGGCTGGATTTACTTGATTCTTATGTGAGTCTTTCATGAACCTCACCTTATTGTGTCAATGAATATTTAAGTCGAAATCCACCAGGTATGTTATTAGTTGCAGAGAAAAACTGTTGCAGTGCACGAAATAATTATAAAACTGTTTATTTTCGTGCGAAAACTGTAGTGGTTTCATCATATGTGTCTAATGTTTCGGCGGACATAGGTAAAGCTAAGTAAATGGACAACACAATTCAGAATTTACTAGAGGTAATTTATGAGTAAGAGAGGATGGAGAGAATAATAATGAAATAACTTCGAGGTTGCTCACTTCATTAAGCCTTTCCCCTTCCAACCCCTCTGATCGGCTTCGTGCTAACAGTTTCTAATTCAAATCACAATTGGTGGTTTAGCCGTGCTTGTTTGCTTCTTTCGGTGCTCGTGTTGAATAAATCACTCAAATTTAAACTGATATAGCGTTAGCTCAAAACTCAAACGAGTCTTTTGTACTGCCCTATACCAAAACATACAAATTGACCGCTGCCTCAGAGCTGATGTGGTCTAAATTGCATGTATGGAAATATTTTTTGTTTGAGTGATGTTACCTAATGAAGTAACAAACTCCCCGACAGCCTGCTTCATTTGTCTTTTTTAAGGCCTATTATGTGGGAATAATTCTCGGATTTCAAGCAACCATATTTATTGTGTGAGCATCAAACTGTACACGGGTCTGTAGGGTTTTATTAAATCTTCTGAGTGATGCTGCTAATATATTTGTATGAACATGGTTCAGAAAGTGAAAATGTCTCACTAGATAGTGGTAACTTCCCAGAAATTAGATTTGTTCGATTTATCAAAGACGAATGGGATTGAAACAACCACAAAATGTGCATTGATATTAAGAAAAGTGATCAAGTGATTGACCACATGATTACCAAATAAAAACCTTCATCTCAAGAATTTCGGGAAATATAAGCCTGTACAGGATGCGACAGCACAGAGAAACTATTTGCAAAGTGAGAAATAAGTTGTTCTTTCAAAAGGATCATTAAGATTTTTGTATTCACGTTAGATTTTCTGACATGGTGAAAAATATTTGTACTGTCTTGGCAATAATTGACGACAGTATCTACGTTAATTAAGTTGCACGGCAAGTGGCAAACTTGGTGGATAGAACTTTATGCTCTCTCAATTAGAGGATGACATTTTGGTGACAGCAGCCCAAATTCGAACTATGTTATCAAATATTAATACTTTTGACATAATACCAACAACTAAGAAACTCAGTTTACAACGCAGAGGCACCACAACAACTCACTGACATTTTGGGAATAGATTTTCATCGCCGTCCAACCGAAATTTATTCTGAATGATTTGCCCCTTTCGGCACATCCTAGGAAACTTCTTGATGGTCGTTTAGCAAATTGCTAACAACAAACAAAACTAGTGGTTACTACGATCAGAGACCATGAGTAACTTAACTAAAGGTGGGGTTGTCCCATTGTGGCTGACACATAACCAGGATTGAGTCAGTCAGAAAATATGTAGTATAGCAGCACTAGTGAAAGCTAGTCTGCTGGAAAGGTGATGATACAATACTGGAGACCTTTTAAAAGAGTATGCTTTCAAGATGTATTATGCTAAAAATACGGGTTGTACGCAATTCAATAATTATGGGACGTAAATAAAGGCGTGACTATTTTATCCTTATGCCAAACCCTATTTTTGATCCTTGCATTGATAACCACCCTTACACAATGCACCGAACATGTAAATCGTTTCGAAGACTAGATATTCTCTGCTGCTTGTTTATACAAAAAAATTTTTCTCAGCTGATGGTAGAGTATTAATAGAGTTATTAATCTTCAGTATAGACTTCACCTTGTCAGTGAAGCCAATCTATGCCGAAAAGCCAAGAACCTTCGGCAGTATGTATCTCACGAAAGTCAGAGAATTTTGAACCCTCGGGCTTCCGGCCAGTGGCTGAACACTTAACTATTTGGTCACGAATGGCAGATCAGCAGAGTAATTCGCTCTCATCCAGACATGACATAGCGTCACTCATCATTCATTTACGGAAAACACATCGCGTGCTCACAAATTTGACTGGCTCCTCGAGTGACGATGTCTCAGGACGAAGTTTCACTCATCTTGTGGAGTTCTTCCTCCGAGCCACTCATAGAATGATGGTCACGTGCTAGAGAGGTCTGATAATTTTCAGTGGAGATTTCACTTCATTTCTCGGTTACTGGTTAAGTTTCAGCGACATTCAAATGACCGTGTGATTGGTATATAAGTCACTTTTATTATATATATATATATATGCGCTGGAGTATGCAGTTTGACACTTGTGTCCACTTTAGTAATATCTATTGGTTTACATCACCTTAGTACAAGAATATCAGGCACGTAACATTAGCGTTCCAAATTAGCGTGCCCGAATTTCGCCTCACTGATTATTCTCAAGTTTCCTTTTTTGTCTCCCTGTCCTTAATCATGACTTGGAGATGGATGTTGGCTGCGTGACAATGGGTGGTTTCTCCCAGGGGTTGATGTCTCCCATGAGTCACTCATAGAAGAAGCTCGGAGCGATCAGTTACAATCGAGAAGTCGTGAAATACTGACAAACCAAAACAATATGAAGAAGAAGGATGCATAGAATGTGACACTGTTCAACCGGTATCTATGTCCATCTTTAAATGAATCCAAACCTCAGGCTAAACCAGACTATAAAACGGAAATCCATTAGTTAATGTCAATTGATGAAACATGTGTACCATTTGCGGGCCCACTGCTTTGTAAAGTGTGTCCGTTCACAGCTTTTACCCCACAAAACCTACGTCTTTGGGGAAAATGATTAGATTGATCCATCAACGTAAGGAGACATTCGACCAGCAGCAGCGAAGGCTTCCGCCGAATGTATTGTTTGTTTACAGTGTAGTACACAGACATAGATAGTATGGTCAACCAAGCTTGTACACGCAGCGTAACCGGACAGGCAGCTTCCAACTGTGTGGGGAAAGGTGTTTGGTCATTTGGTCAATTCCCCTGGCTCGAGCGCAATTCCCTGTGTGACTGCAATGCAAGCAACACTCGTATGAAACCATAACTCAATGGAATCATCATGAGTATCTGTTGTTTTTCTTACAGGGTGCTGAATGACACTTCTGCCGTCATCCAATTATAAATTTAAGGCGTTATCTGACGCAGCTGTCAGGCTTATAGCAGTTTTGATTGGGATTTTTAACTTTATTTCTTACTCTGCCTGATTGGGAAAATTACCGTTTGCAAAGTAACCCGATATGCATGTGTAACTGCACAGTTTTTTTCGAATGTTTGATTGCTTGTCCTGATTTACAGCCATCCATCAAAACGCGAATGCAAATGAGAAAACAACCTTGCGATCTGAGTGGAAAAGTGATGATCGAGAAATTGGTGTAAATCTTGGTATAATCGCAATTTATCCAATGTTTGCATGTAGGCTGTTCAAAGTGCAGCGGCTTATGAGATTTTTGTAGAACCATGTATGCGCTTTCTTATTGCGTGTTTCTTCCGGATGGTTTGAATCAAATCACCTCGATGCTGGACAATTCGGAAAAAGAGAAGTTTTATCTATACCGTCCGTGATACTTTCAATGTATATGGTTGTTTATTTTTAACACCATGTGGAAAATATTTTGTTGTTGCATGCTTGCAACTTAAGTATATAAGTCCACAACTGTAGCGCAATCTTTGATTTGAGTCAGTACGTTGAATGCTGTGTGGATAGTACCTGTTAATACGGTTAAGTTTGAAGCCAATGGACAAGGAATCAAGCATGGCAGATCCCGTCAACAGTTGGTGCCCAAGAGTGGCCAATAAATAAAACAATACTCTAGGAAACGACATACGACCTGATGTGTTAGAACACAATGAAGGATATTTCATATTTATAAGTGCGCCTGAAAGTTTGCGCATTCTGTGAAAATTCTTGGGTAGACCACTGAGAGTTTCACAAAAGTGTATTAAATTAGGTCTAACAGTAGCTACGTTTGACCTATTCTAAATGGATAGAGTTGGCATCTAAAATCGTCACGTTTCGGTTTCATAAGACCAAAATAGCATCAATTCCCCTAGGCTTTGAAAGATCCTGAGTTCCACATAAGTACTTATTTCCACTTATACATATTGCTGTTTAAACTAAATTGGATAAACATGGTTACAAAAGACGGGTAAACTCTCATAAATCTCAAGAATGTTTTTCCAATGGGGCGGTTACTAGTGGAGCCCGTCAACGCGCGACTGAATGGTGCGAACCGCCTGATCAGAAAAGGAGTGGTCCTACATCTTTCCTAAGTGTGAATCAGGGACTCTGCTGATCGGCCGCTCCTCGTAGAATGGTATAGCGCTCAGTTGTCCACCTGAAGGCAGTGGGTACCAGTACCCATAGAGGCTGGTTATTTGCAAACTACTGACGAGTTTCAATAAGAATTAAACTACTTTACTGTGTTTTTGGGCTCCTCAGTGTAGATCTGTTTCATGTGGAAGATGAAAACATTCATTGAAAAAGAACAGTTGGTTGAAATTTGTGATCACAAAGAAGGCTAATTGTTTTATCAAGGGGATATGGCCAAATATTTCTTTTTAGAGTAGAGGCAAAAAACTGCGCTCACGAGTGTACATCATTTCACAGTCGTACATCTTTGAGAATCTAACGTTCTTCTGGTCCAACCAGTTATTAGACTTGGCCAGACGATTGACATCAATTGAAGGCTTGGGTCAAAGCGTAGCCAAATGTTTCACGTTATCGTTGTGTAAATCTTAAAGCTTCGTCTTGATAGGTTGAGCCCTCTCGAACAAGAAGCCTTGCCTTTCAATTTTCAATATATTTGAAACTATTCATGTTGAGCTGGGCCAGGATATTCTCATTCAGCAAAGGTAGGTTCCTACTGTTTGGTCGTCTACAAGAGGTGCTGATTCCCACTTTCATGCTTTAGCTGAGATGTCTCAGGCCATCAATAGTCCAAGTTCAGATAGAGGCTAGCTACTTGAATCGATAAAAATTATTGCAACTATTGATCCGGCCAACTGGCTTTACTGAGGCATATCCACACTCATTTAGTCCTGTAACCTTCGTACAAATAAGGACTAAGTGAAAAACTTGCGCTGTCTTCAAATGACTGTGCAGCTGCACAGACTCGGCTTCGAATGAGATTTTCATACAAAGTGTAGAAAACTTCAAGAATTGAAGTGTTTGTAATGATGTCATTAATGTGGTGGGTAAATGCCCCACAGAAAAGATCCTTAGTGACTGTCAGGGTTATGGCGTTGGAGTGAATGAGGCGCGGAAATTTATCTGGTCAACTATTGTTGCGTAACGTGCTGAAACTGACCCAGAATGCACTACGCCATAATTATTACTCATGGAAATGTCTGGAGAATGTACACCCCAGTTAGTGAACTGTTACGGCCATGACTGGCTCCAGCAGCTCAGGAGGTTCTGTTTGCTGATGTGAATGAATTTAGCATCCGTTACTGGTTCCTAACAGAATAATGTTTAATCGCAGTTGTGAAAATGAGGCCGAGTGTAGTATGGAAATCGTACTGAAATATACCAAAGGCAAATTTCTGTGTTCATTTCACTACCGGAAAATTGGTCGGGGTCTTGTTTGATAGAAACATAAAGATTTGCCCGAAAAAGAGATTGCGGACCCGTACGTCAGTAAGAGACGGACAGAGCGCTAGCGCACCTTGGAACAGCCAAACTCTCAGGTTCGTTTAGATAAGTTCTCTGTGAATTTCGACCAGGCGCAAAAGTGGAGATCTAGTGAGACAACTTACAGTGGAACTGGTAACTTGGCAGTCCACAGGTTATAACAAGCGTCTACTGAAATAATGATAACCCATAAGTGCGACGACCAGCGATGCGCAGTTTTTTGAAATTGATCGAACACCCATCCGTTGTCTTCTGGGCTGCGTGGGTGGTACCTATGTGGACAAGCGAAAGAAAATTTGTGGTAGCCTGTTCGTTTTCCAAAACATTTTGTAAAATGATGTGTCATTTACAAATGTACTGTAGTGATAAACTTTCGGTTGTAAGCTTCACTCATCAGAAAAACCATCAAGTAAAACAGAAACAGATCAATCTATAATTAAAATGTGCCTACAACGTTTTGAAGAGACGGAACAGAAAAAACGCTAGTTATATCCTAAAGATCGTGTGTTCCTGGGTGATCAACACAAATGAGATTATGAAGTAAGTTGTGGGGGTGGGACAGCCGAATGCTTTATCGAAATTGGCAGAAAACTGCGCCTATGGTTTTCTGAAACAAAAAATGTGCTGGCACCTTCCACCCCAGAGTAACGGAATCACTGACACTCTCTTAATTGAGAAAACAATCTCGTATCTAGTCGGCCCGTTCAGCAAGACTTTATAGTGAGGGCAAAACGAACATATTTGCTTTTCCTTGTCAACTTCCAAAGTCCTTTGACGTCGACGTATTGATGACCAAATTTGTCCCCCGCAGAAAAACATGACGGACATTGGGAACTGATCTTTTCAAGCATTACTGTGTGACTGAAACGAGCATTCTTGACAGTGAAGTGGAGCATAATGGGAGCTAGTCAAGATTATTTTGCCCACTAGCTGTACTAGAAGAATACCAAAATTAGTGGATACGTCTGAATTTGGAGCCAAAGTAAATTCCGTTGGTCCTAATTCTCTACTGTAAATTGATCGCTTTTAGGCCCAAGCAACTACAGTTCCTTTTTCCAGAATTGACGGTGCCTCGACTCAGCACACATGGTTTCAGAATACACCTGAATGACTGCAGTCGAAACTGCTGTTCATGTTTCCTGAAATAATGGGACAAGGTGATAACTGTGCCAAACTGACATTCTGGGAATAAATTTCCCGAAAGCCTTGATGTACATACAGTAAAAAGAAGCACTAGACCTCTCTCTACATTTCAGCCAAATGAAATACAGCCCAGATAGTGGTTTTTCCCGTTGGAATGTTTCCTAGACGGTTTTACTGTTTCGTGGACGGTCAATCTGTGTTTAGATCAAGCGCTTGGAGTGGTCTAGCTTCGAACTGTATTCAGCTGCTATAAATGGGAGCCCGTTCGCGAGTAACTTGGGAAAAAGTGTACCCGATAAACTAAGTTTTTTTGCTAGAACACGGTTTAAAGTTCGTCCGGCATATTCTGTTGTTTCAGCTTCCACTTTAACAATATTTTAATTTAAATGTAGTTGTTTGGCCTCGAAGGGCCATTCAGAGACTAGCTTGAGTAAGAAGATCTTGACTGATGAAGCATTTGAGCGGAATATTACTAGGGTTTCTTCCTGGAGAGGAGGTTACAACTTATTTGACCTTACCCTAAAAGATGAATCCAGCTAAGGACGCTGTGTTTCAAATATATTTCGTTCGAAATATATATCTTTGGAGTTTAGTCATTTAACTTGGAACAGTAGTTAGAAGCGCTTGTGGGGTACAATGCGAAAGTTGTATTATGTGGAGAAAAACTGGTACCACATTGATTCATATTCATATTCATTGATTCCATATAATTTATTCGTGCACAATTAGATTATATATTCACCCACAAGAAAGTAGTTCGAAAACATACGGCAGCTTCTTGAATGATCAACTGGGGATGCGATTTTTCTCCATCCTCATCATAAATCTAGAAGACAAGTTAAGACAGTCTACCTGGGATGCTAAGATGCACGTAAAACCAATCACTATACCAGCCAAATAAACTAAACTCAAAGGCAAACAAATTTTGCAGCCACAGGTCTGCCATCCCAACCGTGCTAAGCTCAGAAAGTAAGCAAAGCTTCTTGAGTATAAATGCACATCGGTGCTGCACAAGAGACCTCAGGAAAGTGTTCGATTGTTTCGGAGTGCAATAAGTTGATAACCGCCTTAATGACTAACTTACAAAGTTGTATGAACTAAACGGAATGTTATGAGAAACTGAGAAAACCAAAATCTGCTGAAAACGGTGTGTGAACAGACCAAAACGGTAGTACCTGTATATATCCGGTCAAAGAACTGGGCACTCCTCTGGGGAGTAAGTCTTTCCACAGAAAACGCAATCTACAGGTTTTAGAGAAGAGCTTATTAACGCTTCCGTACCTTATCAAGTCAGACGGTGACACCGCGCCAAAAGGTTTATTGCATTTCAGTTTAAGGTATTCAATTACCACTGACAGTAGTTTGTCCAAGAATAGGCGAGATGCTCTCGAGATATTCACCGCACCTTATTGTTAACACAGTTTAATTATGCTCGGATAAGCTTAGCTACGGTGAGGTATCGTCTATCCACATGTTCCGATAGGTGGGCATCTGTGGACTTGGAAAGCTCTTTTGCCAACAGTCTTGTAGTAGACAATATATGGCTGCTAATCGATGTCAATGGCGTTCTTGTTGTTAGTTTCTACCTAGATTGCCTGAGTGAGTGTCTGGAGGTGTAGGTTAGTGCGTTGAAAACAAATGAAAATGCTATTAAATGGGTTCACCAATGCATCTCATATTCTTTTCAAATAATTTCCGACATTCCTTCGCCAGCGTGAACATACGGACAGATGAAGTATCCCCATAACCGTCCAAAAAGTTCTGTGGAACCGTAGTTCAGGATTACGCCATTCTACGAAACAGACCAGGAAGCTCCTTCTGCTGAAATGTATAACCTTCAGAACTGCGTGACACAAGCATGCTACAGCTCAACAGAGAAGCTCCAGTGTCACTGGAGGTTTTCGGTAGGAAATTTATTATGCTATGAAGCAGCCTGTTTGGTAGGTTCGGTAACACTAAGTTACATGATGTGGAGCAGCATTTTCGAATAAAAACAGTTCATGGACTTATGAGTCATTGTAACCTTTTCCTCTCCGTCAGCTCCAAGGATTTTTGCAAGGTAGTGTTAATCAGTATCAGCAATGTGGAACTGAGGGTTCTAATACACAGTGCTTTAATACCAAGGGCGACACTTTTTCGAGTACATTGGCTATGTTCAAATTGATTTTTATCACCTCAAGTTATACTTGCTTATTAAAAAGTGTTGATGTTTGAATATTTGTGTTTTGTAATAGGGACTATATTTACAGACCGGTGGCATTATAATCTTTCGTAACAAAGGTGTTGTTGAGTTGAGGTTAGCGTCAATTACCGCTTACCTGTGCTGAAGTTTAAGGAATTCTTTACCACCAGTTATGTACCCCTACCATTGGAGTATAAGAGAAATTTTGTTTGCGCAGCATTTAGCCAAGATACTTCCGAATTGGAATGGGAACATTCCTCGATTGCGGTGGTGCCTCCACCTCCGCACACTGTTGTGCACACATGTGGTGGAGCGGCCTGGGCTTGCTAGTAATGCTTGTCAAAAGAACGATGTGACCATCGATCAACTCAAATCCAGTGTGAAATTCAGACAATAAGGGACTGCGATGCACTGTACCAACAGTTTCTCACCCTCAAAAACAGCGCGACCCGTGATTTAAGTCCTATGTAGGAGACAGTCGAAGGAGTGTGTAGCCAGAATAAACTCACAAATTCGGCGATTTCGAGCGCAAGATTTCCTATGGGTGTCTATTTCAGAGTGTTCCTAAGGCAAAATCCAGAGGATACAGCAGTCAGTCGAAAACTAGCATTCGGATCGAGATATAGTTCAACGAAGCCCGACCGGTGGTTATAATGTTCACTATTCTTCATGCCAAACGCCTCGCGAAACGACATGATTTGTTAGTGGGCTTGCAAATTGTCAAACTTGTAGAATCTACAAACAGCCACCTGATCAACTGCTAATAAACGTACGCTAGCTATCAATATTCCAAGATATAGAGAGGACTTAATTTTGTCAGTGAGAAATTGCACGGAATTCTCGGTACTGACCAAAATTTGGGGAACTCCTAGAAAGGTTTTATTAAATTGTTGTGAAGATGGTCAACCGGACTAATTTATTAGATCTGAAGAACCCAAGCATGCACGGAGTTGGAAGACTGTCTACGTCTGAGATACCGGTGATAAGTGAGTTTCAAGTTTGAGCATCTAAATGCTACTACAGGTTTTCATATTAGGCATATATTGATCCCCTCGGGTCAATAAGAAATCTTTCATGGCAAGCAATTCATGTGAATTTTCAACCTGCATCGTTAGTAACATGAAACAGCATTTTTTTGTTTTAGGTGTTGATGGTTGCGGGATCTTGTGGAATACATACTCACATGACTCTCGTTTGTACCATCTTCCTATGAGAAGATTTCGTGCATCATCACCTTTTCCTGATGTTAATTGTGCATGGAAAGGTCTTGCAATTTGTCACTTGGAAGAACAGACCACCTAGAATGGTGATTGCATTTTTTCTTTGTGGTTGAAAGTATGGTCGAAAAACCTCTTCAGTTTGAGTAGTAACAAACAACAGTTCCTCAGCTGACTATAAATTTGTGTCATATAAATTGACCACCGCGCAAACTCTGAGGGGAAATGCACTCCAGAAAGAGGAAGCACTGACATAACGACTAGTATAGCCAATCGCCAGCACTGTGGCTAGAAGCGTGAAGCTGTAAAACCAGTAAAAAACGGCCGCACTTTTGCAACCGTGATTTAAACAAGGTTTCCACCTTTTTTGGTGCAACAGCTTGAGATATACGCAGTACACAAAAGTTGTACTGTGAACAACTCAAGAATGGGGGGTACTGAATTATAGGACCGACGTGCCTATCAGATATTTGTGTGCGTTAGCCAATCCCGTCATTGCGTAGGTGACTCACTTAGAATAACGTATAGAAGCATGCCATCAATTTACGACTCAGTATAACTCATTGTGGTTGAGCTGTATGAGGATGTGCCCGTCGGTCACTGAGGATTATAGCATAAAATGTGAATATGTGTAACATTTCAAAAAATTTTAATTGTCTATCAAACCCCTGCAACCGAATCAGCGGCGCAATGATTTGGATACTAACAACTCTCGCTATTCAGGGTTCCAAAATTAACTTTGCTCCACTGGGAATCCAGGATTATTGCGTGTTGTGGCATAGTGATAGTAAACTATTCATAGCATCTAAGTAAGTTTGGCTTTTACTTCATCCTTATGTTATGGATAGGTTTCAGTTGTATATGATGTCATTCGGGAACACGACTCAAGTAGTTCGCATCCTGGAATGGCCATATACGAACAGCATATCGGGTCCTGACAAAAGTGGTCGACGTTGTTCCGTGCTACTATCGGCAATAGAACTCTATCCGGACGTGTATGAAGTGTGCGGGCTTTCCGGGGCTTCAGTCAGATGTCAGTTACATTTGGATAAAGGCGGCTCGTGGCACTGGCTGCAATCTATGGAAGTATCTTATCCGAACGAGCATGCTAACGTCATTTTTGATTATCGTGGTAAGTGTTGCACAGCAGTGAACATAGTTCCAACGTAAACCGCAATATGCGAGCAACTTTCACACAGTAGACAGTCCACCGCTTTCTTAAATCGTTCATGATAAGTTGGAGAAATAACACAGGATATCGAGCAGGTTGGTCATTGCTTCAGTTTTCGACCACTAAGGCTGATAATTTCACTGATAGATTAATTGAAGTAATCGATACAAAGCATCATAAATAATCTATTAACTCCGACCTCTTGAAGGAAAAGGCTACTATTAAAGATGTTGGAACCTTTTTGACGGACCATAACCAGTTTCACTTCTCTTGAGACCTATCAGCCTGGAGTAGTAGGTTCAGTAAACCTTATGTTCTACGTGAACCCGAAATGCACGCAATTTGCGAGGCAAACTCAGTTAAGGATTGATTCGGTCTAAACCAACCAGCCAGCATAGCTCACTTACTCTGCCCGTATAGCCTCATGCCCTTATGCAATAAAACGGTCTGATTATTAGGCTGAACATTCTCTAGGTCACTGAGCGTATTCCAAATGTTACCCGGCGCCAAAATGTTCCACTGTCGTCCCTAATAAGTTCATTACTGCATCTCTTCATTTAATTTGAGATTTACGGCTCGATTTGGAGGCGAGCTTTGCAGAACGGGTAAACGCATGTTTACTCGTTTATTCTGGCCTTGTTTGTCTCATAACTGCGTCCATAACATACAGTTTCGTAGGGTCCCTGGTACTATGGAGACAGCCAAAAGTCGTGATATTCAATGAAGAACCGGTTTGTTCGCTAAGCTGGGCAGGTAAGTTACATACAGCCCATTGCCAACAAAAATGACATCGGCAGTGTGTCATATCATCATACCTTAGGGGTATTTTTCTGGCAAAGCAGCACAAAGCATCCGTTTCGTCACCGAAGGATGGTTACAGGAGGGTCTTTTAGGAACCCAGGTAGGGTGTGAACGCACACAAGTAAAACGGGCATTTACTAGTCCAGCCTACTTTTCTCCAAACGTTCTCACCCTTGGCCCAAAAACATTGACACCGTGGATCTACATTCACAGTGATAGTTCCAGTGTGATTATGGAGTAACAAAACACAATCCATCAATTTGCACTATTCAGCATCAGGCAACCCCTATAGGAATTTCACAGCATCTGCATTCTTCTAAATGAAATCATTCACGAAATCCACTCCAATTACGGTCACGTGATCAAACTCCGCTTCTGTGGAGCACGTACTGTGAATTGTCCAGAGTTCAGAAAACAATACAGGACAGTCCAGTGGAGAGCATTAGTTAAATTACCCTTCGAAGGAAAATGTCTTGATGATCTTTCGTTTAAATGTCACAGCATAACTGTGTTCGGCTAATGTGGAATGAGCAAAGAGACCTACAAAAACTGATTACGGTGAAAGCGCGGGTATGAACAAAATCCAGATGAGCTTGTAATCACCTATAAAACGGCATAGAAAGCCCCGACAAATGAATTCATTTTGAGTTGCGATTCTCACCCAACCTGGGTTGACAAATTTTAATGTTTTTGTTACCCTCAATGAGTATGATGGAATAATTATGTAATGGACAGACGTAAGCTTGTCGGAAACCACGGGAGCAGATAAACTGCCATTTCCACAGGGAATAGAATTTTACAGACTAGTATGACAAACGTTTTAGTGCGCTCAAACTTACCACGTCTCCCGGGAATGGTAACTGTTAAATTTCCATTCTAGTGTCACCAGATGCTAGTCAGAACTCAGGGTTTTGGTCAGCCTGACAAGTTTGATCTTATTTGTCCAAAATTCTGTTTGGTGTTTTACTTTGCTGTCTATCTGTTGATCTGCATATTTTGTCGACATTCTAAGCAAAATTTGACTAACTAGACAGAGTATAGTACTCGCACATCCGTTCAACACAACTTGCGACAAATGTGATGTGAAATAGCGGTCCTACAAAGCCGCTTTTGTGGCGACTTTGACAAGTGCAAAGCTACGTGATGGGCTTTCAAAATGATCGCGTTCACATTTAGACGTTACGTGCTTTAAAACCACCCCCACCTCACACAGTACGGTGAACAACACTTATTTAAAGGCATGTTATTTTACGTTGCGGTATTATGTTTGCTTCTAAATAGTTTGTTAACAACTTGCCAGTGTTGGACACTTTCAGGATCATACTGGTCATCTGACAGAGTGAGCGGTGTACAGAGCCGGTTCCGACGATTACCGTTACGCAGAAAATAACACAGTTGTGGTGAAAATTTGAATTCACCCAAATAATCCACTGAACTACGCATACCCCTTGATCACTTGCGTTTGTGAGTTTTGTAGGGCACATCAGTTTGAACTATCCTTGACAGAACTGTTCTGTGTTGGTTGACAGCGTTTTGTTCTCGAGTAGTACTACGAGGGGCTGGCCTCTTCTGAGGGGGATTCCACCACTGAAGTGATTTTTAAGCTATCAGTTAAACTGATTGCTGCTGAAGCCTAGCTTCTTTTGAACGAGATTTCACCAAATACTAACTAGCTTACCTGAATCCATATGGGACGGAATGACAAAAGATCGCCCAGAAACCATTTCGATGGGTGCTGCAAAGCTGCCGCGCATGTGTAAGTGAGATTATGCTAAACGTCTTAAAAATAGATAGATAATTTTTCCTCTAAAGTTAATGAAAAATTTAGTCGAGAATACACATAACATTGTACTGAGTGCTGCTCATTTTGTTATTATTCAGAGTTAGTGCTTCTACCATAACACATGGGTGTGCTACATTTCCGCCAGCATGGAATTATTGGGCGAAGGTGTCTTCGAAAAAGTTCCACAGTTCACACTGCTTTTAATATTCATCATTTCTTACCCATAGGGTGTGCAAAATGGTTATCATACTATGGAGCACGGACTGACATTTTCTTATTAAATGGACTATGAGTGACAGTTGTTGAAAAAAATGAAAACAAAACTCTTTCTACAGATCGTTGGGAAGATTATGTTCAAGTAACTCGTTTATTTCTATCCACACGCTCAATGTTTGAACACACCCCTTCTGTTTTGAGAGGTCGTTCTTAGAATAGACCGCTGCCGAAGAGCAAATCTGTGAAGCTCCAACAAATGAAGTATATTAAACTAACTGTTTGCTACGTGGAATAGGCTGTTTTAGATTAGTCATCTCATGTTATACTTTCATGAGACGGAGTAAACCAAATTCATATACAGAGGCTAGTATGTACTGGTCATTGGGCTTTCAGTTAAAAAGAATACCTGAATGGAAAGAACCCGAAATTGTGCAACTTAATAATGGTTCAGGGATCATCGGTGTATAACTTCGATGGCGTGCTTTATGTCTAAGGTGTGACTGGTTTCAGTCAGAGTGGACGCGATCACACTTGAACTAGTCCTCTTCCAAAAACACAAGACACAAGCATTCTGTCTCACAAAAGCCTTGTCGTGCGACTAAAATATGTTGTTCGGTACTGGTGAGTGACTACATACAGAAGCTAGTGCTTGGTTGGAGCTTCACCATTTGTTCTTTAAATTGAACTTGACAGTGGTGCTGGAACTATAACTCAGGCAAGGGTTAGCGGTCATGTATATCATGTAAGCGAACTATCTAAGTCTCCTGGTAATTAGTTCAGTAATTCAGTCAACCCTAAATGGTTGTGTTGCTACCTCCAGTTAGTTCCATTAGACTGGAGGGCAATTTGGTCAGGGTTGGGTTCAACTGATGGGCCGTTCGCACCTGTGTCCAACTTAATGCTTTGGCGGAGCGTTAAGCCAACAACAGTGCTGAAAGCCACTCTCTGTTATCATCGCTCTGTGGAATAAACTCTAAGAAGCCTTGCATGTGTGCCTAGGATGGATCCAGTGTATGATGATGTTCCAAATACCCCTTTGTGTGCACTGTGGTACTGTTCAGCCGTACCCATTTAAGGTGATTTTTACGTGTTAACTGCTGTGCCTGCTGATGGCTTTACAAGTGTCCTATGTTCCATTCTTATTCTCTCGGATTTGTGCAGGGTACAGGGCATTCAGGTGGATATATATGCGGCTCAGCACAACTGGTATTTGGCGTTACCCACTGTGCAAGGGTGTCCGTTGGCTTAGCGAAATTTGACCATCCCATCCGAGAGAAGGATGCCAGCCCTCCTTTTCTCAAATATTTCAGTATGCAAATATTCAGGGTAAGAAAGCCGAACATCATTGAAATCGACATGAATTACTCAGTAAGGTGGTCACACTTCGGCGTACAGCCTTACTATCTCACGTTGCAGAGTTTAATGGGAGAAATCGAGAAATCAAGTAACGGCCTTAATTTCGGTACAAAATTCTCATAGTTCATAAAGGATATCTGCGGATATGCTGCATATGTTACTACCCAAACTTCTCATATTCCTTGATATTCGAAACGTACCCCATACGCGTAGACGAACCAACCTGAATGGTTTGGAAAAACCCGGATATTTCAGTTGCAGAGGACTACAGGTCCACGATGATCAGGGCAAAAATAATTTAACGTACATATTTCAGACCTTGGGCCTAACATAAGCCATATGCTCCAGTAAAATTAGGACAAGTTTTTTTCCAATCCTAACTAGCGTAATTGTACACTTCATCTGCCAACCGAATCAAAATCCTATTGTTTCCCTTACTCAAAAGTGGTAGTCTTTTTATCGCCAGTATCAAGCTTATGGTGCTTGTCAAATTATATCTTCTGTGGTCTGAACAGAAGGAGATCCCAAGTGAAGATCGATATCATTGAAATATTCTTCCCCAGACACCCCCTGAAAATCGTATCTTCAGTTGTATCTATTCCGTTAGATCCCTCTTTGGGAAGACATGTGAATAAGTACATCAAACGCGATTTTGCCTACATTGTGTAGACTTTCATGAGCACACGTTCTCAAAAGTGAAAACATCTGACGAGGAGATCTACGGTGAAATTTTATGATTCCACAATAAAATTTTCGTACCGCAAAAAATAGGGAAAATTTGGTGACAGGGGAATAGACCATAGTAGCAACTTCAACCTGCAGCATTGGGACCACTGACGATACAAAAGTTAGTAATTTCATTTATTTGCAGGGGTTTCACGCATTTTAGTTGGTCTGGTCTCTCAATGGGTATAAAATTGGTTGCAATACTGGATGGTGATGTGGCTCTGACGACCCTTTTGTTTCCTGTAACTGTAGATATGATCGAGTTTTCAAAAATGCTGCTCCCGGTTTTTCTCTGTGAATCACTAAAAACCATGGCACGCATCTTAATATCCAAGCGTTGCGTGCAATATTATCCGATTATTCGTTATCGATCAAAGGAGATTTGTCCGCTTGTGGTAAGCTCCAAATCTCACTAGACTGGTTTTCACACACCTTCCGGGAAGATCATGACAGGTTAAGAATGTCCGCTGGACTGATTTCATTTATTGAGGTCTCCTTATAAAATCATTGCAAGGGCTGAAACGTGAAATACCGGCTCTGTTTCGACGTTTTAAATAAGGTGACTAATTTTCTGTTAAATAAGCTCGAACAAAATATTCACAGTAAAGGCTTTTTGAAATAGACTCGAAAGTTTAAGAAAATTTTTTTCCTGTCCATTACATTCTGTTACCTTGTAGCGTTTTCGAAGAATAATTTCCTACTGGGTTCCTATAGATTGATGTCCATTTCCAGTTTGAATGTTTTGCTCTAAGCGTTTCTAGTCACGTCACTATTCATATCCACAAAAATATTATCTTAGGCAAACACCGAGTGTCAGTGGAGAATGCACTCCCAACGCAAAGTAGAGGCCGGTTTCCTTTGAGAGTGTTTACTTAAATTGGCAGCTTGGGAGGGTTCAAAATGTGACGTTATCTCCGTTCACACCTAAATTTACATGAAACCCCAATTTTATGGCATACTGAACAATGCGTCTGATGGGCTTGTTGAATACATGTGCTTTCACATTCATTCTACAAAGTAACTCCTCAATAGAGACCTTCATTATTCGGATCCACCTACTGAAATGTTCCCCGTAAATTTTCATTCTTGATCACTAGCTCTACTGGCCAAAACTGCCACATCATATGTCCTTTAGAAGTGACAATGTATAACTATCACCCCGCTATTTTAGTAAGCTTTTTATCGTCAGTCTGTTGTAGTGATATGACCTCAATGTTTTTAAATCAGTCTTCCAAAACAGCCGGTGTGATGGGACGATTACCTGCTGGGCAATCGTTGATACCCATTTAACCGGAGAGGAAAATAAACATCTGTGCCGGGTAAAAACAACTCTCCCTCGGAATTGCAAAGTCACTGCGTTACTTTGTCCGAGAATCTTGACCACGGTGTCCCAAGTCCGCCATAATAGTTGCACGCTCTATAAAAATATGATTCCGTTAACAATCACACAACGCACGTTCCATCAACTTGGGGGTCATTATCTCATAAAATGGCCGGGTTAACCCATATTCATCATATTCATCAGCCTCTAAGTGGAACTAAATACTGTAGACGACTCCATCAGATCCAAGGTAGTCTAAGCTAGGTATAGTGTCTCATGTTCACGCGAATACGTGGCTCGGGCCGTTGTATTCACAAACAGCACACACCATCTGACTAGGTCAGGAATTATTGGAGTTACGTGGCCTCCCAGTTATAAAGTGGGGTGGGACTAGTTAAACTCTAAGCACTATTTAGAACGTTTGGACAAGCAGCTGCGTTTTGGCAGCTACAGGCGCCGCATTGGATATTTGGCACAAACATAAGCAATAAAAGAATTTAATGTAATCGCGATGGGCGCCTACGTGATTGCGTATGAAAAAAGAGAAAATCCACATTTCCGTATGGTGGAAGTGCTACGGGGAACAAATTACTTAATATTTCCTTTCAGAAGTCGTTCGTTCCAAGTGACGCAAAATCTCCTCTGGTCCACCATAAGCAACAGGGATTAGCGGTACAAAAATGATCCTTACATTTTTCATCTAGGATGAAATTGTCAGTCCGTTCAACTGTTTAGACAGTTCCAAATCCTAAGAGCTTTTGGTTTATATTTTAATTACTGCATTTTCTTACAAGTTAGTTACTCTGGGATTTGGCGCAGGATTATTAGAGCGTGCGACCAAGAGACGTAGAAGCGTGTGCTTCTATGAGCTGGGGGAATAGGGCGACAACACTTCGGAAACATTTAAGACAAACAGTGGATTGGGTTGCATGAACTCACGGAGTATTATCCAAGCAGTTCGAGTGCTTCCGAAGAAAGGCACCAAAAAATATCCATCACCCCACTCCCGAAGGAAATACTCGGAACCAAACCAAGATAAGCCGTTAACTGTCCATATTGAAATAATTATGAAAAGAGTAAAAGCAAGGAAACAAGGAACAATATAGAGCTCATTTCAACATATTTTCCCCCGATCCTACTACCCACGGGGACCAGAGAAAACAGGTCCATTGTAGCCTAGGAGAACCATCTGAGCAATAAAGTCAAGCCACCACCAGAACAGCTCCTTTACTAGCCAACCACGTTTAGAGACAAATACGGAGAGACTACTAAAACGAGTATATTTTCAATTTAAATCGTTGTTTTGCTGACGTTTGTGCAGACGTTTGATTTAAGTCTGAAAACAAGTCAGTGGATTAAGCGTGGTCTAACGTTAACCTCATTACCTTGACAGTTGTCTTTTGAAAGACAAAGACAATAGTATATTTATTAGATGTTGCATTAAATCTTTAGAGTTGGCTTGATTAAAAAATTTCACACTTAGATGTTCATGACCACACTTTGGTTGCGGCGTCTACACAGTCCCATCTTGACCTGTCATCATTTAAACACACTAGGCACTTCATGGGGTTCTAGTAAGTGGTCGAATAGCACTCACCAACATTCATGCGCAAAAGGAGCTTGAAAAGCCTTAGTGAATATGGTGCGAAAGTATTGTCAAGATTGTCAATGGTTCGAACCCAGCCTCTGCATTTCGACTACTCCTGTCTTGCATTAAGAAGCTTAGCAGTATCACAGCACTCTTACTTCTTTCGGATGGAATGGCAGCTAAGCACCTAAATGGTGTTACAGCAGAACGATTGCTACTGAATCTTAGTGGAAAACGGGAAACCATTCTATCATGACTTTGCAAGGCCCTGTTATACATTCACTATAAAATATTCATCATCACTGTTTCTAACGGTTTGAAGCGCAGCATTTGTCACTTTTCACTTGGTCGGTAGATCGGTCTTCTACGAAAACCTATTTTGAAGAGCTTTGGAGCTCCTAAACTCACACCAACAAAATTCCATGTAAACCCGATCTAAGTTATGCACATATTTTGGTCTAAAACAAGGGGTTGTTGCAATACGGCAAATTTAAAAACACGGAAATGATACTGATTACCAGACAAACGTAACCGAACCAGCGGTTGTCATGGAAACAAATATCAAACGTTTGATTGCAGCTCATAGTAAGACCGGTTATCTACCTGAGAAACTTCTGCTTCACTGAAACTGCTATTTCGTCTTTCCATCCACGGGATTTAAGTATCGAAGATCTTGCCTTGACGCAAACAATTAATGCAATTTAATGGCTAATCGCTGCTGGCGCATGGTGTTTTAAAAATGTAAATACTGATACTGAATCTACAAAATTTCAGTTCGTTTAATGAAACTGAAACAAATGCACAGCATATCAGGGATTCAATCAGCGATTTTGTTTTATGCTTTATATTATCACAGAAAAACGTTTGGTTTCTCCTGAAAAGCAAATATGCAAATGATATACGAACCGTAGCGTTTGGGCAAAACATACCAGATAAAACTTTTATCATGGCATTTGAACAATGCTACACAGAATAAAAAATGAATTGCAGTTTAGCGCAAACAAGGAGTGATGTATTCTGGAACAAACTATGTGAACATCAGGAGTCAAGCAATGTACGCTAGGGTTGAAATTTACCGGCAGTGAAACCGACTCCAAAATATTGCTGTTCCAAAGTAAGACAGCAAAACTTTTTAAGAAAATAAACGTTTTGTTGGATACGGATGGATCGTTTGCAGCTTGTAGCACAGTGTAAGTAGCAATGCCGATTGTTACCCTTGATTAGAATAGTGATAACTGTGGTGCATTTTGTTGAGCAATTGGGAAGGCAGGATTATTAAAGAACGCCTTACTTCTCGCCTCAACGAAAGCTGGCATTTGGTTTGTTACCATAAGAGTGAGCCAGTCATCGTGAAGCCTCGACGCCAACTCTGTATGAACTTCGTATGAAACAGCACACAAACGCCTTCATGCCCGCAAATCCAATATGAATAAAAATTAATAATCGTTCTGGTTTAACATTCTTGGTGCCTAGCTGCCATGCCCCGAAGGAAGCATGAAGGCTGAGATAATTCCCGGTTGCTTAAGCCTAGACAAGAATAGTTGATATGCAGAGGTTGGGTTTGAACCTCGGACCTTTCGGTCAGTAGGTTCGCATCCTTACCTCTGTGCCATCTCAAGCCAATATCAAAATGACGGCTCGTTGGTTGCAGAGACTGAGATAAAGCCGACATAAATCCAATTGAGGAATATAATTAAGGATTATATGGGTGAGCTTTTAGATTCCAGCAAATATCAATTAGAAAACCATTGAAGAGACGACATCCACGGAAGGATGGCTTCGCACATTTGTTGTGGTTACTCACTTTGCTGTTTTCATGTCAGTTCCTCCAGTCAACATTAATTTCAATCTAGTATTTTTTCAGACACCACTCGTCCTCTGCTCATTGCAAATAGCAGTTTCTCTGTCCCACGTCAAGATCTTGTGACAGAAAGCAGGGTTCGAAAATGTTGTTGCAGTTCACCTTAAATTTATCGTCAGTAGGAAACTTTGAGACGAAACGAAATTCTGAAAAGCATCGTCCAGTAAAGTGAAAAAGTAAACCTCAGACAGAAACATAAAAATGCTGCTGTGAACAGACGTTTGAATCAGATCTACTGGATTCAGAGCAGAAAGTGTAGACTGCCTCTTTCAAAAACACTTGGGTCATTTTAAGTCTGTCATCAGACTTCTCCACTGAGATAGCGCAGCTGACTCGAAAGCAGTCTTACGATAATAATTAAGGCAAAAAGCCGATGAAACTCAAAAGAAGTAAAATCGAGTTGATGGTGGAAGCCAAGCTAATGATAACGTCTTTGTGCAAAAAGGGTAGTCAAGATAAATATGATGTTAGTAGGAGAAAATTCAGAGGCCGCCTTGTTCTTCAGGAATATTTAGATGTATTACAATCCAATGGGAAGGAGTAAAAATATAAGAATTTCTCTGGATGCGTAGTGAGGTTGAAAGCAAAGGTAGGTGCTAAATATCCGGCCGGCAAATTGCTAACCGAACAGCTCATTTTTTGGTAAGCTTCTGGTCTTTCTTCGCACAAATCTAAGGTCATTTTGCGGATTCCAGTCTTTTTAAGCATAACTTTTAAAAACTCTGGATGCTATAATAACTACTGTGCAAAGCGAAAGACTGATTTCTGTCAAACAATCTGAAAAGGGTATGAGGAGAAAAAGATGGGTCTGACAGGAATGGCATGTCGCACATCCACAACCAAGTATTTTGTTTCCTTGGCACAGCACCCTGGTCGTAAATTGACTGAAAATTATTCGACAGCTAACTGATAGCTTCACAGTTCTTGGGGCCTGGCGTTATCTCAGAGTTTTTCACTTGAGCACCAAATCGTTTGCACTAGTGAAGTACGTTTTTTCGCAAAGTACATCGGTATTAAAGAGAGACGCAACTCGCACTCTTGTTGTCTAGACGTACCACACTCCTCATAAGGTTGCTGAAAACTTCTTGACAGCCCATGACCGGTTTCGCCCTTCTTGGGGCTTATCGGGTAGGCGCAGTCCTTGAGTGCTGCTCAACCTTATGTTATACTGGAACCCATATAGGACAGGTTTCGACACATACTCTCATTTGCACACAAAAGTTGGTTTTATCAGGAAACTCATTTGAATCCAGCTGAATCTCATATTTATGATAGTCAAGTTCAACTGAAGGTGCTGCCTTAGGCCCCACATGTTTCAGTAGGTATGACATTCGAGATATCGCAAGACGTTGTCCAGATATAGCACACTACTCATGAGGTTGCTGAAAGCTCTTGGACAGCCCACGATCGGTTTCGCCCTTCTTGAAGCAGATCATCATAAACAAGAGGTTAAGCTGGATTCACTTGAATCCCTTGCCAAAACCAAGCTTGTGTGCAAATGAGAGTAGCTATTGATAATATATCTCTTCTTTACAATTTTTGTCAACCAAATGCGATACCTAAAAGCCGCTTCGTGTATTATATGACGGGGTATTCGGGATATCCTAGTGTATGGGGGGAATATCTGACAGTAAACACTTGGTGTACATTCGCAGTGGTTTGTTCGTTAAGGACTGCGTTTTCCCTGTTTTTTCCCTTGTGTTATCGTAACAAACCAATTTTTACAGAGACTCCCTTTCTGCTTAGACAGTAGGAGAAGTTGTTTAAGAAATCATGTTGTTAAATGGCCGAATTTTCTGGGACGGAAATGTATTGTGAGAGGTTTGCTAATCACCCGGTAACTAAGGTTACTATCAGTTAGGTCGCAGAAGATATATTCACGTGCACCATTTAGTTTATCCAACCATTCCCTGCGTCAGAAAACTTATGTGGGTTTAAAGACAAACCATAGGTAAGCCCAAAGTGGATAAGCAATTTAGACTGCTTCACTTCCTCGAAAACTGGTCGGTCGCAATGTTATTCCCAAAACAAAACACAAAGCAACGGAAGTATGCACCGAACTAAACATTAGTATTTACACAGTTCTGATATTTTCTGAGCCCAAAATCTGAAATTATCGTTGGAGTTTCTGGAAGAAGTCCGCGTTTTTTTAAACAAGTGGTGGTCTCTCAAGACGGTGTGCTATTGCCTTACATGCCTGTCAGCAAGCTATGTTTGCAATAACTGCCAAATTTCCATCTTCTTTGTTCTCAGTACACAAAAATCGAGTTCACTTAGAGGACAGCAACCACTTTGCAGTTCGTAATGCGTATACTATCGTGCAGCAGGCCTGTTAATGAACAAACATTATTAAATGGACTAACGTATTTTATCCATTGCGATACCCTACCGAGCAGTGAGGCTATACCGTTACCTATAGTGACACCCCACTGGCAACCGTTTCATATGATTCATCACATAAAATTTTGCATTATTTAAACGAAAGTTCAATTTATGGACTTGCCGCCGGAATTAATGAGGCGGGCAAGCCGCCCAATGATGCGTAGCAAATAAAATGACAAACATGGAATCCAAAATCCCCTGTTCACGGTATAGAGTATTTAAATTCATTTGATTCGTTCAGCCTGGATCAAAAGAGCAGAATATTCCTAACCTCTGGCCCGAGTGTAAGCTAATTCGACCGCTAAGTATTGCAGAATTACTCTTTTTAAGATAACCGGGCATCTTAGTATACCCGCACTTTATTCAAAATGACTGAGATCGAATGGATTGTGTGCCGTGGGCGGCATCTACTTAGATTGATTGAGAGTGAAAAAACAACGATAATTGCAGTTTTTTAACTCAACGTTTGGATAACCGTGCATGATCTGCATCAGGAGCAAAATAATCGGAACCGCAAAGGACAAAAGAAACGGGTTGATCGGTAGCTATCACTGTGCCGTCAACCTATGAGAGGTTGGTCAGTTGGCCTGGATGTGACAGTCACTTGTGCGTAGGTTGAAGCCGTGGCCAGCTAGTCACGCTATTGGTTGGTGTTTATGAGCTATGAACACGAAGGATATGAACTGACCGCCGCTTCGATTACTGTAGCCGGATTGTGTGTGAATCGTTCTGGCTTCCGCAGCCACAGTGGCCAAAACGTTAAGTTATGAGAATATCTGCAATTATCGTAGTTCTTCCACCAGGAACCAGCCAAAACGGACATCACACTATGCAAAACTTTTCGACATAATGCGTGCCGAATACGCTGTGTATATAATTAAATTGTGGTTTTCCGTTACTGCTTGCGTAGCAATGGCTGAGACTTTTTCCAGGTTTTAGAGTTGTGAGAGATTTTGTGTTCTAAAGCACCCTGTCTAGGTTACCTGCTCGTCTTTCTGTTATGTTGGTAGCTCTACAATTTTCATAACAGTTTTAATATACACAATCTGTTTGGTCACTTCGGATGTAGCAATAATGTGCCAATGGCGCAGTGTATTTTGAGCATCGTGCGTTTTTTAAATGCCGACAAAGTAGCAGGACTTAACTTAAAAGGATGATACGGCTAGCAGAGCTAAGGATTTTTTTGCTTTTTCACAACGAACATGGGCAAGAAAACTTGAACAATAATTACAACTTTCTCATTTTGGATGTATCATCTCTTCGCACTAGCGTACCTGTCACTGGAACCTCGAAATTAGACATCTGCTGTCAGAAAATGATGCACCTTCAGCCATCTGCTGCAACTTGCCACCTACCAAACTCGTGTCGGGAATAGAGCTTTGCCAGAGCTCTACTTACTTCATGTTCAAACAGGCATGGTACACACAAATAAATGTAGTAGCCATGGGCTCTCCAATCACCCCAAACCTGGCAACTGTTTTTACCGGGCATCCAGAAAAGCAGATGATGAATCAGTTTTCACGTCCACCACGTATTCGGTGACTTTGAGTTGATGACACATTTATGGTCGTGCAAAGATTACTTTCAGGTAACTTGCTACATTATCCTAAGCACTTCTTTTAACGCATTAAGATTTACTTGTAAAATTAAAAGTGCGGATGGTTCCCTTGTCAGAGCCAAAGAATCAGATTTTGACGTAATTTTGCATAGTAAACTGATTAAGTCTGAACGATATGCGGATTACCTTTCATGCCATCCTTTGAACATGAAGCGAACTGTCGTAGGCTCACTGATAAACAGACTTAAAATGATAGGTTCAGATGAGGCCTCAAAAGCCGCGAACGCTAGTGGCATCGGGAATCAGCTACAGTAAAACAGCTATCCGGTATATTCCATTGAACAAATTCCTGCGCTTTTACCACGACTTAAATTAGTCACAGTACTCCAGACAGACAACGCGCTGAGCAGACACTTGGTCCAGCATAAAGACCCCATCAACCCAAGTGATCATACTAAGTCTTGTGGGAACTAAGCCATTGCTCTGTACGCATTGAAAGAAAGCCGTAATATGTGATTTGACCAGTTTTACAGAAGCCCAACAATGCACGCAAAACGATACCGTACGGAAGCACTGACAATTCACACATAACCTACCTGCGTCAGTAGAAGTCGCGGTCAGTCCACTGGTGGTCATTGGTGGTCAAGGCTCGCAAGCGCCAAGCAACAGCTTGACTAACCAACTTCAACTTCCACCCACACGCACCCTGTCATATCCTGACAAACTGAACAGTCTCATGAATGTCAACAGCACACCGGTAAACATCAGTCATCTCTTGTTTCTTTCAATCTTTAACATTCCGATTATTTGGCCGCTGATGCAGGTCACCCACAGTGGTCGAACCTTGAGGTATAGAAACTGCAAGTCTCGCTGTTTTTTCATCATCAATCAGCCCACAACAGGCAGTTTCCTTCAAAAAACCAGTATCGTTACCAGTCTGAATCAAACTATCAGAACACCATAGGGTGTAAGCTGGAGATCCGAAATAACAGTAAATACATCCGAAAATGACAGCGTTACAACTATACACGCTGATAGGTGTCGATGTCTCCTTTCTTAACCCCCTAATCCATGAGTTTATTTTAGCTCGCATACAGCGAGGCTTAAAGAAGGCTGTTTTTAAAATCCAAAGGCCCATTAGACTTGCGTCTTCTGTACTTTCAGTCAGTCTTGTGCATCAGCCGATGGGGTTTCGAATAGGCGTTATAAACTTTGTCTTCCAGACACACGCAATGTGAATCTCTACGGTATTTGCCCAAGTAGCCCAACATCGAAAATCGGTCAACTACTTCTTGCATCCAGCCGTCACTCATCAATTAATGGAGTTCTTCAACTGACTGTCACGTGGAATGAAGCAGCGCTCTGTAGGCTGGAGTAGTGGCAACAGGAATGTCAAACTATTTATTATTCATGGCATTCTCTAGGTACTCCTCCACTTACGAAGTTGAATTGAGGAACATTCGTGTCATTTTCTGCCTGCTGAGTGATAAAGGAGCAAAACCACTGGCCGGATTCCAGGGTGCTTCATCCTAGTAAACAGTGTCATATCAATGTTACATACATATATTTCCTGAACATAAGCCATCAGGAATCACGAAGAGTCTCTTGAGCAGTATATGCGACTGAAGGACATCATAGGCGGAACATCCATTTTTGTCTCAGGCTAGCATAACCTCAATTTGTTAATGAGTATTTAATTCCAGTTTAATGAAGAATTAAAAATGGGGAAACTAAGCGACCCAGATAATCTGATGAAACCTAAGAGGGTTAAACTTGTAGATAACTGTTGAAAAAATTCCATCAATCTTGTAAGTAGTACAATATCATCCCACATTTAACTCAGGTGCTTGAAGGTTCATACACTCACTTAAAAGCGCAGTTGATACTATCGTGACCCATGCTTATTCTGTGCGCGGTAGTGTCAATAAATGTCCATCCATTAGACCGACTGAACGGTTTTTGTTAACATTCGCCATGACTTGTGTTTCCTTTCGTCTGGCCAGTGCGGTGTACATCTTCAATGTTCTACGCGCTCTTAGTTACCTTTGTCAATCAGTCAATCACATGCCCCGTAGAGAAGATCCGCTGATTTTCTTCATCACGTGACGCAATAATTTAATCAGTTGAACAACTCGGTTGATGAACGGCTTTTGGATAATGGCCACAAAGAGCTCTATCGATGTAACTTATCTTAAAATGAAGTGTGGGACATTGAGCCCTGGTAACAGATTTAAAACACATGCGAAGAACGGAACATATGCTGATGGGGTGTAATGATGGGCTCGTGTAATTTCGTGACATCTTGTCCAATTGGATCCTGTAATGGTTGAGATAAAACTTTGTTGCGATTGGAAAGCATGAAACCGGGCGCAAACTCCAAAAAATAAGTGCCAGATAAGTGTAACGGTTAGAGGTAGAAGACCAGCGAGAGAAGTTTCGGGTCATACGGGCTTGTTTCAGTGCTCGGACAAGAAGTAAAGTGGGGGTAAAACGGTAGGTATTGTGGTAATGGGTCGGCCGTCTGTTCCAATGTGCTCTACTGTGATGGAACCATTGACAACGCAATGTATTTCTGCGCACTCAAATTTGGTTTCACACACATACTCTTTATAGACTCTGTCTAACTTAGGACTGATATAGTGTTCTGAATACTTGAAAGTAATCTGGCTTACTCAAATACTGTGTCCAAAATTTCCTTCAGACTGAACTATCTGGCAGTTTTACTACTGTCCTAAAGTGTTATGCACCGTTGTGCACGCAGACAGCTGATTTTTCCACCCTACATGTATGCTTGCACACACACACTTTTGTACACTATGTGAGATAGATGGTGTTAGGGTACTATCCTTGATAGGCTTAGAATTCTAGTCGTGTTACTTCTGACAAATCCATTAATTTGGGTGTGAAAAGATAGGCCACATCGGGATCTGCAGCGACTGCTGACGCCATCGGATTTGGATGTCGGTAGAATATAGACTTTCGGTTTTGGGATGGAAGTGCTAAGTCTCATGGGAGTGAACTTGGACGAAGACCTCCTTATGGAAGTTTTGGGATATTGGTTTGCTTCAGGGCATTAGTATACATACAACAATCACGCTGAAAACGCATAGATGGAATGGATTAGATGTGATCTTGTTAATAAGCTGTGCACAGTTGTCCGTTTACAGCCGAGTGACAAGGCATTTAGTGTGTTTGTTCGAAGAAGGATTGTGGTGAAATTTCTCCGTTTTCGACTAACCTGTCAATCGCAGGATTTGAAGCTTCAACTGGTAGTCTCGTACGCCTAATCACTACGCGTATCGGGTATTGGTTTAGTTTTTACAAATTTCGTCCGGTTTTACACAACACAATGGCTACATTGGCATTCATTTATCTCCCAATGTTAACATGACGACGGTAGCAATTGAAAAAGCTATTGCAAAATTATACGGGTTGGCGTAATCCTACCAGCGTGTTTTGCTCTTCACGCTGTTTAAAGTCAATTGCCAATGCTGCGCACCTCAAATTGTGGTGAACAGTCTCAGCTGTTCTCGGCGTTTTTAAGGCTCATCGTAGCTCTCGGATTCTTACAATAGCTACATATTCTGGTTTTTGAACTGCACATATGGCGAGACAAAACTAAAACCAGCGACCTCGGGAATGCTGTCGAGGCTAGGATAAATTTATGACCTGGGGAGTGTGACCATCAGGAGTACTTTTTCGGTAAAGTCTGCCGGTATGTCAATGGAGAAATAAGTGAATCAAGCCATCAGTAATGGTGAAGAGTCCGCTCAGGTAATTAGTGCAGACATCGCAATATTGCATGCAGTCGTCACTTAGCAAAATCAGATCTACAGTTGTCGAGCCCTGTAGATGAGTACACAATGCTGCCCAATAGGCAACGTCTCATGCAGCTGTGTAAACTTGGTATTTATACGACTTTGTATGATGTTTTCCTTCTGGAGTATTTGGTATCTGTTGGACTTTCCTATCTCAGCTTTCTTCTAACCGGTTACTCTCCACAACGCGAGTGAATCCGAGTAAAATTTTGAGGCAGTGTTTCTTTTCAAATTGCGACACGGATGAAATCGCAGAGCAGAATAAGCGAAAAAGACCCTAAAAAGTCAATATAGAGTTACATCCTAATTGCGACGACAAATTATGACAAAAGTGTAGAATAACTTCCGAAAACAGAATAGTAGTGTGTGACTCGGTTATTTGAGTTTGTATTTCACAGGGGACACAGCGTTCCTCTGCAGCAGTTTTGAAAATCGCTATCTCAAGTACCCGAAAATATCTGGGCTTGCAGGAAATGTAAGTCAAAGGGCATGCTCGCAAGGAAGTCTGACTGGCTTAACAAGTGTATTCTGCAAATTATCCCGAATATTCAACGTTGGATCGTTCAAACGTGAAATGATTTCACGGGCTCATTCTTGGTGAACAAGATTTATCCTCCTAATGACAGCTGTACTGATGACTGAGCAAATGGAACCTGCAGTCAGGGCCAGTCAATCTTCAGTTTTTAGCAAACATTGTGTGGTGCGTGCTTGCCACATTGCTACAACTAAAAATAGGCTTCCTGAATTTCTGATATGAACGCTAACAGACCATTACAGTACCATGAGCAATGTACTTGCATGAGATTTGTCCAACATTTCTGAATAATTTGGAAAGACATTAAACGTAACTACTCTCTTTGAATGTTTATCGGTTTCGGAAAGTAATAATTTAACCTACAACCAGTGAACCAGATCAGTGTCAGGGTTTGCGGTTCCAGAGTCACTCACATCAGATTCCACAGAATGATCTCCTATCGTTAGGTTTCACTAACTGAAAACTACGGTTGCTTAAACTTCAAATGACTTTGTCATGTATGAGTGGATCTTCAAGCTTTCACTGGTCAGTGTGATAAAACACTGACGTGTTGTGAGAAAAATCAGCACCATTTAGGTGCAATACAGGTACACAGAAAGCTGTGTCCATTTCTATGTGGAAAATCTCTCAGTTAGTTCGTAGGCGCAGACAAAAACGGAAAAGTAAGACAGGCAAAACTGTGCATCTGAATAAATCGGCAGCAAGCCAGCAAACAACATATGGATAACTACGAAACGTGGTTAAGTTTACTCCACAATCGTTTCAGTACGTATAAAGGCGTCCTAGCTATTGGAAATATGTTGGGATAAAGGATATGATAACGAACTAAGAGGTCTGCAGCGCGGTCTCTGTTTGAAATCTATTCTTAGACTTGTGTATAACAATTCTAGGGCATTTCCCGTTTGTAATATATCTCCGTATAAAACGTAAATTTAATGAGGTTCCTTTCTAGGCCTGAAAAGTAGTATAAAATACGTTTAACAGCTAAAATGCATGCTAGCAAAGTTTCATAGATAAATAACCAAAACCTCAAAATACCCGCGATTTACTCTTTTATGTTCACACGTGTCGAATTTATCCGCCGTTGCCTTTTAGGGTGGACTAAATGACTGGCTAACTGTATTCTAAATTCGGCAATCAAACAACATTGTCTACTTTATAGTTCTTCAAATAACCTAATAAATCTAAACATACCTAAAATGAGCCACGTCAAATTACACACCAAATTCACTTTAATATGCCGTTTTCATGGCATCTTTGGGTCCAGGAGTATTGAAAGAGTAATGAAAAGCCTGAAGCCACCTTCAAAATATTGCTTGTCAATCTAAGTAGTCAGAATAGAGTTGCAAAATTTCAAAAACTTCTAAACAGCTATCCGGTCACACATAAATCTGAACAACGTAGACATATATACACTGTATCATGACGGGCGTTATCCGAGGCCGTTGAATTAAATTTTAAATATCTATATTATTATGCATACTTACCAAGTTGTTCTCGTCATCCATCTGAAGATAACTTTTCACCCTTCAACGAACATGTACATGTACCTCAACACGGTTTGTCTATTCAGGCGGAAATTAAGACAACGAAGCATCTGTACAGGTGTGTTACTGCTATTCAATAAGCCGTGTAATTACGAAACATCTTACTTTATTACGTAGAGAAAAATTGGCTAGCGAACCTGGCTAAACATTTAAAGGAAAAGCGTATTTACGGTTGCGTGTTTGAAATTTCAAGTCATTTTAAAATTGAACTGAGCTCCACAGTACTTCATGTATGTTGTTCTGGTAGTTAGATCTTACTTATGAGAGGATATTCAGCTGACTCTGACCGGATAAATCGAAGTGCTTTTCATTGCAACTTCCTCACGTAATGAAACCAGTAGGTCACTCGGCAGAGGTGGAAAAGAGTAGATTTCACCTAAAAATAAAAAACTCTGATATGTGGAATTTTTAGATTAACAGGTGGCTTATTTAGGCAAAAAATGTCTTGGCGGCCTGATGAACTAGGTTGCTTCACAAGTAAGAGATTACACTGATTTAAGAAGTCCGTAATTTTGAACAGAATATTCATTCTGTCCTTACAACATAGATTGAAACAAAAGCCGCCCATAAGTCGCATTTCATATGCAACCATGCGATTATTGACATTTAGCCGATCAACATTTTTGGGAAGCGCAATTTTCTGTGTTCGTTGCGAACAACATACTGACACACCCTGAGGGTATATGTATCGTTATTATAATGTTTTGTTTAACATACACAAATTACGAAGTAAAACTAACATCTGAATAAGAGTAGGATGAATGGAATAAGTCCTATTATTTAACCTATAACGCCCCAAAGTTGATTTTGAATAAAAGTCGTGACGTTAAACGGGCGTAGAGAAAAAGTGGCGAGGTGATATGAACTACTTTGGGGCTTATCTTTTAATAACTAACTACGCTGTTCCGACAAGGTTATGTGGGGCTGTTAGCATGACAATTATTTGCAAACGAACAAAAGCTTATCACTCAATGTTAAATTTCAATCACCTTCCGGCAGTACACATTACAAGTCTGTTCACATCATGAAAAGTTTGTAAGTAGCACAGAGGGAGGCATACTTCATACCTCTGAGATTTCTCTGGTCTTGAAGCCTGCCAGCGCTTGATCGCGTGGCGTGAATCACGTGATTGAAAGACTATATTTTGTCTAAGTGCGATTTAATCACACAGTTGATTGACCAATCCTGGCCAGAAGCCCAATATTTGGCTGCTATCCGGGTGGTTGGAATTTCATTTCTAGGATGTTCATGAGATGCGCGCTGCTGATGATTCGAAAGAAGGATACAGAAGCCGTACAATACCCTTCGGTGTCTCCGAATAGACTAAATTCATTTGCGGGTGCGTACAGACATACTTCAAGATACTGAAAACTCTCCCGCGTAACAAAGGCTTGGTAACCAGCTACGTTTACACAATCATAAATCACCGGTCTAAATGATTTAAGTTAGTAAATCTGTTTCAGCCTTACAAAATTTATTTGTTTTATGCGCAAAAAATAGTAACTTCAAGCGCAGATATCTCGAGTCTCTCCATGCTTCCGTTCCGAAATCGTTTTCATTTAGCCTTGTTGTAATAACGCAACTCACCAGACTCAACAATATTTGAACTGAGTTGCAATATAGTTGTGCACCTGTCGAAATTTAGTTTCCGCTGTCACTCGCTGGTCTGCTTTTGGAATATCCCTAAGTTCTTGTCGACTTCCCCGGTTTATCGCGGCGTAAATAAATTTTATGGCGAACTATATTTATGAAAACAAAGTAGGGTGTTTGACTGTTAAACGTATCCCTTATTAATCAAAAACACAAACAGCAACTGTAGCAGGATGAATTATCAGTAAGACACATAAAGCAACTCAGTACTCATAACATACTCACAGGAAACAAGGCACTTTGCATTGACCACTTAAAAGCAGTGAGCAGATGTAGGTAATGAAGGGCTGGAGAAACCTATTTGCGACTCAAAATATTCTGTTTGGCCCTTAAGAAAGCGATTTATTCGGTGACAAATCGAGTGAAATAAATTCACAGAAATAGCTCAGCTAATAAGAATTACCTCACCCATTCTTTCTTGGAATTCACCGAGAAAAGATAAAGTGGTTCAGTACCTTCGAGGATGACACGAAACCCTTGGTCGTTACTGGAACTAACCTTGGGTTGCAAATTCGTACAGATCTAGCAGCTGATCGGTGTGCATTTGCAAAATGAATCTGATACATTTCCGGCTTCATGGAATGGTCGTTCAATGCATGGACGTCCTCAAAAAACAAACGGCTTTCATCATTTTTGTGCCTGTTCACTAGTGTTTTATATTGATATACCTCTTCACAGAAATCTACAGTTTCTATGCAAGAACGTTGGTCACTTCCGTTTGGAAAAACATATATTAGCAGTGATGGGACATGGAAATTTAGACTGAGCTTTCGTCCGGTAAAAGAAGCCCATCTATTCTGAAAAGCCGAAAAGCACTACATAGATTTTTCCTCTTTATTAGAGGCATATCTCGCAAAACTCCACAGAGTCTCGAACACAAATTCTCGTGGCTGTTAAATTGAAAACTTAACCGTTCCCCAACAAACAGACGATCAGCAATGTGATTATTTCGCACTTGGACGGGATATAACGACTTCAGTCTTTCCACTGAAATGCCTTGGAAAACAGGCCCAAAAAGGGGATACCTTCTGGTTTCGTAAATTACTGATTCACCCCTTCAGAGGAGAATGTTACAATGAAAATACTTGATGCCGTTTTCATTGCGTTGCAAGCTGGGTTCATGTTATCGGTACAGATGATTTGGTAAATCATTTCGGAAACCCTGTCTGAACTTGACTTTCGTTGACCTGACTGACGAGTTAGTCTCGGATACCATCTGGTTTAACAAGTATCGGTGGAAATACAGAGGGAATTCTATCCACCTGAAGCGTAGGATGAAGCAGACCATTTTAGTTCACTGTTGTTTTCTAGTTTTCAACAGAATTTTTTCCTTTTTTAAAAGTACGTCCTTATGATAATTTATTGTGTTTATTGTAATGTAAATATGAGTTTAATTGCATAGAAGTATATCCGAGAAATACATTCATTTGCATACCAAGACCTCTTCCTGTCTTGTCACAATTATTTAGACGAGCCCATACAACAACCAATCATGTGCTAAAATCCAATCTTTTTTATAGATACTCATTTCATCATGGCTTACTCAAATGCTATTGATCATTCTGCGGGCATGCAGCTGCGAATAGCCATGCCACGATTTCGAGTACTCTCGGCAGAATCCGCTACAACGGCTTCTATGAATCAAGCTGGTCCGAGTACAGTGAATGACCATCGATGGTGGAGTAAGCACATTGAAACCAGCAACCACAGATATATGCATTTTATGCCTGGTGCAAGGTTTCGTTTTCATGGTTTCGCTGTGGCTCCAGGAAAACGATATGTTCTCTTCAGCGAAGTGGCCAAGGAAGTGGTGAACAAAGTCAGCTGGTGGTCAGATGAACAAACAAAAGTGAGTTTACCCAATATAACACTTGGGCCTTCACCCAGTCAAGAGCAGTACATTTTTAGCCGACCAGAAACAGCCATTTAACTTCTCAAGGCTTCCAGTGCTAAAACTAAAAGGTACCGCAAGGTTGCTGAAAATCCTCCGACAGCCCACGACCGGTTTCGCTCTTCTTGAGGCTCATCAGGTAGGCGCGGTCCCCGAGTTTCCGTCAACCTTATGTTCTACTTGAAACCAAATTGCACGAAATTAGCAAAATACACTCATTTGCAAACAAATCTGGTTTTGCGAGAGACTCGGCTGACTGTATTTCGCTAAAAGATACCGTGTTTGACTGAAGACACTATTGCGAAAACATCTTTAATTGCATAGCACGATGAGCCAGTCAACACATGTGACCACGTGATGTGGATCCCGTGATTAAAGGATGAACAGGGCCGTAGCATGTTTAAATGCGAGATAATCACACTGCTGATAAGCTATGCGTGGCCAAACGGTTAAGCTTTCGTGAGATGCGCTGCGGTGATGAGCCCCAGTACGAATGAAACAGCAGTACACTGCCTATTAGTTTTTCAGCATAGCTTGGTTTCACTTAGAACGAAATATGCGCTAATATTCTCAAATCTGCTTACATTACTGAAGGATGTATTTACAACTACAACACAGGAAACTATTCTCAGTCGTCCAGGTGGCTATTAAAAGTTAGTAAATTTTCTTTCGCAATCACCTTTAATATACCGATTACCCGGAACGTTTGATAAGCGGCGTACTTTACCTTATAAATCTCTACTTAAAACGCACAGTAGTATATACAACCCTCTTTTTGGAATAACCACCTTAACCAAAAGGGATGTCTTTTGAGCAGCTTTAGGTATAGACTGTGAGTGGTTACAGCTTAGTTATATCACTTGACAGCCCTTCAATATTGCGTGTGAACCGGTGTGAAAGAAAATTCGTTACGCAACGTAATCACAACTTTTTTTTATGATATTTTTCCAGGTTGTTTACGCTCGCATTGCTAGGGTGTGCACAGGTGACCCTGGTTTCCAAATGTCCAACATTGGTCCAAACTACTTCACATCATTTTTCAAAGCCCGCTTGATTTGTCGCGTACGTGGGTCTTATCAGTCTGTCAGTGATAGTCCGTCAGCCTACAGGTGAGTTCATTTTTGGCTACCCATAAATCTCTTTAAACTGTGCGTGCATCTTGCAATTTCTCTGCAGTTTTGGTGTCAGCATACTGTTGTTCATCCAATTCCATTCTTTCCAGCCAAGGTGCTGAATTCAACCACTTGGTTGCCGTGACCCAGTTCCGTGAATCGTCTCAGAGTACATCCGAATCCACAGTTTACGGACTATTTTCGATGATCGACTCAGGTTCTTCGCCTTCGATACTGAGAAACGTTGAGTTGATTGGGCCAATGGCACTGTGTGCCTATCAGCTTTCGGAGGTGGACCGCGTGTTCCGTACGAGTGATCTCATCCAAATACTCCCGCGGCATCCTGAACCTGGACCGCCAGCCTCCGCCTCTGACTACAATAGAACAAACCTCACAACAACCGCTGAATCTTCCCATGCATTTATCCCATACTGGGGATCTCGCACTGCATTTAGACGTATCAGGCGTATCCAGGACGTAGAATCAGCAACAATGACTGATGTACGTACTGAGACGAGCAAAACTCTTAATGAAACAAGTCAGATAAGTTAAAATGCGACAAATGTTTCGACGAGTTATTAACTTTGGTACTTCAATGAACCAGTCTAATTTTATAAACAGTTTACAGCTGCGCAACTAATGCACATGGTAAGAAAAACTGAGGCTCAGGACAGATGGATATACACACGGAACATCTAGAAAAATGGGTTATTTATCCAGTCCCTGAAAGATAGTGTATTGCTCAAGTCAGCCTTGCTTTTAGCATGCATATCACCCATGGGAAGCACCTAGTGAGACGACAACAATCGCGCCCTCGTGTAAGGATTCCGCTCTTGTCAGGATTTGGTCCTCATCTAAAGCACTCAGTGATGTAGTTGGAGTAGTGTGCTTAAGTATTCTGGATTTTCTGACCTAAATTTTTATAGCCTAATGTAAAGTAAGTTTTCCGGAACAATGTAAACATAAGAACTCATACGTACTAATTGACTCTGTCCGATAATACACGGATAAAGGTCGGTTGGCTTCATCCTTTCTTTTCACAAATACTTGTCATCTTCAAAGTGAACTGATGAATTTGAACAAGCTTACAACCTAAGACACTTAAAGGTTTCTCTAACTAACCTTGTCCTTGGATTTGGCACAGAGTGCTAATCAGGTGCTCGTTCATCCACTTCTTAGAGTCCAGTGTCCCGGTTAAAGCGAGTTTTGCGGGTGAACAGAAGTCTGCAAAACGGTAGGATATTGGTGCTGTGGTTAATCACTCAGTGCTAGCATCCAAATGGCTTGAAAGTTAAGTTCATTTCAAGTCTGCGGTTTTTTTAAGGACAGGATTTGTTACAAACAATGTCGAGCATTGGGATCACTGTGATAAGCATTAGATGAGCGTGGTTAAGTTTGTTTAATCGTGGGACCGCATTTTGGTTACGCCTGAATTGGGCCTGCCAGACTACGCGATAAGGCGAAGAGAGAAAACCATGAACACGGCTGTACTGTCAGTTAGTTCAGTTCAAAGTATACAGAGGTAGCGCGTGATTATATAGGATGGCTGAATGGCCAAATATGGTCACTCGCTTTATTCGTTCTTGTTCAGCCAATGGTGACGTTCCTGCCGTGAACATGTTCACATCCGCTCCGCTGGCCTCCTGGTGCTAAGCCATGATTGATAAGCTCCGCCCAGGCACCACGGAACTTGTGGTGACCGATGGTGACCTTACTGACTTGCCCTTCTCTCCATATGAACTTTTCGTGCCTGGGCAAGTCCTGAATATTTGGTTGCATCAATTACTGATGTGTTCGTGGCTGAATAAAATCCAGTACCTACCTTGCACTTATTGTCGACTCCAGTCGGGAACCTGAACAATAGGTGTGGTAAGGTTTACTCTGATGATACTGGTAAATACTAGACAGTCTGGGCGACTAGAATGATCCGTAGTAAGCAACTCCGCATAAACAGGTTTTTGACGGAACACTCTCTCGTACCGATTTTTTAACTGAGTAGGGGAATACATATTAAAATAAGGCACCTGCACTTTTGTGCGGTATTCAAGCTGCAGAGGTTCTAGCCGAAGAATAATTTTCCACCATCTATCAAATTTGTTTCACTGTGTAAAAAACGCGCTGGCAGGCCTAAGGGTGGATTACGTGCACCGTGTAATCAGTATGCTCACTGAAACGAGTGAGGCTAAAACCGCAGTCGTCAAGGTGTACAATAGTTCACTGGGTACTGATGGGAACGCTTTTTCCTTCGGGTAGGGATACATAGCATCGCCTGATCGAACCATCTGAAGATGTGCGTAGTCTTGTCAAAAAATTTGATCTGTCTGGACTGAATCCGCATCACTAATGCATTCGTACTGCTGCCTTTATTTGTCGGCTCTGATGTCACCATCGAGGTTGCCAGTTTTACAGAAAGGTAGTCCTACAATGTGTGTCAATTTTAGTTCATCCCATCAGCATAAATTTGAGTAGAGTCAATTTTTTAAATGGAGCCAATTTGGCTACCCCGACTCTCCAGAGCAGGACGGTTCTGTAGCGACAACTCGTCACTTTAATCAGAATGAAAAGTGCGTTTCTGTTTCCATAGAAAGTATTTCCTTTGCCGGTGGAAATGGCAAGCGTGATGAACTCCAATACATCCTAAAGAAAGGATCAAATTGTCAAACTGAGTATAGCGGTCGAGGCCAGCGGTGGATTAATTTTATGTTTCGTCTGCGGATGTTACTGACTCTAACTATTCGCATCATTATCCTTCGCATTTTTCATCTCCTCCCTCCTTTATTCAAACCTGCCTCCACTCGTATTGAGCACATGTCCCGTGAAAGCAAAAGGTTTTGAGATGAAATCTGAGTGTGAAATCTATTTTAACAGGAGAACTTTGATTGCCACAGTCTGCAAAGGACAATAATAACTGTATCCCCAGCTTGAGCATAGCGCTTATGAACCTGCCCTGCATTGCTTGGCTTGATCTTTACTACATTGGAAACAAAGTAGAATGTTACCTCACTGAGATCGGTCCCCAGAAAGGAGATTGCTTTTTGTCCGAACCATGGGTTATAATACCAAGGAAGTTTCCTACTCATTTCATAAACAGTATTTTGATTCTGCCTAATATCAGCTTTATGGGAAAAGCCTCTAACAGCATGTGTCTCTCTTGGAACGTTGATTTTGACGATTTATCCTGCGACTCAACAAACCACTGAAGTGTAATACGAACACGCTGTGCATGGGATTCGAGCAGAAGGTAACGCGCTGGAGTTTTTCGGCCATCTGATCAATAATAAGCAACGACCTCACTTTGGGTGAGCTCACTAGTTAAGGTGCATGCTTATTGATCGAAATATCTTCAGTTCGAAAGCAACCCCGGCTTCTTGACTGCCTCTGTCTAGGCATGGGCAACCTAGCAGCTATGCACTGGAAGGGTGCTACAGCTATTATTCTTATTACTATTTAATTTGGGTGACTAAGTTCTTTGTTGTATCCAGGGACGGGAAAACTATGTCGGCCAAAATAGCTGCATTTTTTCAGGTGACAATTCCTGTCAAAATGTATCTTGTCTCATTCTCCGTCCTCCATTTTTAACACTGAATTTCGTCTGCAGCTTCTATTTTTTGACAACGTTGCAGCTCGTGAACGACTATGTTTATATTTAATTTGCTTCACGTAACCGTGGGTGACGGACTGTTATTACCGGCTCTGCCACCGGACACCCAGCTGTTGACCGAAATTCCTGTCTCAATGAAACCACTTCGTATGGTCTGTATTTTAAGTACTATACTTGAAACCTTCAGACTAATTCTAATTTGTCTGTCACCAGTGAAGGTCCCTCTAAGCACTTCATTTGACACTTCATTAGAGACATTCAAAGTTGTTCAAGGACCACGTAGATCTTTCAAAGGCAGACATGAAAACTGGCAGATGGCCACGGTTTGTGTAAATCACTTGATGTCAGAAAGGGAAATCACGATACATATACAAAGAGTGGCGATCAAGGCCTGTCATTAGATATTATCAGACATTTGTTCCTTAAAATTCATGCATGTAAAGCTTCCAAATACAAAACAAGGGAGCACAGTAAATGTCAATGGTAAACTCAACTACTTCTACACTTATTCAAGTAAACTATTGCTGAGTAAAATGAGCATTTTCCCTCTGAGTTTCCCCTTTTCATGTATTGTTAGTCAGAGTACAATTTCAACCTATTTCGCAAGGTCTGCTAGTTTTCTAACCCAGGATTAAAGGGTATAACTAAAATTCCTGTTACTGGTGCAGATGGATGGCCGAAATGTCTCTCAAATTTTCACCGAGATTTGCCCATCTTCCACTCTTTGCCCCTAGGAAGAGTGAAGCCAAAAATTAGGCGTCCCTATACACAATAATATTTTTGTGATAAACCATCCGGCGTCAGATTGCGGTTTTTACGGCAATCTCTGTCATTTAAAAATCTGAACAAAATGAAAAGCTTAAAAGCCCACGAGCCCACCGAGTCATCCAAGTTCCCCTGGGTAGTCGACCACAAGTGATTTATTTAGCGGAAGTCTAGGCTGTGAGCTACTCGTTGTTCTACAGAATAACTCGAAGAGAAAAAGCAACCCCCTGGCTTTGCTGGCTGAAAGAGTTCGGCCTTTAGCCCTTGTTTGATAAATGCATTGCTACTAACCAGCACACTTGGGGCCTAAAATGTACAATGATTTCGAAATCGTCATTTGAAGTCTCCGCGTTCACAATATTTGAAAGAATGAGGAGATAAAGTGTGCTAATTTTTATCTTCTATACAATCCACTGAACAGATATCCATAAGGTGGTAAACGGGGAAGATTACTAGCGAGACGCTGTAGATCGGTACGTCCTTCTCAGTATGATGACAGGCATTGATGAATGAGTGGTTAGCATCATTTTGTTCATTTTCTTTGCTCACCACAGCGATGTTGAGCAGCGATAGTTTAAACTCGTTTAGCATCATCCGGGCACAGCGTGGTCACAGCCTGTTGACACCAGACAGAATTCACCTGTCTTTGGGATTTTTTAAAGTCGAGGCAACGTAACTCCCATAACGTGCAGTGATCAATTGATCAGTAAGATAGGGTTTTCCCTACATATCTGGTCTAAACACTGATATCAGAGTTCATTTTAAAAGGCTACTCTCCTGTGATGTGGACTGAGTAATCTAAGACTAGGTAATTTGAGGGGCGAGCATGTTCCAATGAACACACTTGTTTGACATGCATTTGGTCGTATCTCCGGGGTACGCCCTCCGCTATTGCCATTCCTACGTGTAACACAGTGTGATTTATAGAATTCGACCTATCCGTTACGTTTTGGGAAAAGTCAGAGATAAGCGGTTTACCTGACATTTGCTACGCATTACAAGCTTTTTCGTTGAAGTCGAGAGGGTCAAAATTACAGGGCTTTATAGACGAAATACACTGCTCACAGGGTTGCTGACAATTCTTCGACAGTCCACGACCGGTTTTGCCCTTTTTATGGCTCATCAGGTAGGCGCGGTCCCCGAGTTTCCGTCAATCTTATGTTCTACTTGAAACCAAATTGC
>SJOL01002264.1:15560-55525 GCA_004794785.1 Opisthorchis felineus | reverse complement strand
TATACTCCCAGGGTGCCCAAACCTAGATAACAGAACTAAAACCTTTGTCACGAACGTCTTTCTGCTGGTGGAGGTAGTCTTCGTGATCAGTTCAATGGACCAAAGTTTAAGGAACAAATGGACACACTTATTTCAGCTCCCAACCAAGAGGACTAGCCTGTGGAGCCTCTCCCGCCAGATTAGTCAACGGATGGAGGTCTAACTTTTGCATGGGCATCGTTTAATACAGCCAATGAGATGTGCAAACTGCCGTGCAATGTTAAGATTCAGCCTGTTCGAGAGGGTTGTGAATGAACTTTTGTCGTCAGTGCTCAGGATGGACGTGGGTGTTACGTTTTTGTATTACAAGACGGCCTTATAATTCTGTTGCCGTATTCAGCTACATAGCATCATAAGGAATAGTGCAGTAGCGCTATATCTTTCACGTTGCTAGTCATGTGGCACATTATCGAAATTTAGCTCAGCAGCCTGCATTTGTCTGTGGGTAGTTTATAAGTAGAAAAGGGTAATTTCTACATGCAACAAAGAGTGGAAAACGTATTTGGATGTTTTGGTAAATTGAAAGTTTCAGGTTCAGTGGAATTTCTAACCGACCCTAGTCGAAGTGAACTTGATTCAGCTTATGTAAAAACGGTGGGTCTAATGGGATGACACTGTAGACTATGCGGTGATTTCCGTCAGCAATTTGCCTTGATACCGCATAGAAGAGACAAACTGATCAGGTCTTTACTGAGTTCCGATGTGATCATTCGGTAGCTCACTTACATCGTTGATATACAAACTGGAGTCTTTGCGCCATTTTTCTGGGTTACTTTCAGTTGGGCAATAACTTGGAGAGCAGAAAAAGCCGGATTGAATCCAGTCCTTCTCATACACGGCTTGCGTCCCCTCTGAAATGAGTCTACAAGCTAGATAACCAATCGACTCAAAGCATGGGTAGCGGAGGAAGTTGAAACACCGAATCCCATTCATTCATATCAGTATAATAGCAAGTAGAATTAGACGATGGTTTGGTAGCATTTTATCTGTTTCCGCCGGTCGTAGATGCATATCATGCAACTTTTATGAGACATGCAGCAATAGAAAACGGGACCAGCAGGGACACGGCTATTAACAGTATCGACATGAGTTCCTAATCAATAATTTATGCATATATAACGTCATTCACCTGGTCTTAACCAGAATCCCTCTACTCAGCGCAACGGCTCTGGGATTTGGACCACTCGATGAAACCGAGAATGAATTGAGCGAGCAGCATAAACAAACCGGGTTTTTCGGTTTGAATGACGGCCATGTTTTTCTTTGTCATTCAGTCTGACCCTGTGAGAGCGAGCATTTCTCCGATGATTACCTCATTCGCCAAAAAAATACTTAGGCCATCTCCTATATTATGCACTTGAGAAACGTGTTACAAGACTCCACGGGGGAAAATAATTTCGTGTTTACTGGGCTTAATTTACTGCTGAGTTGAAAGCCATTTTGGCAGTGTCACGACAGATACCTCGTTAATTTTAAATTATGAACCTCGAAATACAGCAAATTTTGTCCGTCATATGCTCCGACTGGCTGTCCCTACTCAGGTTAACATGTGCTGAATTAAACTCACTTGTGCTGAAGAACACAATATAGAGAACATAATCATCTCCGAAAACATAGGATGTGAGCTGCAGTGATTCGTTGTGAAATTGGATACTCTGACTTGAAGAAAAAGCCCACTGACATTAGCTCTGTAGTAAAATATGGAAACAGGCCTGGCTTTTGGGCACTAAACATACCCATCTGGCGTAGAAACGAAAATTCTCGTTATAACCGATTGTACATTGTCCGCTCAGCTAACTGATATGGCCAACAACTTTATTTTAATTCAAGTGCCCAGCGCCTTCAAGGTCTTATCGTCGTCTCGCAATGGAGTTTCCACTATTGGTCGATCCAATTCTACCCACTGATGGAGAGGCTTTGGCGTTGGTAAATCTTCCTGCGCCTGTTACCGTCCTCAAAATAGATCCCCGATTTGTGAACCGAATTGTGAGACGACAAAAGAATATGGGATTTCCGTCTGCCGAAGTCGTGATCAGCAGCACTGTATTTTTCCTCGGTACAGGTAAGTTCATTTGCCTGGTAAAGAATAGAGTGTACTGATTTGGATTTAAGCAGAAATCTTATCAGCTAGTTTAATAAGTGTGATTTGAGACGACGAAATACTCTTTAATGTAATGCATTATTTACTACTTAACCAAAAGTCGAAGTCTCAACAACCGACTGTCCAAAGTCTTCCTTACGTGACCAAAAAGCACTCATTGTAAAGCTATGGTTAACCGTGACTTAGCACAAGTTTCGCTACTGTCCATCTTGTCACTCACCAGTGAGTTTGTAGACATTGAAATGCCCTGTTGTACAGATACAAATAAAAATTTTATGCGTCTTGGTACTTTTTCTTGGGAGCTAATACGAAATGTACAGTCCGACGTCTGTGTCGTCCAAATAACTAAATAGATGGAAATGTTTTAATATTTTTCTCGAGGAACGATGTGTGAGGAGACTGAATCACACACGTCGTATAGTACAGTTTGTTTGTTGACATGCAAAGGAAAATGATGGTGGCCCACCTTGAAAAAATGTAGCGGTTCCTCTCAATATGTTCTGCTTCAATTCAGTCTTATGATGTGTGACTTTGGATCAATTCCTTTTGAAAGACTACGGCCCTTCGCACCCATCCACCCCCCTAAAAATGGGCCAGATACCCCGTGGCGCAAAATACTCTCAGAGTTGTGAAATCCAAAGCATGTATCCACCTGTATTTCAACACTAAGGGATATCTGACCTCTTGCAGTAAGATACCATCTGTGTGAAACCTTAAAACAATAATCTGACTGCCCAAGCATATAACTAGTAGAGCTTTCTTCCGCTTTGCTGATCTGTCTTTAAAATCAACCGACGTTGACTAGTCCATCCGGGCAGCGTCTCTGAAGTAACATGCCGCAGTGAATTTTTTCCGTTGTGGTAACACAAACTAAAGGTTCTTTGTAAAGCGAGAAGGTGGAGCGTCAAGCTAGGCCAGCTGCACGCAGCCAACTGGATCAGACTGTTGAGCTGCCGATTCCTTGCAAAGTTCCTAAAGCACTTCTGAACCCTAGCGAAATACACTGATTTGCAAACCAGTTTGGTTTTGCGGGAGACTCATCTGGAGCCCAGCTGAATCTCGCTTATGAACCCTGTTCTTTGCGGTTGAATAAATTTGAAGCGAAGGCCACGAGCACATTTCTGTCACAAAACCTCACGTTTCTTGATCGCCTTATGAACCAGGAAGTTAAGTCTAAGATCAAAATGAAATACCTTACACAAATACCATTTTTCACCCACGCGACCGAGAAGTAGTACTTACCATCACGGCTCCTTGTCCACTGCTGTCTATCTCCCACCATTCTTTTTACAGCCGGCTGCAAACCAAGACAATCTTACTGTTACCGAATAACCAAACTTTGGCCCAGACTACCACTGCTTAAAACAAGTCATAATGATTTTTTGTTTGCGCCAAAAGAATACGCTAAGAAAAGAACTTTAACTTATGTCCTCCATGCCATCGAAGTCATCAGGCCTCTCACGCCTGGACCTTAAAATTTAATGAGTTCGGCGTATGTTACTTCACAGAGGCCAGCTCATATGCTGAGAAAATACTTCTTACCAAAATCTATCTAGGCTCAGTTTGAGATTCCAGGTACACGGATTGGTAGTGATCTGATCCTTTACACTAGAGTGTTAACCAGTCTATCGAAACTTTCTGGCCATTTACCAGATCGTGGTCTGAATTAGTCCCCATATAAACTCGTTTGGTGGTCAGTTTCCGCAGAGCCTATAGCGACCGAAAACCAAAGAACACGTACATTTCACATCATATTTATCTGTGTTAACCAGCCAATCTAAGGACACTGAGACTGTTGTTCCTAAACGAAATATGAAACCCGAGCCTACAAAACAGTTCCTGCGGAAGTATGTCTTTGTGGTTGCTTCGAGTTTCAAGCCTCTTACGAAAACAGTGCTAATCGTCGCCTGACTCCCTCTGGCATGAGGTTCCAAAATAAGCGTAGTGTGATTTGGCAACCACCAAGGTTGAATCAGTTGTAAACCTAATCAAAAGGTTTGGTTATCAGCCCACTTTGCAGACACTATCGTTCATTCCGGGGCAAGCAACCTGATTCCGACCATGATATATCGCGTACTGTACTTCGGGAGATGTCGACCCAATATTTCCGGAAAACAGTTAATTTTCCACTGACCCAAGAGCCCTCTTTCTGCAGATGACAAAATAAGCCCTAGGTTGACGCGTGGGAGCGCATGAAAGGAGGTATGCCGATGGCGATCGATACTTCTCCGTTTCTCTGGAACAACCGAACGAATACTGGATACAGACCAGAAACTGGCCGGGGTCAGGAGAACCACATTTTACTCAGTTACTACAGTGGCGCATGAAGTCTGTTGAAGCGTCAGATAATTAAGAGTGGTGACGGGTAGCGAAAAATCAGAAGTTGCAAAGACTTTCACCACTGGATATATTCGTTCTTTTTACCAATCCGACCTTTCAAGAACTACCGCTGTCACCGAAACAAAGAACGAGAAAGACAACTCCGAAATCTGGTCACAAAATTCTTACCTGGAAAATAGAATGAACAAATCAGGGCAACTTAGCTGACCTTCTGCACCGCCTACAGATGCCTCTTAGTTTAATTCGCTATAACAATTGGCATCAAGCGCCATCAAGCGTCCCATTTCCTCCTTAATTCGTTATGGAAATGCTCATAGAAGTATCATCGCCAAACTCTAGAGCTGTCAGGTGGAACTGCTTTCAAAAACGCCTCTGATAGACTGATAGACTGTAAAAATTCCAGTAATACTGAAATAGCTAAATAACGTCATAATATATATATATATATATATACATGATACATATGCAATTCACATCTAAGTGTGAAATGCTGCCGTAGAACCAGTTTGAACCTAAGCCGCACCTGATGCCTGTAGATAATCCGAACGCTGTAGTGGACTGATTGTTTCACTTTTCACTCGCGTAAGTCGCAGTGGTCCGTCACAAGGCGCAGCGGTAGCTTAAATAGGGAACACTTTGAATATTTCTGATCATTTGAGACATCCATAGAAAGGTTGTGAAATCAATTTGTATATCAAGTTTAGAACGTAGTATACTTCAATGCTTCCTATACTTTATATTCCTTTCGAAACCTGGTCGCTCTTAGCGGAGATCCTCTGGTGACTTTCCAAATCTGACCATTGGTCTCTGAGGCATTAAATGCACCTGTTTGAAAAGTCAGATGAATAACGCCAAGATACGTTGAACGTTTTTTGAGAAAACTTGCAAACAGATGAGCTGGTAACACATCATGGACTGTGCTGGTATACAAACGTGCTCCGAAGAGGGGATCACCTGTCTTGCAGTTTTCATCCATCCATGTAAACGATGGAAACTTTTCAGCAAAATCAACGGCCGGGCAATGATAAGGTCTCGTCCTATGGTGATGAAACGTTTATAAGTCAGTTTCCAAGCTTATTGAAAAGATCAACACCCCCCCTGATCACCCACCAGATCTGGCAGTGAAATATGATAACACTGACGGCAAACTCAGTCGCGCTGGCCATTGTCATTAATATGAATGGAAAGTGCGGGAGAGGATTTGTCGTGGTTTGGACACCCCAAGGAATATAATGCGATCACACGCCAAATGATGCTTGTGAAGGCGAACTGCTGCATTCAGAAGCCACTGCAGAAACGTAAAATACCGCAACACTATCACAACTGAATCCATACCTCACCATTCTGGTTTGTCACTCCTAATATACAGCTTTCTCTTCATAATCCAATATTTGTCAGTGAACGGAATAGCAACATCTGAAATCACTACACTACCTGTAAATGATTTATACCTTTTGATGGTAACGTCAACTGCAAGTTCTCTCCCAGAATGGAGATCCTTATTGACATACAATTTAAGGGACAGGCTGACATTTGTCACTTTCTTAGGACTGGTCTATTATGAGGATGGTCTCCACGCGGTGGAAGCCGCTATAAAAACATCTGTTGTCCATGCGAGCTGCAAAGCCAAGCTTCAAGCCAGGTTATACCTAATTGTCAGTTCTTAGATGTTGACTTTGTCAGCAGATGTTGAAATTTACCCAGCTAATTGACGAACGCGTCATTATAATGATGGCATTATCTTTGAAAAGTACATTTCTGACTTTGTTTCACTTTTGTTTGCCTAGTGGTCTGAATCTGTCACACGACAACTTAACCGAAGTCGGTTATTTCGGTACGACCACAAACTTGACGCCGTGGGAAACACACAGGTGATATTAGTATTTTTCTCATTTGGTTGCCCAACATAACAATGCGAAATGGTGACTTTTCGTTTCTGCTTGTCACTCACATCCAATTCAACGCGTTTTTCCGGCCTGTCCATTTAAAAATGATGAAACGAGAGCAAAATGTTAGAACTGGCAGGCCAAGTGGTCTGTCAACTTTTTGGTGAGTTGATAAGGTTAACTATCATCGCGTCGCAACAAATTACCTAGTTTATAGTTCAGGAACTACGAATCTCATTTACTTCCCTCTCTCATTTACTTTGAATATTTCGTATATAAATATTAAGACTCACGTGGTTCCAAGATGCCAGCAGCATTTTCTGTAGTTTTAGATGATTCTGTGGGATGTTATAACACACTCAGGGACTCTGGAGTGTGAGGACTGAGGACCGTTGAGAACCTATTCTTTTTCAGGTGTTCCAAAATCCTATTGCCTTAGTCGATTCATGTCCCCGAAAATCATAGCATTACCAAGGACATGACAAACGGGATATTGTGATGAAAAATTAAAGCCTTGAAAATGGCTTAAATTCGTCTGTCCCGCCATTTTCTGGTCCTTAACGGGAGGAGGAGACGCGTGAACTTTTTGTCCTCCTAATAACTACGCAGCAAGTATCCAAGCAGTTCACATTTCCTACGCATGCCACAAGGTACGCCATTCTAAAGTTAGATAATCGCTTCTTCTGATTATTTTCTGTCGTTAAACTTCCAATTAATGCGGTGCTTACACCGACGGAATTGTTCAATTTTTCCTTCAATCAAGTCGATTACTATAATCATTGGCAGCAATACCACATGACAACACTATTGCTTCACTCCCAAACAACCTAATCAGTTTGTTCAAATTAAGCTTTTTAATGGAAAGAAGAAAGAAATGGGACAGGAACGGGGACCTAGGGCTATCTTACCACAAATTTCCGAGCGCTTACACCTCCAACAATTAGTCACACAATCTGGATAGGAACTGACATCATGAACGCCACTGATATCGGTTAACCATCGTTCAGTGTCTCCAATCAAGAACAGGGAGGGTCCTCTGGACCCGATCGTGACAGCACTAACAACTCCCAAAGTTGCCGCACGATTCTTCATCCCCTTCTGCCATGTCATATTCCGACTACCTCTATATTAGCTCCACTCCAAATTAGGCACGGAGATCAGGGCTTTTCTCGGCAGGCGGTAACTCAGTATGCGTAATACATGACGCAGCCACCCAATCTTGTTGTACTAAATGCATTCTTTCAGTGAACTTATGTCTGCTTCACCGGAAGCCCGCCTCCTGATCACTTATTGCAAATTGGCCATCTCCAGTGGATTCCAACTATAGGTCTAAGGCATCGGTAGTCGATGACCTGAAAATATTTAAGGTTCTCCGCCCAAAGTGGCCACGTCTCGCAGTCGTCCAACAGTATAGCTTGTACTGTAGTCTGGTATGCATGTCCTTTGAGACCCAGTGATTTTACATTTTGGTGCCCCAGAGGGCGTAAATTAATAGCAACATTTCTGGCCTTTGAAATTTGTGTGTTCACTTCATTGCTGATACTACCATCAAAGCTAACACAAATTCTGAGATACACATAGCACTCCACAAATCCTGTCACCGCTTTATTTTCCGCAACATTAATTTTTGGTTTGCGGGCTAGAAGCACACGCCTAAAGACTTGATTAACTCGGTCAGCTTTCCAAGTAATGTCTACGCTTCCAGCTCTTCTCTGAAAATGGGAATAAAATGGACTGCATATTGCAGGTTGACAGAGTTCTCGTTCGCACAGATCTGAACACCGGAGTGTTAGGAACCTTCCAGTTCCAGTCTCATTATCTCGCCTGAAACTCGTGTAAACAAAAATGGAGACAGTTGATATGCTTGTTGGGCACCAATGCTTTTAGGAAAGCTTTTGTAGAGCAACACATGCATTCTCAAGCGTCCACGATTATGTGAATACAAACAGCGCACGATATTCACAAACTTCTAAGGAATACCCGTAGCAAAAGCGTATAGAAAATAGCTAACGCAGTTTTTAGGTCGAGGATTACCGGGACTGTAGGGCACCTTCACGCATGTCATTGCTCCAGCACGTGATGGTGTGACGATGTGATTACCATAGCCCCTTCCCTGCCGGCATTTCTAGGGTCTTTCTTCATGCACTTTTGCAAGACAACATTAAAACGCGGCGCACAGAATCTGCTTACAAAGAGATCAAAACAATTTTCCTGTACTAGTCATACTGATCACAAACACCCTTTTTTAAAACGGGCACTACTATCAACTTGCCTTAATTGGTTGTCTAGATAGAGGCAAATAAGTCAGACAAGCACCGACTGTGTATTTCAAATCCATCTTTGATTGGAGCGGGTCAGATCTATTCGGGACCAGTAGCTTGGTGATGTCTAAAAGACAAAAGCCATTTGTTTATTCTAAAAGCTGTCGGGGTTCCCAGTTCATCGACAAAGGTCGCGTTGCTTGTTGTTAGTCAGGTTGCCAGTCCGGGTGGCCAGGTGAGCTGGCCTTAAACATGTTCAGCCCAACTATCCTTACGCTTTATTTGTGTTTTCTTCCCCCACCGGAGGTCTCTTTAGGAATGTTGAGGGAGAATACGTGTCCGAGCTGCGAGTACTTTTGATGCCTCTCGATATCCGGTGACGGGATCCACTAGGCCAGCGCCCAGGAGCATGCAGGCTTACCGACAGCACGTTCCAGTAGGGGTAAACAACTTGTCCAACAGGGAATTCAGTAAGCGGTTTCGGCAATCTTATTTCATATCATGCACCGATAGCCTCTCAGTGGCCAGCCGCACTCCACTTATGCACCTTTGAACAGCGCGGCAAGAAGCAGTAACGAACGAGCGCGTGATTCAATTCCATATGGTTGTTCCGGAAAGAATGACTTCCAGTAAATGACCCACGCCCCCTATTAACAAGTACGATGTGGACAATGTGAATTGAACGATGTCTGACATACAGAAAACATCATGTTTTCGGAAGTTAGTAGTGCACGCAAATAGTCTGTATTCAGCGCATAACCTCAACGGCCGTTTGCGCTTGTCCGTGCGTCCAGATTCCAGTCTATGATGACCAGCCATTTGTGAAATGTCTAACTACCTGCGCGTTTATTTTCCAGGTAACCACGACAATATCCGAGCTGTTAGACTATTGCAACAATCCACTCAAGGCTTAGTAAAATATTTTATAGCGTAACCAGATATGATTAAGCAGTAAGCATTATCAGCGTGTTTACGAGATATTCTCACGAACGTTTTTGAACGAACGACACAAATGTGACTACCAATGAACACCCATTTAAGGAGAAACCCTTCAGCTCGGTGGCTCAGAAAACTGTCAAACCAAGTAGAACCAGCCTCAATGGTTTCTTGGTTACCACAGGCAAGACCAGGAGAGAGAGAAAACCGATGGGGACGTTAACAATCATCGTTTTAGAAAGCGAGTCCAGTAAACATGCAGCTTGTGCAACTTGTTCCAGATCCTGAAGTTGAAGGCTATCAGATAAACCGAGTGTTGGGGTCTTTAAGATGGTTTCAAAGTGTCTGTGGCTGTGGCAGCCTAATCAACCGTGGATATTGCAGATAAAGACAATAGACGTCCAAAGAATCCATCATTCCTGAAGAACCAGCCCGCAGATATGTATTCACCAACGCTGTTAGAAGGGAGGAAATGAATATGTGAAAGAGAAAGAAGGGAGACATCAGCTTACCCATCCTGCTGTACGCAGCGAGCGAGGCATTGCACCACACGAAGAACGATGTGGCATGAGATTATTCGCAAGTGTGTAATTCATTGTTGTACGTAGGCTAGAATACTGCCAAGGCGCCCAATCCTAGATAAGAGGACTATTAGGATTCTCAGTCGAAGTCTTTGGCTCAAAAACTTAACTGAAAGGCAGTGGTAGTTGGTGTAAGATTGTCAGAGCAACCTACATTCGTGAGCAGCAAGTCGCCACACATGTTCCGACCCCAACGTGGAAGACCAGGATACTGTGTTACTCAGGCCTCCATCCACTGATCAACCCTTCGACAGCTGTTGAAGGGTTTTTAGCAACCTCATGAGTAGTGTATTACGTCTATACAATGTATCACGATATCTCGAATATCGTAGGAAATAAAACATGAGGCGGCCTGGTGCAGCACATTCAGTTGTTTAAGAACATCGTAAACCAGATAATCAGCTGATTTCCAGATGAGTCATCCGTCAAATTTAAATTGGTACGCACATTTGTGTTAAGGGAAAAACGTATCTTGTATCTCTCGTCTGAAATCCATGCCCCCAGTTTTTTCATGTCAAACTTTGACCGATGCATTGTGACTTGGTAGGAAACACCACCCGTTGCAAAGATATCAGCGTAAATTAAGAAAATAATCCTGTATCGATGCCTGAATTGGAAAATTAGACAGCCAACTTCGCTGGGTTTCTTATTGTTCGTTTTATCCAGAAAAACACAACACTGATTAAATTTGAACAGCACAGGTGTCCACGAATCCGCGCTCTTCCGTGTGTATGTTGATTTTTTGATTCCATTCTTACTTCTGATATGTGATTTACTTCAAACAATTTTCAAGATACATAGTATCTGCCTGAGACGATATCGAAGTGGCAGTACGAAATAGTGGTCACATGAAACCTAAGGTTCGAAATCCGACATCAAACGTATGTGGCTTCTGTAGATCGCTCCTTTCCCGACAGAAATCGATGCGCCTTAATTTGCATAAAAAGCAACACATTAGACAAATTATTAAAAATGTCAAACAAGCGCTCAAGCGCATAATAGTTATTTCCATGTTATATGCTTTTTCTATCAACTAACTCGTTCATGAGCCCCAAAAGAACCGAGTTTCCCGTCAATAATCATATTATCGCCAACCGTTTTCTCAGAACCTGGAAGCTGCCGAATAGTTTACGCTCTTCTTTTGAATGGCTAACATCGAGTAGCACTCCAATTCTGTTTTCGTGCCGTTTACACTGTTATTTGTCGAAAAAAGCACGACAAAAACAGCATGGATGGCAGACATTTTTGAATTGAATTGTCTTCTTTATCGCGCATCTATTTTGTTATGGATTTCACTCGCTATTAACCCAGAAGTGCTGCCTTGCCACAGATCTACAGATAATCAATTTGGAAAGTTGAACTAAGATAGCCTCTGCAGCCGATATCAGTCTGAATTTTACCGTCAGTCATTGGGATGAATGGTTTCGGTCACTTATGACTTAGACCCTCTCTAATAGGCCCCCCCTGCAACTGCGACCCAGATAAAGTGAATTGCATCTGCGTGGCCCGTCGGAAAAACGTCTTGTCGTGCGACCGACATATCACGTCTGACACCAGCATGCCAACCAGCACGGAGAGAAACCGAGGATAGAGTTCGGCAGTTAATCCTTAACAGTGTCCTATCAGAGTTGGGATCAAAACCGAAGCACGGACTAGTGGCCATGCATACCATGTCACAAAAAACTCTCATTCTCTCATAAACGAGAGAATCAGCTGGGTCCCAGGTGAGTCTCCTGTCAAAACCAAACTGGTATGCAAATGAGTATATTCGTTCCTCGTAGCTACTTCTGCATCCAGATGGTCTTTGAATGGAATATTTATTTAGTCACTCTCTTCCAGACAATGTTCCGATTAGTTTTGAAAATTCAAAGAAGTAGGACTTTGCATTATACCGTGATTGGTCCACTGAGTGTACACAATCTCTAGTACATAGCGAATCCCAAACGCAGCCACAAAAGATGCTTCTCCAAAATGTATTCATATATATCCAAATGCCAAGCCGGAATAGGCCAGTCTCAAATAGAAACGTTCTAATTGATTTCAAATTTGTCGGTGAGAAGGTGTGCAAGGCTGTTTTTCCACCCGTATTACATCTTCCAGTTCAGCAACGTGTTCGAACACACATTTACTGTTTTAAGGGAGTTTTCGCTTAGCGGTTCCACCCTTTTGTTTCCTTTCATCAAATCCTTGGGAGAGGCTACCATGTCATGATTAGGTCTCTATGTCATGGACCCAAAAGCATAAAGTTTCTTGGCTTATCATGGTTAATCATACAATCGGCAACGAATTGGATGCCTATTCGAGCTTGAAAGATGTAAAGAAGATATAAAAATGTACAGAAGCTTTATATCTGGCAATATTTGAAGCTACAGGATGGTTCTGCGCAGAGTCTCGGTTAAAACGTTTGATCGCTACAACTCCCATTTATTGCAGTTTCGTACTATATTACCTCGTCCGATTTCCGATGAATTCCACTTCTATATGCAATGGCCTCAATCTATGTCTCTTTACATTAGGCGCAATCCCCCACCAAAACCGCTTTACCACCCGCAGTTAGGCGCTGCTATGGCAAGAATCCTATTCCACATGCGATTGGCTAGAAGATTTAGCCACTGGACAGTCCAGCATCAAGGCGAGGTCCGATTGGCTGAAAATGTTGACCTAACAGCCAATCGCGATTCACTATCCGCCGAAAGCCGTTTGACGATCACGAGTCCAGAGAGCGCCCGAATTTCTAGAATTTTGTTGTGGTGTATATGTGTTTGACCTGGTTGTGGGTGCTCAATACACGTTGTGCACCCTTGGTGGTTCTTTTGCCGAAAACGTTAGCTTAGGAGGATCAGGCCCAGAACTGAGCTGAGGATATATTGTTATTAAAATTGGCGAACGGAAACTCACGACACCTGTCAAGGTTAATCAGTTCTGTCAATTAGTGCAACATCAAAAAAGCGGTTTGAATGAACACAACTGAAACTCATCGAATCACGGGCTCAGAGATTGCATGTCCAAACACCAGTAGCTGGTACCAATGAACCTTCCGTTTCTTCAGACGATTCAGCGGCGGCCCCAATCATGGAGTCCATATTCGACCCAGTTTCTGGTCACATTTTAGACTGTTGGTTCGAGCGGTAGGAAGACGTATTCAAAACTGGTTTTTCCAAGTTCGATGACGGATGGAAAGTCAGATTATTGCTGTGAAAACTTGCCACAGCAGAGCGTGAATGATATACACATTCATCCTACCCAAGCTGCCCTGCGACCTCAGCTTTGCTGAAGCGCTCAGAACACTCGCAGGTACTCGGTGATTAAAAGCCGCTGCTCACTATCCATTACCAATGCCTCAAGCTAGTCAAGAAGGATGATGAAGATTTCTTCATTTTTGCCGGCGTTGTCAATGGAGAATGCGAGTGTTTGAAGCTCAGAAAAATGACGGAAAACAAGTTTATGTGTATCCAATCTCCGGGCGTCACACGATGCAGATATAAGAACCAGGCAGCTTTACGAAATTGAACAGGATACTGATTTGACGTTGCAGGGCCTCACCACAGAATGTCAACGCCTCGTCTAACTGAAGCACGGCACAACTAAAATGGGTCAGCTATCTTCCATTTTAGCAACCTTGTCCACGCTGTCAACCCCCTAGGAAGTCCGAGGACAATCCCAGTAGGAAACAGCAAGCCTCCCACAAGTTTCTGGCATTGCTGAGAGTTGCATTCCTCTCCTTATTCCCCGTTTAGACGTCATGAATGGTCCATGTGTACTGTCGTGGCCACAAAGAAGATCTGAGTCGATCTATGATCTCGCAGCCGCCATCGCACCACTGTGCAGCTCACAAAACGTGGTTCAACTAGGTGGCATTGACATTAAAAGTTGATTTCGCTTGCCGAAGGAAGTTTGTGACGACTGGAATCAACGACACCCACAGCTTGGTGCAGCTTGGTACGGGACCCAACATCAAACTGCTCGACGAACGATCGTGAAAACGAATTGGTAAGCCACATGTGAGACCGAGTAGACAGTGGACTCTCAATGCTTCTTAAGGTAAGCTGAAAGTGACTGGCGAAGTCGATTGCCCCATAGCCCGTAGTGGCTTGAAGGCCCAATCCACATGCTAACTGACACCATGCCCCATGCTTGATCTTAAGGGGCCGGATTAGATCGACAGGTCTACTCTACTGGAATAACCTATCAGGTCTATTTGCAATCTCACGCAAGCAGCACTGGAGATGCCATTTAACGCACTCCGTTTTCGAAGCGTTAACTAGAGAATATTATGCAACACTGTGCACCCATATGCATCGGCGGACTTGGAAGGTGCACAAAAGTGAAAGGCAGACTATGCACTCTCCTCAATCCCATGCCTATTGCTGACCAGGAACTTAACCGACTTCAGAACTCTGGTGTCCGCCAACCGATCGACTACTCAACATGGGCCCACTGTAATGGTGAAGAAGGCTGATGGGACGAGCCACTTGTTTATAGGCTTCTCCACCGGCCTTAATGATCCACTACATAACCAGCGGTACCCTCATACTCATTCAGATGGCTTGTTGCCGAAAGTAAATAGGGGCGATTGTGAAGATTGATTTCGCCAAGGCTTATCTCCAGTTTGAAGCAAAGGAAGAATCCCGAGATATTTTGTCCATCAATACGCACCGCGGTCTGTCCCAGTATACCGCAGCGCTGTCTGGTTTCAAAACAGCTCCAGCCATACTTCAATAGATCATGGATAAGATTTAGACGACTTCATCGTCATGGGAGCGTCTTGATTAACTCTTTGTTCATGTTTAAGAGTATGGCCTCAGAGTGCGCCGAGAAAACTGCAGCTTCTTCACGTGATCGATAAAGTACCTCAGGTTCTTCTATAAAGAACGCAGTCGCCGACCCGAACCCGAGATTATCGACGCCATCAAACGCATGTCAGCTACTCAGGCGTGGCTTTCCTTAGGTCGTTCCGCAGGCTCATCAGCCACTACAGCTCGTTTCTGCGTAGCATGTACCACCTCCGAGACCTAATAAACCAGCTACTCACCTATGAGCATAAGTAGACATGGTCAGAAGAATGCCAAAGCGCATCATTCTCCCGTTGGCTTGTGTGTCTTGCGGGATATTACCTAGCACCTTTCTCAGATGTCGTCGGAAAAGTATTTCGAAAACTTGAATTGTCCGGAAACAAACTTCTTGTTGTACATTCGATTAAAAGGTATGACAAGAGGATTTCATTTCAACCTGAAGCGTTAACTGGAATGAAAACCAAGAATGTAGTGGATTTTGTTCGCTGTTTAAGTCTTTTACAGGCACTACCCCTGATCTGAGCTAAAGATACAATTTTTACTAAATGAGGCATTGCAAAAGCCTGATTGTGTGATAGTTGTACGCCTCCATGACGCACTATAGGCATTGGTTGAACGGTGCATTTTCCGTCAGCATTTAACACAATAGCAAGACCTCATCCGATGTATATTTATAAGAAGCCGGTTGTCGTTCTCCTAATGTTCGATTTGCGCATTACAGTCACTGAAGAAGAAAAGCTCTTTCCAGCAGCAGATAGCAAGATTCATTAGACTCAGACATTTAGCCAAGAGGTGTCTTCATGAATAAACAGACCACCGACTGAATTCTGTTGGGAAACAAATTGATGAATTTGCCCAACCCACAGAACAATGTTACAAAACCACGTGAACTGAAGTAAACTCAAACTAACTCTGCCAAACAACCCTTCCTTCCGTGATTCGTAATTTGCACTCCGAGTAGGCCTGAGTTATCCATGCAACTGCGGCAGAAAAATAGTTCCAGAGAGCTCGTCCAGGTACATTTTAACCCCAGGTCACCATGCGCGGTTGAGTTAACTATGCCGAGCCAACAGAACTTCCCAGCCTGCTCTGCAGTCTCGCTTTTGGATTTGTACATCGAATGCGTCAACTTGTCCCTCGGCTGTGGTTGGTTAAACATTATAACAGATTACATATTCTAAATTGACTTTTCCTCGCGAGCAATTGCCTTCTTGGTTGTGCCAGGCTTACAGGTCCTTAATGGTAGCTTGTGGCAGAAAGTTAGTGGCTTACCAAGATAATTTCCTGCCTCAAACCTACTGTACTTTGTGTTGCTTGTGGTGAAGAACTGTCTAGGTCTCCTTAGAATCAATAATTTTTCCTTCAAAGGCCTATTTCAAGGATATTTACGTGTCATTTTATTCGCCGTTGGATCACATACTGGTGTAACCGTGTATACTACTGATGAAGCATGCGAGTAGTCTATGGTGTGGTGTCCAAGCTCCGTCCTCGCATCTGATCGAAGGTTAAGTTTATTACGGAAATTGTGGAACCGCTTTGCAGTGTTCGTTTACTACTCTGTAATAGTCAATGTGTATCGAGGACAACTCAAGAGGACGCGCGCGAGAGTTCAGTTTTTTAAAACTATGTGCATATGAGATTTTTACTTTCGTGTCGAATGGCTTGCAACCGTTCATTTTGTGTTTGCTAATAAATGACTTCACAGCGAATGACTTCACAGCGAATGACTTCACAGCGAATGACTTCACAGCGAATGACTTCACAGCGAATGACTTCACAGCGAATGACTTACTTCCCCTTTTTCACTGGTACGGTCACGCTACCGCAATGAGCCGAGGATTGAAAATTTCGGAAATTTTTAGTCACTCGTGGTGCGCTTACCTTAAGGGATAGTAATTCTCACCAGTGGATAACTGTATGCCGACCTAAATATGTGGGCTTTGCCACTGCTTGATAAGACCTAGCTGAGGAAGTCAAACTGATAATGAAGCTAATATACTTAACATTCGAATGCTTGAGAAGAAAATATTTCCAGCGGCACAAGCAATGCTAAATATGAAACTCCAGGGACATTGCGACAAGGGCCGATTACATTGACAAAACTGTGAATTGAAATTTCCCAGTTAAACATTGTTGTCATTCCCACCTCAATATTAACTATTAGATACGTACTGACTTAACGAGCTCCCTCGAACACTAAACATCATCACTCCGTGTTACTTTTGATACTGTCCTTTATTCAACCAACAGTAGAAGGCTTCTATATGGCTGTACGGCGCAGCAGTCATTCCAGAAGACATGTTTTCATTGCGGGCATTTTGATAAAGAACAGAAGATTCTGTGGTTCACATACGGACTATAAGATGGGTGAATAGAGCGTAGAAAAATAATATGCCTGAAAATCTTTGCACCGTGATGTTACTATGTTTTGTGTAAAATCTATTGCTGTTCTAGAAGCCCCATGAGTTCGTGATATCCGAGAGATATAGTGCGGTAAGAAGAGTTTACCCAAATGACCCAACTGATCAATCAAGTGAATTCGAAAATGAATCCTCCATCCACCGAAGTGGTTAGACAGCTTCTCTAGTTTTATGTGAAAACCAAACGGTAATGGTTAACCATCTGAACCTGTTATGTCTATTACCATTGTCTTAATTTTGGCTGGTCTGAAAATAACACCTTTTTGTTGCGGGTAGGTGACTCAAGATATTATTGGGTGCTTAAATGCGCAATTGTGCTTTTTTGTAGTTTTTCAGCAAGTGTGCTGTTCCTTCTTATTTCATCGCACCAGAGAATGGCGAATCATTTCTTGTCCAGTCACTTTATTGGTATGCTCTGTTTTGTTAAACTCAGTCTTTTGTGGATCAACTTGACGGTGAAGTCCGCCAGATCAAGATAAATGAACCGTTTCGGAAGGAGTATGGTGATTACATGGATACATAGTGGAAAAACAGCTCTACTTATTTACCACTCAGGTGCAAGATTCATTCGTTATTGATTTGATGTGAAAGTTCAAATTGTATGTAATTTTAATACCACTGCTCAGTTTACAGTTAATATAAGAATGGATAAACTTCTGCCACCTTGGCGGATAAATAGTTACTGACATAAGCGTCTGTCAAATGAATCTAATGTCAAGGGCGCACTAAATGGAAATTTGGTTCGCAACTTCGCCATTCACAGTTTGCATAGTACGTAATAAAATTATTTCCGTTCGCTTCGATGGCTGAGGCTAGCTAATATAGAGCAAATTACAGTGAAGTAATCAAATCATGCTCCTTCATTATGACGTTAAACCATCGATGCCAGATTATTTCTGCACACCAAATTAGTCTGACATCAGCTTACATTCTTAAGAATCCGAGCGAAGCATCTATCAATTTTGAGGCGTATCGAGCAATAACCGCTCTTTTCAGCGCACAGGCAGCATGAGAATACACTGATCCAAAGTTGATATCACAAATATGTGCTTGAAATTTTGACCCCAGGAGTTAAGTTTCTTTACCTACAGTTCGGCAAAAGCTAGAAGAAGATGTGGTGGTATTTGTTGCGAATGCCACGTTCAAATTATGCGCAGGAGAGTTCGCGAACATAGTGTGCATATGATATTTTCGCAAACAAGTCTTTTGTAATACAGTAGTTCTTAAAAACAAACAACTGTGCTCTTTCCATCTACCTCAGAGAAAGGAGAAGTTTACAAGTTGATTTTGACCGATGCAAACACAGTCAATCACGAAAATCCCAGTAAACCGTACGCAATTTTGGGGACGGAGTTTGTAACAAACAGCTCCAATTTCTTTCCAAAGCAGTCAAGTACGATTTATCGACTGCACGGGTCAACAAGCAGGAGAAGAATTCAATCCGTTGTTTTCTTACACACAGAAGGGTCAACAGGAAAGACTGCCATCATTTCCGAAAACTCCGAGATTACCGTTGATATGGACTCCCAAATCGACTTGATTATTTTTGACGGAAAAGACATAATAACTACTCCTACATATGGCTGTGCACAAGTAACTACGTGCGAGTAAGTGGAGTGTCATTTGTGACCACACAAATCCAGTGGCTCTCTTTAGGCATCCTGGTGCAGAGAACATCGCTACTTTCTTTCGTGTTATTTGTCAACATGTGGGGTCCAGTGCTTGTGTCGATCGAGTTTTTCAAACACGCTCACCTTTGTATGTTGAACTGAGAAAAACAAGTTAGTTATACTTAGGCCGATTCACACACAGTCGTACAACTGCAACAACAACGGAACAAATCACTTTGGAGATGTCGGCATGTAATACCGCCGACGTCTAACCTTCATTTGCCGTACTTGCATTTAAGGTGAATCTGAATCTGCGAAACAGAGGTGTTTGTTTAAATCAATTTTGAGACGTCTAGTTCCTTAGCGTCGGACGACTAATAAATTGACCTGCATGAATCGAGTTCTGAACCAGTTTTAGTTCACCTCCGAGTATGTCCAAATCAACACCTCTTGAATTGACCTCAAAATGCCGTTCAGAGTTTCACTCCACAACTTCAACACTGCATCTCTTGTACGCAGAGAAGCAAAACCGACTTACCAGTAGATTGCCATCCTGCGGACAATGAGATTTTTGACGTAGGATGCTTGCATGCCTTGCAAACTGAGTTGATTATTTTACCCATATTGGGACAAACTTGTAAATGAGGAAATAGTGTTCAGAGTTTAATGAGAATTCCTAATACATTTTAAGTTTTGGCAACCGTATGTATCAGCAACACCAGTAAGAATATGGATCAACCTGTCCACAACAATGTCATTCATAGCACAGTCTGAATATCTACACTTCATCCCAGATATAAAACGGCTGTCAAAAAACTGCCCAAAATACGTCTATGAAAATGTGAACGCTGAGTCCAGAGACGTCATCGGGTTTCTTCGTTTGCACCCAACCCGTATGGAAATAAAGCGAAGTGCCGGATACTTTTTTACATCATTTCAAATTGCTTTGAAAGCCACTCGATTGAAAACTTGGGCTATAGGAATACTGAGGAATGAAGGGTTCCTGAAAACATCCACACCCTACAGAAAAAACCAGTCCCACAAACTGTTCGCTGCCTCATTCTAGCTTAAATGAAGATCTTGGCAACACCATTTTCAGACTATACTGCAGTTGTGCTGCGCTTGACAAAGAAGTTTTGGCCAGTCTGTTTCGTTTATTTGTGGAAAACAGATTATGAGAATCAGAGATATGGAAAACGTATTTGCATAAACATGAATGGCTGATCGCCACCCAGTGGGCTAGTGGAAACTGGCACGCGTGAGAAGCGCCTATTACGCTAAAAACGCGACGCTTCAACATCTATGATGCAACGAAACCACATTGGTGGGAATTCGACGCCTAATTCGAAGAATTAAAATCTCCCTGTTTACTTTATTGTAAAACGCCGATCGGTTCCAACAAAAAGTGTTTGCGCTCTACGCTGATTTTTCTTCATCTAGTTAGTTTTAAAAGATAGCAGACTATTTCACCTTGTAATTTGTCCGGAGTCATTCTCCAGTAAATGAGGTGTGTTTTGTTTCTAACCTTTAGGTTTCCCTCAAATTTTCCAACTGTCTTCACCAGGCACCCAGTTTAATCCATTCATTTTAGCCCCCGAATATGATAGCTATTCAACAGAATATCAGCAGACTGTCTTAATATTTATTCAACTGTTTAACCGATTCGATTTACGAACCTTTTTTCTCGTGAATTCATCGGTATGGATGAAGGGATACTGCCAAATTAAATGTGCCCCCAAGACGTCAATGTTGACTCGCTTGTCTGTGGAGACAAACATCTTAAACTGTCAGTCAAAACAGAATTTGGTTTATTCGTTTCATGTTTATCGTGTCTGTAAGCTCAAAGATTTCAACAGTTAGGAAAGCACTTGAAGCTTTTCGTTTTTATCACAGTGTCTGTAAAAAATGTGTCATGGTTGGGCAAATAGTCTCCAACGCAATACATGCTCAATACATAGATATAAGAAACTTGTACTTCGGTGGTTCATCGATTTGTTATAATGTTTGTGAGCAACATATTCATTGTTCTTTACAAAGCGTAGCGCCATTATTCACCAACGAATACCTCCTTCAAGCTGAAGTAAGTTTATATCCAACTGAATAAGTAAACCAAGTTGGCTTCACAAGACTGTACGCGTTAACGTTTACCTGACTGCTGGGTTACCATGATAAGCTGAATACTCTGCGCTCATGGATGACCACACTCGGACATATCGTTCTGGTTTAGTAGTGGTTGACCAGTGCTGTAAGTGAAAGTGAACGCGAAATAAATCAAATGAAACTTGGCCATTTCTCAAAAGGTATTGTGAGAGTTGACGTAGCAGAAAATTAATCAACCTTGTGGTTTTGTGGATTATTTGCAGCTCATATCCATTTGCCGCATTTCGTTTTGTCTGTTGATAATTGCGACTAATTACAGTTGCTTGGTTTTTATTCAAAGCTGCACCATCAGTAAGCTATTTTTGGGTCGTTTCTCTCTTCAACTCTAAAATTAAAAAAATATAGCCAGCACTGTCCACTCTATTCAACATGATTGGCCGGACAGATGCCAGTTTCCCCTATCACGAAAACCAATCAAAAGCTGGATGGTCGTTGCGCGGTAACTTGGAGCTAAGATACTATAAAAATGTAGGTTTTAACTAGAAAATTATATGGAAAATAAGAGACCCTAATATTTACGCTGCATAAACAGGGGGAAAATATTTGTCAAACAGAATACTTTACAAACGATGAATAAAAGTGTATCAAACACCTGTTAGGACTGTGGAACATATCGGTCGGGAATAAATCCGTGAAAAATTACGACCCCTCGGAGACAGTTAATCGTAGCTTCAGCACAAGTGAATAAAAAAAGAATTGTACTTAATTAGAAGAAGGGGAATCTAAAAATAAAAGTCAACAGTGCATTGCAGCATTTTCTGACAGAGCTAGAGTAGAAACTGCAAAAAGTTGAGAGTTTGCCTACCGTACTTCCATAACTGCCCTATTGTGTCACTTCACTGGGAACTTCACGGGTGTAGTTCAGTTCTTTTGCTTCAAAACCCCACCGCATTCTGTTTTGCAATACAAAAAAATAAGTTGACGAAAATGTGTCCGCTGTTTATCCTGTCAGTAACTCGGTTTGGGGATCATGGCATTTACATCCATAATTTTATTTGTGTTTCATAGTCATGCAGTCCATAATTCGAACCACTGTTTGGCCATTGCAAGCAACAATAACGTCGTCAATAGAATAAAAGCTATTTTACCAATAATCTACAGTCTTTGTTTTTTCCATTAACTTATACCAGTGGACTAAAATCTGGGTAATGTTATCTGGAAAAATCAGCAGTTCATGTCTTTTGTCTCAGCATTAGCTGGAGTCATTTATATTGTGACCTGCGCAACAATCTAGTCCAAGCGTCGCCTTGATTATTACCACTAATTGCACGCCAATTATATGGGAATACAAACGTTCGCGGCTCAGATGATGAGTTGGTAACTGCTTGAGAATTGAAGAAGTTTAGGGGTCACGCAGATGTTTACTCAGGTGAAATGGCGGAATACGAATGTCAAAACTTTCTTCTAAGATATTTTGACACCCATGTTCCATATTTGAGGGCTTGGTTTCAGATAACCTGCGTATTAATTTTGTTATATCTGAGAAGCATTCCCTATGTATTTTTTTATCTACACAATCAAAGTTTCCAGCTCATCCATATTTGTGGGAAGTTTTGTTGGGAAATCGAGAATCCATTCGGACAGACTCCGGTGTTGTTGTGTTATCGACCCAAAAATTAGTTTTGATTTACTATTTAGTTCACATAACTGTACGAATTCAAGACATTTATCGGTAAATAGATGCATGGATTCCAAGATACGACAAATGAGCTTATGCGACTATTTTGCTAACGGAAGGATGAACACCACCTTTCTTAAAGTAAATACAGTTTAACTAGTTTTTCGAACGTAGTCTTGAGGTAACAAAACAATCACAAGCTGACTCACCATAAATTTTGTTTCTATTAACAAATACTGTGTTAGCTAGCTGCGGGCAATTGTTCATCTGCTCAGGATTTGTCCCAAAAACATGTTCCTAAAAATGTGTTAACAGTTTCTTGATTTTTTTTCCAATGCTAGCATACTTGGGGATATGCGTGCAATATATCGAACGGCAGCTGAATAGGAAATGTAGAACTTTGTAGTTCAATCCGTTTTAAAATGAATACTGTTATTCAGGCTTCCAAAGATAACCTTTGAAATCGGCGAAACATCCAAATTCTCAGATTCTTGTTCTGCTTTCAGACAGTGTGTAGCTCTGAAAGATCCACAGTGTTACTGGAGCTTGGAGAGCGAAAAATGTGAAAACGATTTTCTAGGGTAAGTTTTTGCAGTTCTGAACAATTAATTATGGATTATTGGTGTCCTTTGTGGCAGAAAAGTTTTGCGATAATTTGACGCCTACCGATGGTTGATAGATCTGATCTATGTTCTCGTTTCACTTCACGCCTGTCCGTTTTGCCTCGGAATTTTTGCGGAAATAAGGAGTGAAAAACAAAATGTAGCAGCCTCCATATTGCGTTGCTATTTGGAATTGCAAACCAATGCCAGCATTGTAAATAAGCCAGTGAAAATTGACCTAGCTATAAATTGGATACACTTGATAATAGGTTTTCTACAGATAGGTTGACTTCAATGCAAAAGCACTGTAAGGAAATATTTTCCCGCTAACACTTCTGGTCACGGAGGTTTCCGGTATTTGTAAAATATTTTGTGCGATATGCAAAATAGTCTCCATAAGAAAGGCTACTTCGATTGGATACGTTGTTAACCTCAACTAGGGAGATCTCTCACGGGATCTTGACGAATGGGATGTGCTGCAGTGAGCACTTAAGATGAACAGGTCTCTCTCTTGAATAGTTTGCTGCATATTTCATATTGTGGGTCAAAAATTACTACCCGGCTGGGTTGTGCGTCCAGTTTTTTGAGGCTGTTGCATCCGATCGACCAGAACTTTTTGAGGATTTAGGAGCAAATGTGCTGTCCGTTTTATACGGTCGGTAAACAAACAACTGAGAGCTCACGACAAAAACGAAAAACCCGGAGATATGCTATGCTGTTACGTTGTTGTGATTTTTTCCGCATTCCCTTTTGCAGACAAGGCTAGGTAAAGCAACAAGATTAATCGAAGTGGGTAATTTACTTCATAAATTAAAGATTTTTCCATGAGGTACGATAAGCTGCGTAGACCACATGATTTGCGCGAATGAAAAGCATTAAATGCCGAAGTAGTAATGAGATAGGTGCTTGCTGACAGAACTATGATCCAGTAGGAAATCATCCTGTGGAGTGAGGAACCCTTCTGAAGAAATCACTTTTTTTTAAGCTCTTTTGGAGATTCTGCCACCAGTAAGGGCCTTTTAAAGGCAAACACTTAACGAAAAACCCACTGTGAGTCCCTTCAAATGACCTCTGCTGCGAAAGTTTTCCAGGAGTCAAATGTGCGGGGTACATTAGTTTTTCTAATAAGTTTTTCATCCTGATACCATGTTTGTACTTTACTTGATTTAACGTAGCTTAAACGATCTGCTGACGGGAACCCATCAAGGATGTCCAAAGAACTCTCCATCGGCTTCCTCGTCCCTCACCTTCTCCACTACCCCGAGCCCAGAAGGCGAGGCGCTTGCGTTTGAACGACAAGACATTTCAACATGTAAGTTAATTGCAAAAAGTACGAATGAGTGGTGTGTTGACGATAGATTACTCTCAAATTGTATTGTTCAGAATTAGATCAAGCGGAGCGTTCTCAGGCATGTTTTCCTTTGAAATCATTAATTCTCCTTCTCTAGATCCAGTAGTCTCACAAACAGGTATCTCGTCCCTCTTATGTACAAGGCTCTCGCATGAAGGCAAAAGGCTTACAGTCACCTGCTACAAAGTTGACCTGGAAATACATACAAATATATCGGCGTATTTTTCGCACTGACTGACGTCATTCTTTCAGACCATGTTACGACCTTGAATGAGTGACTACTACTCGCTGAGAATGGGAGTTCGGTGTTGATGCTGCCGGCTGGAATTCACTGATACTATAGGGTCTATTCTATATAGGTGTTGGCTCTCTCGTTATCATTGAAAACATATGGCTGTCTTATTACTAGTGTGCTGGTATAAATTAACGGACCAGATAGCTCCCGAAATTTCCTATTAAGAAATGTGTCACCTAATCGATTACTTCCATAAAGCCACTGAATGCAAGCACTCACTTATTGGACTTTTACAACCAACTGTTGTATAGTTCCTGTGTTGTTATTGGCTAAATGACTTGTGACATGAATCATACGTAACTGTCAGCGCATGGAAATGCAAAGGATATTTCTTGTCAACATGTATGTGCCACTGGCTGCTAAGAAACAACTCCAGTAGTCCTTAAACTTTGTGTCCACTAACCGAGGAAAAACCATTTGTGCATAATAAACTTCAAAGCCTGGTTTGGTCACTTCTTGCACCTAGATTTGTAATTAACGGGGGGACAGGAAAAGAACTTCCCAACCGAGATTAAGATAGACAGGTAACCTAAAACGTTCACTCTCCGAGTGCAACAGGTTAGCCGAAAAATTTTAGCCGAACGGTACCAGGCTTTCATAGCAGCGAAATCTTAAAAGTTGGATGGATGAACCGATACAACCAAGATTGTGATTTAGTCGGGCTTGGCCAGCCAGTCTTGTATGTATGCTTTACGTGTATAGTTTCCGGATGTGCATTGTTGACCAGCTACAATAACAACAAAACCATACCTTTAATGCTCTATTCTTCTGTGAGTAAAAAGGAAAGATAAGGGGGGGACAGAAGGTGAGTCACACATGCGGTAAACGTCAGTACTCAGAATCTTATACTGATCATTTCAAGGGCGTCATTTATGTACATCGGTCCACTGTTCTTCAGACTGGCTAAGACTGGTCTACTGAATGTTTTTTGTATTTGAAAATCTATCCTGTTTTACAGACCAAACTCGGAACCGAACAACCCTATCTGAGAGGAAGCTCAAGCCATCCACTGTAACGGAAGAGCAGACTTTCACGAATTTTCATTCCATCCTGTGGACAATGATTCTTGGTATTTCCTTGGCATTTCTGGCCGGAATCACTTCAGCCTGGATAGGCTTCCGATATTATCGTCATTTTGCACGCAGCAAACGGCCAGTGTATTCTCCAGATGCCACAGCATCAAGGCAGATCCTAGTTCGCCCGGCGGACCATGAAACAGAAAGTCTGAGTCCCTGTAGATTTCGAGATGTTGCCATTGGGGCCAGCTGTAGGATCAATAATAGCCTGCTACACTCCTACTATCCCGTGCAGTCCGACGTTGATTCACATTATCACCAATTTGTCGGACAAGAGGATATCATTTTGCAATCGCCAGCATCCCTCTATCGAGGTTGTTGCAGACCACAAACTGAATTGACCACCTTTTGCTTGAACAACAACTTGACTACAGCAACAGAGAATGTAAGAACAAAAGAAGAGGGAAAAGAACAAGGAACAGTCCAAATTCCCCTACACTGCTAGATAGTTTTGAGTGTTCGCGTCATTTGTTTGTAGCATCCCCAGCTATTGTTAATTTCAACAGATGTATTTTATTTACCAAGTATTTACTTCTGATTGTTTTTGGCGAGAGGAAACAACTATACGTTGGACGATATAGAACCCATAGAACCCAACCTATTTGTAGTGTTTTAATTCGTGCATATTCCGAGGCATTTGAGTACCGGTAGGAAGATGGTCAGATACTTAAACTACTTTGAGGTGATATCCTTTTTGGACTGGCCTCCCACATCTAACTAAACTGACCAAACCGCGGGCACAGTACAGTCACATGCGGTATGCGCTGATTCAATTTGTATGCCTTCGAATCTGGAGAGAACGAGATCAGAGGGCAAACAGGAAGACCAGGTTTAAAGCGCAGGAACTGACCCATACGTGTTAGATCAAGGAAGAATAACTAAATAAGTGAAACCCGCCGTGTAGAAAAAAGTTGGTTTCGTGAGCTGCACCACTCGGATGACGCACCTTGGGAACATAAGTACGGCTAGCTAACGCTAATGTATGGTTGTTGATCTGTTCGTCGATCTTGACAGTTGGATTGCAAACGTCCCATCACCAAACGAGGTGACGTTTTCACTGACAATGCCACTTTGACTGGTGATGAAACATTTGCAATCCAATATGCCAGGCACGGCGAACAGACCAACAACCAAGCAGCGCAGTCGAGCTACGTATATTTCACAACATCGTCAACGCTAATCATTATTCAGCACTATCAATACAACGACGGCCCCAGACATCTACCTCAGCATCGATGTGTCCCGTAGTATCTGATGCATTCATGCAAGTCATTTGCACGTAATATTGAAAGGAATCGAAAAATAAACATTCAATCAAAACCGGTACACCAGCCAACCTACGCACTACAATACAATATAGTACAATAAATACAATAAGACACCACACAACAGAAGAAACATGAAAAATTTCACCACAGTAAAATGCAGTGCAAATAAGACTTAGTTAAACAGGATGCAATAAAATGTAACACATTGGACTACAATAACTTATCGTACAACTAAGAAACTGCGGGATGGTAACAAGATCTAAAGAACAATCTGGCAACCGAAATCGGCTAGTGTAAATTGAGAAATACTCAAGTATTATGCAGAAATAGGCAGTGATATTCACCCAGACGATGGGCGACACTGTCCCTCACTTGACAAGAATGAAACGGGGATAGAGAACTATACGTATATATGTATACATTTCTAACACTTTACATGAAAGTATATAAAAACATACTGATCCATGAAACCACCAATTGATAACTGGTGATAGCTTCAACCGGTAAGTGAAGCCAATCTACGCTGAAAGCCGAAAGGCACTTTTCAGTTTTTGCATCCTTATTGGAATCACCGGCAGTGTGCATCTCATAAAAATCCAAACAGTTTTGAAACCGCGACCTCCCAGCTTGTAGTACGAATATCCAGATGTTCAGCCACGAGCTACTGATTAGCAGTGTGATTAACTCACACATGGACAGAATATAGCACCACTCACCCTTAAGTCACGGAATTGACATCATGTGATCACTTGCTGATTGAATCCTAGAGTGTCGAATTCCCAGATGGAAGTTTCACCCAGCTTTTCAAATCACTCTTCCTCTGAGCTACCTACAAATTAATTGCGGTTTGAGAAGATTCGGCAGTTTACTAAGTACCATATCTCACGCTACCACTAATTACATAAAGGAGGTACATTTTTATGAGTCCTTCCCCATAATCACGTGTTGCTCGCACCCACAAAATGTGTCACCAAATAGCTGGTCAAATATCAAAGTAGACGACCTATCGCAATGAACCACTTGACACAGGAGTTATGCATACATGCTCCTGTAGGCACCCTGTACCAAGGTTGCGGACCAAGCAATGCCGAACAGGATGCCAAAACATGGGATGCTCGGATGCGTTCACTGGCTGTTGATCAGGTGCAAGTTGATTTGTTTACTCACCCAAATGCTCACCGACGATGTCTTTTCTTGTCGTCCACTGCCTTCATCGCAGTCAAAAGGAAATTCATGATGAATTTATCGCCAGTTTGGGACATGGTTATTACTCGGTCACGACAGTCCTAAGTCGCCCATCGTCATGTGCTGTCAGTTCAAGCCAACGATGTCTAATTCAACTACGAAAAAAGTCGTGTGAACTGAGAGCAAAAATTCGTTTAGCTCTGTTGTTAACTTTCTCGATTCTGGTGAACAGGAAAACACTAAACTAAAAGGGTAATCCACAAATAAGCAAATTGAAACAGTTCGGAGCACATTAGCAAACAAATATTCATTCTTGTTTGAAACAATGCCAAACTTTGTTGGCAATGTTTCTAAAACGAGACATTTATCTTTGGAAACTATATTCACAAATTCGCCTTTTTTCGGGCTTTCATCACGTTTGAAGTTTTGAACCGGTTGACTGGTGCGCATTTTCAACATGAGTTGGTCGCGATTTTTTGTCACCATTTTGAGGTGGGTAGAATCAATCTGTATCTTGATCTATCTCTGAACAAACAGGTAAAATCTTCGTCATCAGCCATCAGAAGTAATTACCAAAACAATACACCCTCCTGCACAGAATGCTAGTTCTAGTTTAAATTGTACCCAATCTGCCACCTTCCAGCGTCTAGTAATTGATGTCGATTAGAAAAGACAATCGTAATTGATTGATCGTCAATAAATAGCATTGATTAGCGCATTTTGAAAGATTTCTTTCTTTCAGACGAAACTTTCGATCAATTTGCCTTGCATTCCTCCAAAGCAGGTAGCTTATTTTTGACTCAATTTTAATTTAATTTTCAAGTTCTTTCACGAGTGATGTTTGGCTGCTTGAGGCCAAACAGTTAAGTTTTTAATCACTGACCGGAAGATTGCACGTTCGGAACACTGGGTTTCTTGGAATTCTTACTGCTGATGACCCTCAGTGAAGATGAAACAGCTGCTCAGTGTCTCCCGGTTTTTCAGTAAAGAGTGGCTTCACTGACAGGACGAAACCTCAATGGAGAAATTATTTTTGGACTTTATTTCAGCACTACTTTAGTGAAAACTGTAGAATACAGATATTTTTACCGAGTACTCGTTAAGTTCTTTAAGTAGGAAAGGTTAAAATGAAAAAGGCACGTTTTTGACATCGGTTAGAGCCGACCATTTCCGGGAACAAATCACCGATATTAAAACGGCGAGTATGATATTAACTAAGCAGCTCAACATATATCAGCTATTGAATATGTCATTCAGCGCTTCACACAGGGTGATTTTGGCGTATGATGGATGCGGAAGCAAGTCAGATATGAGTGTTTGAGCACAGCAGCCGAATAGAATTACTAAAGGTTGATGGACACAAGGCGTGACCATGTTCTCCCATAGATATATATCCAGAAACTGGATATGCCCCCCTAGTTCTACGTCCTTTGGTAAGCAATAGCTAGACTCAGAATACTTCGAATTTTTAGAAATATAGTTCAAATGTTTGTCATGCGAAACGTGGTAAAAAGTGTTTTCATCCTGGCACCAAAAAAGGGCAGTTGTGTTCCACTTATGACGAGGGATTACGTAGTAAACCCATTCCAAGTTAGACAACATCTACAGTTTGCGTCTGCGGTCAGATTTAACGTTGTCATTTTGGGATGTAATTTATTGTAAGGGATTGTGGTAACTGGCTTGATATGGTAGAAGACTGTTCCCAAGTAACTACACCTATACAAAATGGTTACGTTTTCAATAGAACACTACTGCCAATTTCAGCTTGTTTCAGTCTGCGTGAAAACAGTCAATTCTTGTAAAATCAAGCGTAGGTTCGTCTACATATTACAAAGACGTGTGTATGGATGCTGTTTTGAACACCACGTTATAAGGCCAATTTTCGGAAGCACGAAAAAACGTTCTGGTAACTTTTCGGAAAACTTTGGTAGAAATCGGTAGATTTATTGCTGGGCAACGTTTCGCTTTTGACACGAAAGCTTCGTCAGGCGAAGTGACCAGGTTACGAGGTTGGTCGAGATTTAGGGCGGAAGGTGAACCAATCATCTAAGTCAAGCTAAATCTCTGTTGGGTGTCGGCCGAAGGATTCTGTGTGTTAGGGTGGGTGACCAAGAGTTGGGCCGATGGGGAAACCCAAATGGATTTGGGTCGAGTTTAGGTTCTAGTTCTTCTGGTTCGGTTCACCTGATGATCTCTCTTGAACTTCGTTTGCACTTTCCGTCCGTCTGTGTGGATGAGCTAGTGCTACGATAGTTGTGTAAGAGGGATTCTGTGAACTTTGGTCGGGTTGGGATTTCCACCCCCTGTTTTTGCTAATGATTCTAAGTGAATTGACAACCACACAGTCACGTGTCAACTCGGCTTATCTAAGACCGCTTTCCATACGCTCGCCAGTTCCACACCCTCGATTCTGTTCACGCTATGATGCTTGGTGATTTCCACCGCTTCGGCTATCAGCCGCTGTGGTGTGAATCGCAGTCCCCGTCTTAAAACTTCCACATTATCCAAATCTATACTATGTCCCGTGTCTAAGGCATGTACCGCCATCGCTGAGTCTTTGACCAGCGTTTGGTATTCTACCGCATTCCTTGGTGGTTTGTTTATTCTCCTTTTATGCTCACCAATTCTGGTGTGCAATTCCCTGGCAGTTTGTCCTATGTAAACCTTAGTGCAATCGTTGCAATTAATTTTATACACACAGTCCCTAGTCCTTTCAACCGGGAGGGGATCTTTCAATTGCACCAAAACTGAGCGTAGCGTTCTTCCCTTCTGGAAAGCTACTCTAATGTTGGCCAAGTTCAATATTCTTCGAATAACCTCCGAAGTTCCTGCTTTATATGGAATGACTGCTGTGCCAATCCATTCCTTACTGGGTCTAGATACCGGAGCCAATATCTTTCTTAGTTGACGCCTAATCAAACTCACTGGGTATCCTATTTCTTGAAGTCTGTTGGCAATCTCGATTTGAGCTGCCGTTCGGTCGATCTCTTCTGTGCACAGCGCTTTGACTCGACGAAACATCGATGAGACAATACTGGCGTACACGGACTTTGGGTGTGCTGATGAGTAGTTTAAAACGTTTCCTGTGTCTGTTGGTTTCTCGTACACCGTAGTTTTTAATTTCCCCCCACTCTTATGTGCTATACAGTCCAGGAAGGGTAATGTGCCCGAGGTGGACTCTATCTCCATGCTAAACTTGATGTGTGGACTTAAACTATTGAGATAGTCGTGGAAGCTGTTCACGTTATCTCGTTTGATTACAACAAACGTATCGTCAACATAACGCCAAAATACTTTCGGTGGACAATGAAATCCGGCCAAGGCTATTTGTTCGAAGTCCTCCATATAAATATTAGCTAAAACTGGGGATATTGGAGATCCCATTGCAAGACCTTGTTCTTGTGTGTAAACGGTTGTGTCAAAAACAAACTGATCGAGATTCAAACACACTCTTATGCCCTCAACTATTTCATCCACCGAGAGCTGTGTCCGTTCCCCAAGTGTCGTGTCTACCAGTAACAACCTCTTGGTTACCTCCAGAGCATCTGCCCTAGGTATGTTTGTGTACATTGAGACTACGTCAAAACTCACGAGGACTTCGTCCATCTCCAAGGGAAGCCCTGCGACTTTATTGGCGAAGTCGTACGAATTCCTAATGAAGGTGCTTGATTTCCCCGTGAGCGGTTTTAGTATACCAGCTAAGAATCTGGCCAGCTCATGTGGTGGCGAGCCTATACCATCCACTATTGGCCTTATCGGGACATCTGCCTTGTGGATTTTTGGCAGTCCGTAAAGTCGTGGTTGAATCGCACTTTTTGGATACAGCCGATACCACTTACCTTGCCCTAAATGGTTTATTACCGATCTTAAATATCTACCAACTTCGACCTTATTCTTATTCATTATTGAAGTAATACTGCTACTGGTAATTTGTCGATAGGGTCCATCGGCGAGGTGTTGCCTAACCTTTTGAAGATAGTCGCTCTTGTTCATTACTACTGTGGCTTTACCTTTATCGGCCTTGGTAATGACAATACTATCTACCTGTCTCAGTGTGTTCAACGCTCTCCTCTCTGATGGTGCAATATTCGGAGCTCCCGGCTGTTGGGATTTTAGGACCGTGACCAATTGTACTCGTAGCTTCTCAGCTTCCGCTGAAGGAAGTTTTTGAAACACCGACTCTACACTAGGAATTATTTCCTCCGCTCTTATTACTTTTTTGCTCACTGCGAAGTTTAGTCCCTTTTCTAACAGACAGCGTTCGTCTTCACTCAGTGGTCTATCTGACAAGTTAACTACACTACAGTAATTGGTGGATGGTTTCGTCCTTTCTGTGACCTTTCTAGAGCCCTGAGTCATGGAAAACAGTTGGTCGAACTTACGTATCTGCCTATCCTTGCATTGCTGGCCCTGCGTAAGCTTCACTTCTGTTGCTTTGGTGTTGAGCATCTGGAAGTTGGCGGGTGAGATTGCGGTCTGAAGATCTTGGCTGAGTTGACTGGCGTGGCGGCGTAGTTCGGTTAATCTCTGGGTGGTTAGGTAAATCCTCTGTTTGAGGAATGACTTGGCCGCTGACAAAGCAATTTTTGCGGAAGCAACTGACGTGTCCGGTGGCTTCACAATCAGGGATGGTGGAATAATATTGTGCTTTAAGCATCTAATGTTGAATACACGATGGTTCTCCCATTTTGCCTCCAGTCCCGCCAATCGAACGTACTCGCTTGACATTTTTCGAACATGAAGTCCGTAGGTATGTTCAACCAGGTGAAAAACGCTTGAAACCGATTGAGTAATCATCGTTTTCGGAAAAGTTTGGTAACAATCGGTAGATTTATTGCTGGGCAACGTTTCGCTTTTGACACAAAAGCTTCGTCAGGCCAAGTGACTAGGTTACGAGGTTGGTCGAGATTTAAGGCGGAAGGAGAACCAATCATCTAAGTCAAGCTAAATCTCTGTTGGGTGTCGGCCGAAGGATTTTGTGTGTTAGGGTGGGTGACCAAGTGTTGGACCGAGGGGGGAACCTAATTGGATTTGGGTCCAGCCTAGGGTGTAGTTGTTCTGGTTCGGTTCACTTAATGATCCCTCTTGAACTTCGTTTGCACTTTCTGTCCGTCTGTGTGGATGGGCTAGTGCTACGATAGTTGTGTAAGAGGGATTCTGTGAACTTTGGTCGGGTTGGGATTTCCACCCCCTGTTTTTGCTAATGATTCTAAGTGAATTGACAACCACACAGTCACGTGTCAACTCGGCTTATCTAAGACCGCTTTCCATACGCTCGCCAGTTCCACACCCTCGATTCTGTTCACGCTATGATGCTTGGTGATTTCCACCGCTTCGGCTATCAGCCGCTGTGGTGTGAATCGCAGTCCCCGTCTTAAAACTTCCACATTATCCAAATCTATACTATGTCCCGTGTCTAAGGCATGTACCGCCATCGCTGAGTCTTTGACCAGCGTTTGGTATTCTACCGCATTCCTTGGTGGTTTGTTTATTCTCCTTTTATGCTCACCAATTCTGGTGTGCAATTCCCTGGCAGTTTGTCCTATGTAAACCTTAGTGCAATCGTTGCAATTAATTTTATACACACAGTCCCTAGTCCTTTCAACCGGGAGGGGATCTTTCAATTGCACCAAAACTGAGCGTAGCGTTCTTCCCTTCTGGAAAGCTACTCTAATGTTGGCCAAGTTCAATATTCTTCGAATAACCTCCGAAGTTCCTGCTTTATATGGAATGACTGCTGTGCCAATCCATTCCTTACTGGGTCTAGATACCGGAGCCAATATCTTTCTTAGTTGACGCCTAATCAAACTCACTGGGTATCCTATTTCTTGAAGTCTGTTGGCAATCTCGATTTGAGCTGCCGTTCGGTCGATCTCTTCTGTGCACAGCGCTTTGACTCGACGAAACATCGATGAGACAATACTGGCGTACACGGACTTTGGGTGTGCTGATGAGTAGTTTAAAACGTTTCCTGTGTCTGTTGGTTTCTCGTACACCGTAGTTTTTAATTTCCCCCCACTCTTATGTGCTATACAGTCCAGGAAGGGTAATGTGCCCGAGGTGGACTCTATCTCCATGCTAAACTTGATGTGTGGACTTAAACTATTGAGATAGTCGTGGAAGCTGTTCACGTTATCTCGTTTGATTACAACAAACGTATCGTCAACATAACGCCAAAATACTTTCGGTGGACAATGAAATCCGGCCAAGGCTATTTGTTCGAAGTCCTCCATATAAATATTAGCTAAAACTGGGGATATTGGAGATCCCATTGCAAGACCTTGTTCTTGTGTGTAAACGGTTGTGTCAAAAACAAACTGATCGAGATTCAAACACACTCTTATGCCCTCAACTATTTCATCCACCGAGAGCTGTGTCCGTTCCCCAAGTGTCGTGTCTACCAGTAACAACCTCTTGGTTACCTCCAGAGCATCTGCCCTAGGTATGTTTGTGTACATTGAGACTACGTCAAAACTCACGAGGACTTCGTCCATCTCCAAGGGAAGCCCTGCGACTTTATTGGCGAAGTCGTACGAATTCCTAATGAAGGTGCTTGATTTCCCCGTGAGCGGTTTTAGTATACCAGCTAAGAATCTGGCCAGCTCATGTGGTGGCGAGCCTATACCATCCACTATTGGCCTTATCGGGACATCTGCCTTGTGGATTTTTGGCAGTCCGTAAAGTCGTGGTTGAATCGCACTTTTTGGATACAGCCGATACCACTTACCTTGCCCTAAATGGTTTATTACCGATCTTAAATATCTACCAACTTCGACCTTATTCTTATTCATTATTGAAGTAATACTGCTACTGGTAATTTGTCGATAGGGTCCATCGGCGAGGTGTTGCCTAACCTTTTGAAGATAGTCGCTCTTGTTCATAACTACTGTGGCTTTACCTTTATCGGCCTTGGTAATGACAATACTATCTACCTGTCTCAGTGTGTTCAACGCTCTCCTCTCTGATGGTGCAATATTCGGAGCTCCCGGCTGTTGGGATTTTAGGACCGTGACCAATTGTACTCGTAGCTTCTCAGCTTCCGCTGAAGGAAGCTTTTGAAACACCGACTCTACACTAGGAATTATTTCCTCCGCTCTTATTACTTTTTTGCTCACTGCGAAGTTTAGTCCCTTTTCTAACAGACAGCGTTCGTCTTCACTCAGTGGTCTATCTGACAAGTTAACTACACTACAGTAATTGGTGGATGGTTTCGTCCTTTCTGTGACCTTTCTAGAGCCCTGAGTCATGGAAAACAGTTGGTCGAACTTACGTATCTGCCTATCCTTGCATTGCTGGCCCTGCGTAAGCTTCACTTCTGTTGCTTTGGTGTTGAGCATCTGGAAGTTGGCGGGTGAGATTGCGGTCTGAAGATCTTGGCTGAGTTGACTGGCGTGGCGGCGTAGTTCGGTTAATCTCTGGGTGGTTAGGTAAATCCTCTGTTTGAGGAATGACTTGGCCGCTGACAAAGCAATTTTTGCGGAAGCAACTGACGTGTCCGGTGGCTTCACAATCAGGGATGGTGGAATAATATTGTGCTTTAAGCATCTAATGTTGAATACACGATGGTTCTCCCATTTTGCCTCCAGTCCCGCCAATCGAACGTACTCGCTTGACATTTTTCGAACATGAAGTCCGTAGGTATGTTCAACCAGGTGAAAAACGCTTGAAACCGATTGAGTAATCATCGTTTTCGGAAAAGTTTGGTAACAATCGGTAGATTTATTGCTGGGCAACGTTTCGCTTTTGACACAAAAGCTTCGTCAGGCCAAGTGACTAGGTTACGAGGTTGGTCGAGATTTAAGGCGGAAGGAGAACCAATCATCTAAGTCAAGCTAAATCTCTGTTGGGTGTCGGCCGAAGGATTTTGTGTGTTAGGGTGGGTGACCAAGTGTTGGACCGAGGGGGGAACCTAATTGGATTTGGGTCCAGCCTAGGGTGTAGTTGTTCTGGTTCGGTTCACTTAATGATCCCTCTTGAACTTCGTTTGCACTTTCTGTCCGTCTGTGTGGATGGGCTAGTGCTACGATAGTTGTGTAAGAGGGATTCTGTGAACTTTGGTCGGGTTGGGATTTCCACCCCCTGTTTTTGCTAATGATTCTAAGTGAATTGACAACCACACAGTCACGTGTCAACTCGGCTTATCTAAGACCGCTTTCCATACGCTCGCCAGTTCCACACCCTCGATTCTGTTCACGCTATGATGCTTGGTGATTTCCACCGCTTCGGCTATCAGCCGCTGTGGTGTGAATCGCAGTCCCCGTCTTAAAACTTCCACATTATCCAAATCTATACTATGTCCCGTGTCTAAGGCATGTACCGCCATCGCTGAGTCTTTGACCAGCGTTTGGTATTCTACCGCATTCCTTGGTGGTTTGTTTATTCTCCTTTTATGCTCACCAATTCTGGTGTGCAATTCCCTGGCAGTTTGTCCTATGTAAACCTTAGTGCAATCGTTGCAATTAATTTTATACACACAGTCCCTAGTCCTTTCTGGTAACTTACTTGCCAAAAATTTGTTTTTGGCGTATTAACGGGTCGTTTTTCCCCTACTTTGGTTTTGTTTTGTTTCCCGGTTGCAAACTTCTGTCTTTTTCCCGTAGCCGCAAAATGGGCTACAACTACACATGTGCGACGCGTTCAAGTTTTTGGGAAAGATACCTATGGCCTGGAATTTTTGAAGTCCAGGATGCATCAAACTGGAGGCATTTTATATTACGGGAAATCCGAGGATGAATGAACTCTTCCGTACCTGCAAGCAAGCAACTGATCGACCATAAATGTTGCTCCAAGATGGTGGAACCTGCAGAATGAGTTAACAACCGGGGCATTTTTGTGATGTGCTTACACCAATGAAGGAATAATCTCATCCCACATTCATTTTAGATAAAAACGCTGTCCAATAACAATTTTTTGGAATTTTAATCTCCAGACCTCATGACAGGAAATAGACAAAAGCCACTAAAAGTAACCAACAGCCCGCATACAGTAACCCTCTCGAGCAATAAAATTCCAAGTCTTGTAGCCAAAGCAATCTTAATTTATAAGGTGGTCATTATTATATACATTACTGTCTTGCGTGGAAGAGTACTTAGTATACACTACTTAATGTACAGTAGGTTCTACACCCTCGGATCAACAGATGATTTTCGATAGACTGCGCAATTGCGAGTACTACATGAGACAGGGTTATAGGAACAGGAAAGATTAAAAACTTACCAGCGTGGGTGCAGTGAGAGCGAGCTCTTTATTCTAGAATTAGGTCACAGACTTCTGCGATTTTTTTCGAGTTGAAGCAGGCCAACATAGCTAACGTGCTTTTGCATGACTTGACTTGGAAGAGTATGTGGGCTCATCCAAATCTCTTGTATGATCACCCGTCGGATTAATGTGAGGGACGACTGCGGGGTTCATCTGAATTCCAAATTTTGATATACCTGGGTCCCAAGTAGCAAGAAGAACATTTAGTTATCCTGAATTCTGAGTATCAGGTTACTCATCCATTACCCCCAAATGACCTGGACTATCATTTTTGACTGATATGATGTCATAACGTCGGCATCTGCAAATATATTGACTATGTAGAAATTGGCAAAAGATAGAGTCAGTGAAATTTCATCGTGTCCAGAGACGAAATTTATTCATCTGGGGATCTTTACATTTATTCTATTCGTAAGCTTTAAAAACTCAACAGAACTCCCTCTAGATGACCCTGGTATTATTTTAAAAGATTTGTGCATGTGCACTTTCAAGGGAAATACCCCCTTTTCCCGAAGGAATTTCGGCCTTTCTTTTTTTATTCACTCTACATACGGTTATCACATGGTAAGAATGAATATTGTGAACAAAGAGTGTTTTGTGACTGGTCCTGCCGGCATATGCGCAATTAATTCCTGTTATACTCAAAAGAAATTGTGTATGCACCTGGAATAATTCATAACCGCATGTATCAAAATAATCGGACAGAGGAGAACATAGGTCAGTGATTACGAAATCAAACGAAGGTTGTCACCCTCGGACAAGGTTTTGGAAGGGAAATGTTTGTGAACTAACCAAAGTTTAAGGTTCGTACAAGTTCCTTTTGAGCGCGGGGTTTTCAAGACACATAGTCTGATCCGGATGGCCTCTGGAGTCACTTTTATTCTGACTCGCACCAGGTATACCCGGTTTATGACTGGAAGTAGTGCTGTTTGTCAATGACATCATCAGTCTGGGCCAGATGCGACACAGTTACACTCCAGATAGTTCTTCCCCAAAAATTTTTCATTGGCACCGGAGTTCATTTTCATATTCTCTCCAACAAACGTCTTATCATGCGACAAACACAGATCTTTGGGAACGAATATACAAATAAATCTAAGGCGCATACTGTTCTTTCCTCTAGAACGTATCATCAGTAAATAATGTTCACTTTCGACTAGCTCCCATGTGAGGTATCTTAACTAAAAGAGGTTCGTTTTGCCAGTCCGAACGCGTATTCTTCTCATGACAGATGTAGCTTTACAGGCTACTGCCATAAAATCGTGTGTAAAGCTGGCATTAGGTGTTACCAGTAGTGCTTGGATTTAAGATAACTTTTTTAAGATGCTGACCCTTGTTATGAGGTGACTCCTCTCCTGCTACATGTTTGGCTTCTTTTCTTCAAAAACTATTGATTTCGGGCCAAGGACTGTAGCACTCTGGCTACACCTGGAGTAGAGTCTCCATATTTCAAGAGGCCTTGATGGAGCGTTGCTTCATGAAAAGATTTGTGGCTGTGTTATCTTTTACTGACCAGTTTTTACTCTTTTCTCAGAATTGACGGACCGACTTTTCTCTGTAACAGCCCAGTTTCAGCCAGATAGACCACTTTTGAAAGTTGGCCAGGGGGGATGATCTTGTTCATCTTTACCTTGTCCTAAAATTTTCCTCCGGAAATTTCATGTGACAAAGTGTTTGGTGTACCATTAGGTTTATGCACTGGTAAAAATCAAGGGTTTTCTTGACTGGGAACGATGGTTAATAACAATTTCCAAATTGTGATAATAATGGACCACGGCAAGAGCTCTTAAACAGTGGGTTTTAAAAGTGAGTAGGTACGACTGGTGGATTAGTGACGCCCTACCTTCATTCTCATCCCGGATACCGCAGGTGAATCTAACGGAGCACCGCCGATGAGTAGAAGCTAAAGCGCTACAGATTTATTTGTGCCGATGGAGCAGCAACATGACTAGAAACACTCCATCCTTAGTAGGCGAATGACCACACAGAACACAACCGTCTAGCATAAAGGATGGCTGTTATTTAAGAAGGTGGTGCAAAACTGAACCTGCTAGCGTCGTTGCTGGCAGATGGTACTTCAAAAGCGACCGACGCGGGTGAGTCTCCGTCTATATCCTGTTGTTGCTACATAAATCGAATTTTCGTTAACGGTGCAACAGTCCTCAAGCAAACTGCACTTTATGAG
>SJOL01002264.1:0-14857 GCA_004794785.1 Opisthorchis felineus | reverse complement strand
TATAAATGGTCCTTTACTTTGCTTTTGCGCTCTCCTAAAGTTGTGGCACTGGCTGCCATTTAGCATCACGACTGCTTTAGCTCACTGCCTTCAAACGTGAAATGCTGTCCGAAATGGCCTATCCGGTTCCATGTCAATGTTATTCTGAGGGTTATCCATGATGTAGTTCGGATTCGCAAACAGTGCATTTGCGACTTAATTGTAAGGGTTGTACTACTCACCTACCCTTTGAGAAAGGTTCATGCAGCCAGAACGTTGAGGCAACTCCAGGTTAGTTTACAAACAAAACACCTTGTGTATTAACGCAGGTTTCCTTCTTCACTAACCTTACCTTATAATAGACTCTCATGAAAAAAGGTTTTGGCTGCTAGTTTGCGTACATGGCTGTTTTCCGCCACGTTTTTTGTTGCATATTGGCAAACATGATAAGCATATTGCGTGTCTAGCAGGTTCGCAGATTTAGCCAAACTCTAAAGTTGAACCCAATTTTCAGGTGAAATCAGCGTGTTTACTCTCCACCTCTGATACACTCCCATTTGCACCAAAAACAAAAAGGAAGTGTCACCTGCCTCTCTGTGCTTATTTCTGCAAAATTGAGCAGCATATCCAGTTCATCTTGACTGCGTGAAGTAGTTCTAAGCGTGTCATCCTTTGGGAACAACCTGTTTGTTTTGCTGATGAAAATAAGAAGTAAACTTCCGATTGATGCGGCAGAAACATGCTGCAAAAGTGTGCTAACTGGCTGTGGTGTTTAGGATCAAAATCCTCCAGGAATTATGAATAAACAAGGTTTTCTTAGTTTATATTTAAAATTCGTGTCTTTTTGCTGACGCAACACATTTGAACTGTGCCATAATTTAACAGCGCAAACAATTGCATCTAATTTATGACCATAGCTACTTATTATTCGCCCTCACATTCTCCCAGTGAAATCTAGATTTTGGCACAATGAAGGGTCCAAAACGAATTGGACAAAACTGATTCCAGCCAACTGCCAATGAGGAACCAAACAAAAAATAATTTGGTATTAATTCTTATCCAAGCTTTTTTTGTGAGTTACGTCTTTCCTCACACAAAATTAGTGTATGCAAACGATCAATCCCGTGTAGACCAACACGCGATTTTTATGTGATAAATCAACCCAAGTGCTATAGGTTCAGTTGTTTTCACTGTGTATGCTTGGATTTACAAAATTATTAGTGCCACAGTTACTAAAGGCTACTACTACTCAAACATCATATTCGGATGCTTGAGTCATGAGCGTAACAAAAACATTTGAATGCTGGTATGTGTATTCTATATTAAATAAAACTACTGTGCCATTTTTAGGCATTCCGGACTTAACTCACTGCCAGCAAACAGATGTGATTAGTCAGGTGTCGTTTTAGCCTTTTGTTTCTCCCAAAATTTATCAAGTAGATTAAGTAATCTGTTGAAACAATACTTACTCATTTTGTTGTATTGTTCCTCAGTTCCGCCGTTTCAATTTCCTCCTGCGTGAAAACACTATTTTTGGGTTCACCTTACAGATTTGCTTGGCACCGGTGACCACTCATGACCTTTTGACCCTTGGCGTATTGAGCTAATTTTCGTTAACTTTTCACTCGCTTTTTAACCACTTGATTATCCTGTGTCGTGAACACACGTTGGCAGTTAAATCACACAGATTTGAAGTTTATCCATGTTGCGCTGTAAATGCATCTTTTCTACGAATTCTCAGGAACGTCTTTGGACTTTTACCAACCCGTGAAAAAATTTAGACCGAAATCTCAATAATTCAACTTTTGTGCCCGAGTTATATGGGTTGTTCTGTACGTGTGGTACTGAGATTTAGTGATAAATCTCAAGCCGTCAAAATTCTTGTTTACAGAGTTTGCACGTCAAATAGCTGAACGTTTCTGGATCCGTCAAGAATTTCGCACATTCCTGAAAGTCAAATAACTGTTTGAGAAGGGATTTGCTGCAGAATTTAAACTTCTTGCTACCAAACGTGACTCTTAACATTCGACTAACCTAAGAGACTATTCTGAACAAACTCAAAAGCACTTGTCTGTCGGACATCTAATCGTTTGCAAAAAGACTGATAGATAACCCGAATGGCTCTTTTTTCGTGTCTCAAAGGGGAAATTGGAACAAACAATAGCCCAGAAGGTTACGTATGCCACAAAATTCTAATGGGTTAGCAGGCATTTTCCCGCGATTTTTGACTTAACTCATTAAGTCGGTGTTAGTATTTTGGCAGTGCACCTGGTACCCTAAATTTGTCTCGGTAGGTGAACGACCTTCACTGCGTATAAATTGTACTGAGCAAAGCATGGTTTGCTGCCAGCCAAGTGAAATTCGTTTGGTCAAAATGTGAGCGAATGTTTGAGGAGATAGGCGCCAGAAGCATTTCTGGTAGGCCAGCGCCAAAATCCTTTTCCCTCATGTATATTGCAGAAATTTGTTTTTGAAATACTTACTTGTAATAAGTAACAAGGCTTAAGGACAGTTGAACACTAGTTCGCCAATTTTTTGTGTAGATGCGTTCGATAATGTTGACGAAGATGAAGGCCGTGAGGATGAAAACAGTGGTTATGGTATTGACTGCTGTAGTATTTCTGGACGTGTTTTTTTCTGGATTTTGTTGAGTCAGCTCTAAAACTCATATTTTGGCATATTTAGCCAGTTCGTGAATGTGCTAAGTGCAAGGCTGCATAGTTGGTTCTAGTTGCCGAAGTAACCAACCAGCAAATCCAACCTCGGAAATTGTTTTGGTATTTCTACACAACGGACGAACCCTTCATTGACTGCGTGACGACCAGTATTATTAGTAGTATTAGTCAACAAGTAATATAAGGGTCAAACGTCCTTTTGCGGGCAGCAGTTTGTCAGCGTAGCCTGTGAGTCTGAGTATACGTCGAAGCAAAATCTCGGTAGTAAACTCCAGTTGTCCATAGTATCCGGGTCAGTCCGTTTTCTATGAGCACCGCAAACTTTGATAGAACTTTCATGCTGTCATTGGGGTCATTCTATTTTGAAAAGGCGAGAAGCACCGTAAAACGGTTTCTTTCTTATTCGAAACCAAATTAGAGTGGAGCACATCGTCCACTATTAGTGAATTTTAAACCTATGGCAGCACTAGTTCAGTATTGCGCCAATATGCATGTTTTCCCCTTTAGCTTTATAGTGACCCCACATCCGGAACGTATACATCTTCCTTATTATCCATACAATCATTTCGCGGCAACCATTCTCGGTTGAGTTGTCGTGTCAAGTATTTCCTACCGATTAACTCTAAAGTGCTGAATGGCTTCATACAACTTTGAGTCAGTGGATTTTTGTTTTTCATCCGTCAAAATGAAAATAAACGTTTTTTCCGCTTGGCATATTCATATTTCTGGATTCACTTTCCCTACAGCAATCTGGTGCAGTTGATGCTTCACCATGTTCCAAACAATCCTTAAACGGAAGATTCACATGTTGAGTTCCTTGGTTGGTCGTAAAATTTCTTGACTGAAAAGGAAGCCAATATCTTCTATGGTAGTACTAGTTTAGTAGTAATCAGGGCGTGAATAATGGGTTTTACCGTTGGGGCCTTGTTGACAACTACAAGATGTACTCACACAAACAGGCTTCGCTGTTTTTTCTTTGTATACTTACATGTTTGCTGGATTTTTGAAGACTATTGGGTAGTACTAGACTAGAGACATTAAATTCCTTAGGATAAGATTGAGGTTTGGCTTGTTTCTTGTGGCATAATGTTAAGCAAACAAAATATCAAAATCAGGCGAGTTTATTTATTTTTTTGTGCTTTTTCCCGCTTGAGGTTACCTTATCTAATTCTGAGGTACGGTTTCCAAATACCTGTCAAAGGATATAACGGGAGCCATTTCGTATAATGTGGGACGAAGAATCAGAGTGTGGCAGTGACATGTGGTATCATTTTCTGTTACTTTTTGGTTTCAGTCCAGTAGCTGTTCTCGAGTAACTTCGGATGAACCCGAATGGTTTTGCAATTTACTGGTGTTCTTCAAACGCCTGTGTTTAGCAAGAAAACATCAAACGACTGAATTCTGTTAAGCATTGTGACGCCAAAATAAATTATAGTTAATGAAAACGTTGTTCATCAGCTGGTCTCAAATGGGTATAAAAATCTTTAAAAGGGAAACGATTTCTACTAATTTTCAGGTTACACCTGACATGCTTGTAATCGAGCTTTTTCAGTTATTCATAAAACAACCGCCTTGGAAAGCAAGTATAATAAACTTAGTTTGCCCCAGAAATTCGTCCATTATTGGCTCATTGCCATGTGCGTAACCATTGCAGTATATCCCAAGCCCATCATTGCACTGGATCAACAGTTTCTCTCCTGGAAAGTGAGCAACTGCAAAACATGCGGTCAAAAAGTAGCAGGAATTTTCGTAGAAGGTCATAAACGTGAAGCTAGGTTGTTCTGTAACAAAAAAGAAACTCAAAATTAAATTCATCTGCTGCACGATTTCGTTGGCGAGTGTGTGACCCGAAAAGTTCAAACGTCTGATCATTCGACCACACCTCAGCATTAGACAGATTTTCACCCGTTAGACTGCCAGTCTTTGCAACTGTGATACAATCCACGCTTTTTTGCATATGGACAAGGGTGCAGTTTTTCAGTACCACCACCGGAAACCTTAGTCACACGAAGAAGATTATCATAACTGGATCTAATGAAACGTGCGTTTTGCGTCAGTTAACCGACTATAGCTTACCATTTGCTCAATTAACCCAGAATACCTAAGTGGAATAAAGCTATTGATATCTGTTTGAGATTAGCGCATATGTTTAACACACACCAACAGCCTTATATTATAAACGAGAGATTCTGCTGAGATTCAGGTGAGTCTCCTGTGAAAACCAGACTGATCTGCAAATGAGTGCATTTGTCGAATTTTATAGGCCATTTGAAGTCTTAGCAGCTTTGTCCTAATGGAAGATGAACGATGCCTTCTTGATTCAAGATTAACAATAAGGTTGCTGAACACTCTTAGCCGAAAACCGGCTTGGCCCGTACGGGCTTCATCAGGAACGTGCAATCACCTAGTTACCTTTAATTTGATTCTTTCATTGAGCACTAGTTTATGCATAAGCAAACTTATGTGCAGCTTTTCAAACCAAATTGGTCTTGATTAGAGACTCAGTTGAATATATCAGCTGGATCTCTCGTTTTTAGTATCCCCACAGCCCTCCAACATAACGAGTAGTGTGGGATCAATGAAAATTTTTCGACGCCTTGAGTATCGCCGCAAATGTAACATGAAAAAGCCTTCGAAAAATACATTCAGTCGAAATTTATCATAAAACAGAGTTTCAGCTGATATTTATTTTGGTTTCCTGTTAATTCCAATTTAATATGAGAACAAACGTTGGCTTACTCTCAAGGAACTACTTTTAGAGAAATTTGTTTTGACGTATCTTTTCTGGCGTCATCCATATATCTATGAGACAACGACTTTTCTTCAAACACAAATTTCTCAATAAATTCAAAAAAAATATAGTTGCAAACGTTTTTTTATTACCAAGCAAGGGAGTTGATCATTTTAGCAACAAACATTCCGAGAGAACTTTAAACATCCACCTGAACGCAATCACGCTTTTTTGACACACCCACCTCAGCAACCGGTTTTTTTCTTGAGTCGTATCTTTAACTTTCAAATTTTTCCAAGTTGTCTTACTAAGTAGTTAGCTTGGTGATCACAGAATACTGGTAACATAAATACTTGTAATCCCCGCACAGATATGGCTCGAAAACAGTTTATCATATTACACATAATTCAACCGAGTATATAAAATTTCATTTGCGTTCCTCTCTTTGTCTGTTGTCAAACTTAATTTCTCCTTTCTGATCACATCAGGCTCCAGCATGACAACTGGACTGTCAATGTGTTTATCCACAATCATAAATCACAATTATTTTGAATATGCGGATAAGGCATGGAATAAGTCACCTGAATTTAACGTGTGTTTGGCAAAAAACGGAAACTCGGATTTCCCTAATAAGATATTCCAACAACACAACAAAATTCTGCGAGCATCTAGGGCATCACTTGCCTCCAACCTAGACTCCTTTCTGTGGAATCGAGGATGTTACAAACCAGCGGTTAGCAGGACGCTATTGACACCTGCAATAATCCTAAAGTGTGACTTAAGATTTACCGAAGTTATTTGTGAGCATCAGTTGTGGTATCTAATACGTAACCACTAAAAGCGTAATGACAGATCAATCCGCAACCAGTTAATCGGAATGGCCAAAACTCTTCGGCGACTGACACATTCGGCCAGATGTTAGATGCGGATATATCAATTGGTAATCCTCAGATAGGTTTAATATAGAACCTATCTGTTCAAACCTGAAGAAACTTTTCAGACAGCCGTCGCGGATAACACTCGATCAAGAAGGGGTAAAATTCACAAATATCGCGCTGTGTAGTCTAATCTGTAAAATGCTGTTCAGCATTTATTTTTATTTATTTACACCGGGATAAGTAGCACAACAGCTGTAGTCTGAGAGTCCAGAGCATTGAATTTTACGGGAAGAATCGAAAATAGGTTTTTGTTTTTCCCGTGGGAGACGGCTTTTCTTGTTCTTGATTAGTAATGTGAATACAAACACATGGTTGGCCACAGATTTTGGTTTCCTCGGATGATCTGACATTGAAATTCTTTTATGGGACCTTCAAGCAACATTTCTTGATGAGGCACTTCGTTCTTATTCACGAGATTTATGAACTAAACCTATAAACTGACACAAAAGGAATTGTAGACTACCTGGATAAAATCCCGGAGAGATTGCAACTTGAAATCATGAGGTCTAATGATTATTCAGTTATTGTTCGCCCGAAGTGACGTAAAACCTTCAGAGCTATCTTTAAACTGTTCCCGAGGCACCTTGGGATTAAGGTCGGAAAACCACTATAAAAACTTACAAAATGTCTTATCATGGGCGAGATAAATTTTTTATAAACCTGATTTTCATGCAATCCAGAATTATGTTTTAGATTAAGCTTTTTTAGAGGTGTTCAGAGTTAATTCTACAACATTATTCTTGAAGTAATAGGTACATTTTGAAAAAAACTCTAATTTCGTGATGAATTTAAATAGCTTTTTAGATGGAGTAATTTTACTGGTTACTTGGGTCAAGCGATTGCACTATTGTTTATGGTTAGGTTGAGATTATTCAGATGAGACTTCTTTGAAAACAGGTTATAGATTCAAAGAAGGTTGTTTATTCAGGCCTTAAAAATTGAGAAAATCGAAATGGTGTCTGAGGAAAGAAGGGAATGGAAATGTCGCCTAATCTAATCAGACACGATTTAAGAAGTTTTCTGACTACAGTGGTACACTGTTTTATTGGGGTAATCTTCAGATTCAATCATTTTGTAAAACACAGGCCAACACGACTAAACTTTTCATGTGATGAAAGCTTTATCTTGGCACAATTCCCTCACTGCATGTACGGCAACGCAAAAAACATTTATTTAACTTCATTTCAGTTAACCTCGCAAAATATAATTCGTCGGTGTATTATATTAAATTGACAGCCAAAACTCAATGCGGTTATTTTCAATAGTCCGTTATCCGTCATCCTCCGTGGAAGTGTGAGATTAGTAAGAATGCCCAGGACTTCTGGTGATTTCTGTACGTGATATATCTTTTCATTCAAAAGGATCGTCTTTAATGTGCTTTTTCACAAAGGGCCGTGCGTCTTCTTTCAAAAAATCTTTTATGGGGTGACTGTCTTTAACGGGATTGTGAATCATTCGGAATCGTAAACATATGTGCTTCTATTGTAACGTGACCGTCGAATAATTCCGAAACATCAAACTCGGGCATTGGATACTCAATAGTAATTCACTGATGAAGACCCACAGGGATGATGGATACTTTTCCAACTGTGACGCAGGAGCAGATGTTCTGAAGTGCTAATATTTTACCAGCAGGGCAGTTTAGCGAAGCTGAGGCATGTCGGTTTTTAAACATCTGTTCGTTCGTTGCTCTGTGGAATGAAAAAAGAAAGGATTTCCGTTCTCAAAAATTGTTGCTGCGCCCAGTCATGATAGCACTTTTTGGTTTGTACTGAAATTCTCCATATACGATCACACAGTGTTATTGTACACTTTCTGCTCCAGAGGTAGGTGGAAGTGAGGGTTTAGTTTGCAGTTGGGTGTTGGACAACGTCACGTTAAAAACGGACAGTATGTCATGGCAACCAAACAAACGGGACGATTTGAAAAAAATCCCAAAACCAAAGTTAGTATTGAATTGTTATAATATTCGGTGCGTTTACTGTTTGTCTTCAACTAATTTACCAAAGAATGTACGACGTAGGATCGAGAAGAAGAAATGTCGGTAGCATTAGGGAAAGTATTGTTCTAACTTGATCAAATTCCTGACGTAAGGACGTAAACCACTACTCATAAAGCTGCTGAAGACTTTTCGACAGCTCATGACTGGTTTCGCCCTTCTTGGGGCTCACCAAGTGGACGCGGTCCCCAAGGTTCCGTTAACTTTATGCTCAACGTGAACCCAAATTGCACGAAATTTGACTTATACACTCATCTGCATACCAATTTGGTTTTCATGGAAGATCCAGCTGGAATCCACCTGGAGCTCCTGTTCATACTTTTCCTAGGTGAGTCGTCCGTCAAAACCTAATTGGTATTCAGATGAGTGTATGAGTCCTGACGGATTGCAACAAGCCAAAAATGCCATTGGAAAATGACCTGGATACAGTAGCTAAGCTAACGCTGTTCTTCTGAAAGCAAATATTTATCAAACAAGTTTGCATACTGTTGAAAGAAGAATACCTTCGTTGTACGCATAAATTCACTTGTACGAATGAGAAACCACTAAATAACGAATTTACCCTCATCCGCCGTCTCCGCCGTTTTACTACATCATTCAGATGTATATTGTCGGGTAGTGTGGGCTTACGTAATTTAGACAGACTAATTGTCGAGTGAATATACATATGTCATTCGTGACCCTTTTTGACAGAATTCAGCTAAACCGGGCTAAAATAATAGTTAACCTGCTCACTTTTGAAAGGCACATATGTCTCGGCACATAGTCTGTCAACGCTGTGCTAACACTAAATTTTATCTTGTACAACACGGGTGTGAAGTGGATATAATAAAATCCAATCATCCGGAAACAGAGAATAATTCAGAACTGATGCGACTGCTAGGAGAATCCACGTTTATGTTTTGAAGTCCTGCTGGATATCTAGTCATCAATTACTGACTTCATCGAGAAAAAGTCAATAACAAAAAGTCAGATAGAAAACAAGTTGTGTATAATAACACTTTGAAGTAAGTAACCTGAAAACTCTTTTCACAGTTTAGTTTTGCTGCAAAAGGATATTCACTTTCTATGTTGGGATGTCAGCTATTGGATTCTGGTATCCCGTTTTTTGGTGAGAAGGGGTAGGGTATGAACTGGCAAGCAAGAAGATCGAAAGTAATTCCCAATAGGTGTAACTGCGAAGTATCATTATGCTGCTTCCCATTAAGTACTATGCTTGTGAAAAATGAGACTTGCCTTTCAAAAACTGGGCACTTATTCGCACGGTCACTTTGGGCACTCTCTTGTGATGTTTAAAATTTTAGTACTTTCCACTACGGTCATGCTGTTATCACCTTCCCTTTCTTGTGATGATGATCTAGAAGTGATGCATACTTGCGACACCTCAGTTTCTGCCATTATCGAATACCTTTTAAAGAGCTAGGTTTGACGCTCGGAATTAGCGGGGTGAGGTGACAACTGAGGTCACACTGTCTTTTTATTGCGCCTGGTAGCGTGTGCATTTGACGTCATAAAAGACGACACGCTAGAAAAAATATATGTGCTTGCATGAATATGGTCGGCCTATCACGTTGCAGTTATCACTACAAGAGTATCAATTTGTATTCCCAAAAATGACATTGTTTTAAATTATTTTCTTGTCGTATATATTTTACCTTTTAACGTTTACGTAAATTCTTTATTTAGTACGGTAAACTCATTTTTATCAGTAGAGTTGGTGCAAGGAAACAGTAAGTGGAGCTTACTTTTCATCTAAAATCGACTCATGCCAGATGGAGTGGGTTGAAATGCTCCTGCCAGTTTGCCTATGTGACACCTTGCAGAGCTATCTATCTTCTATCAATTTGCGAATAATTGTTGTCTCCATATTACTAACTAGTAACTCTAAAGCTACAATCGGTAACCAATTATCCGTCCGAGAATGCTTGTAGAGCCGACTTCATGAAAACGGTTGTGTTGGGTGGCAGACTCATTCCAGTGATATGCTCAACGGCTGCAACTTACGCATGCCAACGAGTTACACTGAGGTAATGTCTCATGCAAACAGCTTCGGAAAATCACTGGATGACGCTTTGCACGAAACTTTTGCTCCGATTTTGTGGCTAAATTCATTTGAAGTATATGTATAGGTTCAGGCTGATTCTACCAGCTAGTATACGTACTACAATTCAGATGATGCTTTCTTGGCCGCAACGAGTTCACCGTTACTTGTCCGTTATACAAAGCCGCTGGAATGAAATTTGCACCTCTCGGTAAGTTTTGACTCATATTCCGTAACACGGTGCTCTAATATAGCATACCTTGTGAAAGCTGAGTTCCTGGGAGTGATTGATCTCCGAACACAAGTGGCGTCTTTCGACTGTAAGCCGACTAGTTTCTAGACGCCCATTTTCACACAGAACGATTCACTGGGATTAGATACATTGTCGGATTGTTAATTTGAGCTTGCTTGAGGTGGGGGTTTTTCTCAAAGGAGATACATATCAACGGTGAGTCTAGTTGATTGATTGATTGGTTGATTTTTTAAGCTCCTGTGACTCACGGTCGGGTGCTACTTGCTAAACAGTTCTAAAATATATAATCTGCGTCTTCACAAAAAGTAGCTTTTCTAAGAGCTGTCGTCCTCTCTCCCCGTAAATTTGAATAATGAGCCACATATTCTCAATTCAGAGCTAACTAAATTGAATGACGGGCTGCCATAATATTTATGAGAGTTACTATTGACACCCTAGATAATTTCCATAAATTCCCTACGATAATTATGAGATAACGCATGTGGCCTGAAGTATACCATCAAAACGCAGTCATGGTTGGGCATTGAGCCAGTCGATTCATAGCTATCGCGAAAGATCTGCAAGGGGGGATTTTTTAGATGCCGGCGTTGGATGCTCGCATTATGTTCGAAACATTCACGTGTTTGATTCAAAATGTATTCTCAATAAACTTTCAGTCTTCCTCTGTTTTATACATAAGATGTAACAGATATCAATATTCAGCAGGTTTGTCGAATCTCCGAAGGTGCAGTAAACAGAATTGAAATGAATGAAACCGGATTAAGTAGGTGTGTTAGCCGTCATGAAGTACAATGGCATTTCGTGGAAAATTAGTTAAACAGTGGATTATTGACGACTCGTAGATGCGCTCAGTAGCATTCTTTTGGTGAAATTACTCTACCAAGCCCACCTCGTTGCATCTCTGCGCCTAAGTTTTAGGGTTTCACGAGAGCATATTTCTCGATTTCTAGCAGCTAATCAAGTTGAGCACTTATATGGCATTCGGGGAGCCACTGAATTTAACATATTGTCCGGAACTCAGAGGATTTGCATAAATGTTATATGTTGTTTATTGTCAGTCTCCTGTCACAGAAATTTGTTGGTGATGTTCTGTTCTCTGAGCTTGGCACTTCATCGTAAGGTTTTCGTCACTACTTAAAGCCGCATCACCAGTGCGTATTGTGTCCCATTTAGCAATGCGTCGGTGAAAATGCGATTAGTAATAATTTGTTATTTATATAACCCACACTGGCCGTGGGTTGACGTGTGATTTTCATGGGATGATTGGTTCTGTTAGTTCGTCAGTTGGCCGATTCTCTGACTGGTTCATATCCAGCCCCTAAACTTGATATCTGCGTCTTCCGCGCACTAACCTTCATTTTGTCGTCTCCCTGGTTGCAAGTGAGCAGGCTGATCCATCCATCTGACCGCTGGCTTTTTGGGTGTTCCAAATAAGTTGAATTAAAGGCCAGTGATTAGGTTTGGGATGGATTTGCCCACTAAACTGTGTTAGGTGTTTCTTGAGCACAATAGAAGTTCATTTTAGAGCTAGGTTCCGTTTTTTAATTGGGGTTGGTTTTCCTTATCTTACTTTTAAATAACTTCAGTAGTGCTCACTCGATTGGGTGCAATGCTAACATGCCTTTCATAGAGATACTTAAATGAAAACGATTGGAAACAAAATAAAAATGGTAAATAACATATCATGTGGAGTGCACCTGACATTATGTGATTGAACTACCTGGAATTTCGTTCCGTTACCAAGAGAAAATCTCCGTAGGTAAAATGAAGTCTTTAGTGTGAAGCCAGTTGAAGAAAATACCCACCTTGTAGTAACGCCTCAAATGAAGTTTTTTAGGGCATTATTCTATCTCACTGTGGCTGAAAAATTTCCCTCAACTGAGCTGTTAGGTAATACTCTATCAGTGTTGCCTGTGATGAGAATTTATTTTTAGTCTACACAAAGGGAGACCTGAACAGAAGTAGATTGTCGATAGTGTCAACTCGTACTACTCCCGCAAAAACATGTCTGGGGGTATTCCAAAACACTGCCGCATATTGTGAGCTCTCTCACCAAAACCTGAAATTTATTATAACAAATGGTTTAGCCGGTTGTTTTTCACAATTAAAATGTTTACTTCTGTGCAGTTTACAGTGCAACTTTGTACTCGTTGACTCGATATAAAAAATAAGCAATTACTCTCGGTCATTGTAAGGCTGTGCATAACCAAAGTAAGATACGAGATTATTAACCCAGACTTATCTGCAAGAATACGATCAACTCAGGGGACTTTCGATCACACCGAACTGTTTGTTTGATTGCACTGGACTTGGTTCAGTATTAGCCTAAGGTCATAATGCATCCCACGATGTTCAGCGCGACAATTTGCTCTTCATTACTGAGTTGCCGCGTTCTAGTTTAAAAATCTCAGTGAATTTTGAGCAAACCCCACTGGCAAACTCAATGTTTAAAAGAATCGTGCTTTTTCCAGCAAATAACATGATAAGATGCAGGTTTCTTTCTAAGCAGAGCTGATTAGCATTTCATATGAATCACCATGCCGTGGTTTGAACTCCAGACATCTGATTTGTTAGGCAAGCATGTTGCCACTACTCTACCAGCTCCCGCCAGAGGCAACTGAATGATCAGTTCTGAACGACGAACCATCGTGAACATGGTCGCCCTTGTGCACGTGACGGGATGCACCACGACAGGATGAGTACTGCTCAGACTATAGTGATTTGAGTGTGAATTATACAAATTCCGGAACCACCTCCAGCTAAGGTGAGGTGCAAAACACTCAGACTATTTGGCTGCCCAGAACTGACTGGTCGGTTGTACTAAACCCCATACCATATTTCTCAATTTACCTACTCTTATCCGAAAATCAAGAAAAACCAAGTCACATCCACTGGGACCGAGTTTTTACGAAAGTTGCTACTTTTATCACGTGGAGACACCATCACCCGCACATAATTTCAAGTATTTCCTGCCATGTGAAAACTACGTGTACCATAGCTGAGAATATAAGGCCAACCTTCTAAACTAAAATTGTGATATTGTTCGTCCTACCATTTAATGTATTGTCTGTAGTGCAACAATATTTGTAACAATACTTTTAGCTGTATCCTGTAAAGATGATATCCATTCAAATCGAGGAATCTGAGTGTATGTCAGGTGAAGGCAAGCCCACTTTTTACTCGGACGTCGGAATTCGACGCTATAGCAGAAACAAGATTGCCAACATCGACTGGCTAGCTGTATTATCTAAGATTCCGTCTACAGTAGATGCTTAATTTATGGAGTTTGGTAAAACCAGCGTTCTCACGAATTTATAATCCAGGTACAGTTTTATTCATCGCATAAAAACCGAAGAATGGCGCAGTGCGCTACAGGATGCAGTATTAATAAATTTCTTACTGGACACACTGAAGCTCTGATGGAATGGATATAAATTTGTTCTTTTCTTCATCTGGGCCAACTACTGGTAGTGCGGTCTTAGAACTTTAAAATTACTGTGGTCTTACTCTGTATTACCTCGGCCCACTCTAGAATATCGTCAACACACCATACTTAGGTGGCTTAATGCGGGCTTAATATGGTTCACATTTACAAAAACATCTGAAAAAGCACGCAAACCTATCAGTGATAATTAGATATTGTGTACATCACAAGAAGCATATCCCCTGCCCCTTGGTACGTTAAAATATTTGGTGGGATGATAACTCACAAGATGTTTTTGTATATTTTATCAACATCGAAGAATTGGTCTACGATATTTTAACCTTTACGTGCTTATCTCATAATAAGAAATCTCTTTTCTTCCTCCTAGTCCAAAGGAAAACGCAATTGTAACTTTTGCGCAATTGCACATACAAATTATTTGGCTATTTTGAGAACTGCACTAGTTGATTTTGATTGCAGATTTTACTATCGGCTGATCAATAGTGGTTTTGTTGACTAACCAACACAAGTTAAACTACAGTAGTCACCGCATAATTCAGTCCCTTGCATGCACTGCAAACCCTATGGAACAAAGCAAACTTAATCACAAGTTATCATCATGATCATCAAAAGCACAACATCTCTGTTCAAACTTTGATACTCGGCTGCCGTACAGTCACGATTTATTCGAACACTCCACTGTAAAGAAAAAGCTTGAAGTGGATGGGGAGGTGCTAGCATGCCACAGTCATTCCGAGGTGTCTACATCTCTAGAAAGTCATTCAAACAGTCTGGATGAAAACTGTCAACAAGAACT
>SJOL01002263.1:918464-929810 GCA_004794785.1 Opisthorchis felineus | reverse complement strand
GAGAGAGCGCACTAAATAAACAATTATTTGGGGTAAAATAATGGCCTAAAAACGCTAGGGGCAAGCTGAGGCCCAAATTTTTTTTCAACACCTGACCTTGGGGATTCTAGTTTCGCGGCAGTCTGGTATGCGAATAAATGGTCGCAGAAATCCCAGAATCATGGCCTAGAGTTAAACTGCAGAGACTCACTGGCGTCACTGACATAATGCGGTCGGGTGTAGAAGTTCCTTGGAAGAGCGAGTTGGTGACAACACACAGGCCGAAAAGCGGACTATGGAGAAAATTATTGACTTTGTGAGGAGCACAGACTGAAATTCCACCGAAATGGTTAAATTTGAACGAAAGGTTCAACAGATTTGAATGAACGCGTCCTGGAGGTGGCTGGGACCAGGTGGAGAGTTTGTTCGCATTTGCAGTGGACGAGATGGTGCGGTCAAGAGTAGGAGGGGAATATTTGCAGGTGTGCTATCAAACTAGGTATGGCAGTGCCCTGCCATCATACTTCGGTTCTTGCACAGTCCCGTAACGGACTTCATATTTAAGGTCATTGGGCTGGGATGTGCAATTCTTTAGGCAGCAGGATTTTTTTTCAGGTTGTTCAAGGAAACCTGCAGTGGTAGAACGAAGCCGATGTAAGATCGTATGTATTTTTTGTCCGATTAGGGATCTCTGTAGATGCGGATCACAGGCCAGGTGGAGTGGATAACAGCCAAACAGGGCGTCCAAACCAGGTATTGCCGAAGGACAAAAATTGGGAAGACGAGTGAATGGGATGAGATCAGTAGAGCCATCAGACAGGATAATGTGCATTAATAGCGAGAAAAAATTAACCTTTACCACAAGTAGGGTGGTGACAACAAGTGATTAAATGGGACGGGATAGGGGTGAATTTGTGTTTAGTAGGCTAGCGGTCAAGCAGAGGTTCAGTTTGCCAATATATGATATTAAAGTACAGGAGATCTAGAGCAAACCGGTATGAACACGCAGACACGTGGTGTGGTTAGGGAAATCAAACGTATAAGGGCTGACGAGGGTGGACTTCCAAGATGATGGGCTAGTTTATCTGGAATTCATTACATGAGTTGGACGGTACCATAACCTAGGAGAGAAAGCGAATGTAAGAGAAATGGTCGCCAGTCCACGAAGCACTGCCATCGACTTCAAGTAACAAGCGGTGCATGGCGGAAAAAAGCCTTTGGGCACTTGCCTTGTATGTCTGTATTGCAGGGTTAGAAATCTCCTATATATATGTAATAGGTTTATTTCGCAACTTGTAGGGAACATGCCGACTGAGGCATGATCGGGTCGTTACAACATGAACGCGGCAGGCAACAACACAACGGGACCGAAGGTACAACCAACGAGACATGCTTATTACGTGAAAAGCCACCGTAGTTGTGGGGGCCGAAAAAAACAGGACAATTGGCATGAGGTGGGAATAGTTCAAAGATGAAGCTGGCTGACATAAACTAAACCGTTATTCAGGAAATAATGGGGAATTTTTATTTTATATGTATATGATCGCCTCAGAGGAGAAGGGGAAGTACATGTGTGTCATGTCTGATGATGAAGTGGACTTGGGGTGGTGCAACCCAACTAAGACGAAGGTGGCAACTCCTTGCACGTCGATGTCAGCTGTGAGCCTCGCCCGGATCCTCCAAGCTACCCCATGCACATTTTTTTAAATCAAACGAAAGGACTGCTGTCATTCGCTTGTATCCCTTGGTGTTGTCAGACAAGTGACACTAGCAGTGGCACTAGCAGTTCATCACACACACAAGAATGCTACTACCACATCTCAGATAAACAAAGCAAGGTGATGACGCGTTGACAAAGTGCAGTGTTGAAGCTGGTCCAGTTCGTGCGTGCTATGAATAAAATTTTGGGATTTTTTAACTTAGCTCAATAGACGTGAGTGTCTGAATTAATGGCTGCACAGTCCGAATTTGGTTGACGATACTCACGGTAGGAGCAACAGGGACTTAGTAATATATTTAATATAAAATAAAGACAAGTACACTAACCGGCGTGCCAGCTCTTCACCACACTTGGGAGGATGGAGGGTGAAGGCAAGGGCTACTATGATGGCTGGTGACTCAAACTTATCGGAAGCTCAAACAGATCATGTCAGAGAACGCAATAATCAGCAACTATGATTAGAAATGTTTAAAAAAGATTTGAGCGCCAAATACAAATTTGCTCGAATACATGCATGACGGCATGCCACCCACAAGTTGGGAATAAACATTATTATTATTATTTATTGACTATCATAGGAAATTTTGAAATTTCCTAACTCGGAAACCCGAATTTACCAAGTTTTCCAGAATGACTCAGCAGATATTGCGCCTTCTCTTGGCGCTGCAGGTTTCTAAAGCTTCCACGCCATCCATCATTCTACACTTGCCTCAGAATATTTTTCCTTTTGCCTGCATGAAGTTTAACTTTGCTTCTTGCCCCCATATTGGCTAAGAAAATCGTGCGTGCCCATTGTTTTGCTATCTGCACGGATCATGATATATTGCTGCATCTTCATAAGTGGGACGCTGAGGCTCATGTTTGTAACTAATGCCATCACCAGACTACAACTCTTGGCTGGTAGTAGCCTTACATCTATCGATACACTGAACATAGAATTCCACTTTGTCGGATTTGTGCAGGATAAAGCTACACGCCCCCCCTCCTGAGTTTACGGCAAATAAAGATGTTTTCTGCAGAAACTCTTGGCAAGGGTAGCAGTATCGCTTAACCCTGTCGTGCCCGTTGCTAGATTTCGTAAACCGTTGTAAAGCCGGAAACAGAGCACTCACTATCCAGCAATCAAGAGGAAGTCGGCAAAGATTCTTGTCTCAGAAGCGACACGGTTGCTTTAAATTTGGTTTTTCCTAATCTTAACAAAGTATTAATTTACATGGGACTGATAAGTTTCGATAGAGGAGTTTCTGAGACAACAGATAGTTTGTAAGTATGACTTTGCATCACGAAAAAGCAGGCCCTTTGTGTTGAGGCATCCAAACACCTATACACCTTAAAGCTAATAAAATCGAGTACATTTTTAAAACTAAACGAAATATTGCCTACAAAAATTGACGAAATTAATATCCAGATTAGACCTAGCATTTGTAGCCGAATTAACTTTAGAAACTTTTGGGGAAAAGTATTTTTGTTGGACCTCAGCGAGCGGCCAATATGTTGCTCATCCACCATCTGAGCAGCCTTTAGTTGAATGTATATGCTGATCTCTTGGGTAAAACAGGGCATTTTCTCTGAATCTTTGGGATCCAGAAGCATAAAATATAAAGTTCTACTTGATTGCATAATTTAGCTGTTACCTGTCATCCTGTCACATTGAAGTGGGCGTGTTTTCAAGATACCTGTGTGAACATTTTAGATGTTTTCATATGCTTATCTCTGGCGGGCGCCGTAAATTTTTCAAAAACAAGTGAGCGTCGAAAATGCACTTTTGTACAGAACTGAGGCCATCATTCTTGTAATTATGAAACCCTAACTTTGCAGTAAACAGTCAAAAGTTTACTGAAATACGTTCAGATAGTTTTTTGGGTAATTCGAATCTTAATTTCTCTCTTTGAAAACCGTCGCCCTACGGACCATAAGACCCCGACTTGACGCTTGTTCTTGCAGCCTGCTGATGTTTCCGCTTTTATCGTGAAGAGTCTTTACGTTTCACGTTTTTACTGGAAACAGCTCCGAGTTTCTTGTTTTACTACATATTGACATAATGAACATTATGAGTAAATTACTATTTCCGCGCTATATGTTTCTGCGCGCCTCGTAATGTTCTCAGATATATACCGATGATTTATGACTCAGTTACCTATCGCGGAGACAAGGTTTCCTTTAGAATCTTATGGTCTACTTAATTGTTTCACAAAAAACTGATAGATCTCCATTATTCTCTTAGTGTTATTGAACTACGGAAGTCAATACCTGCTTTGAATACAGCTCAACAACTTGATCGTCTCGTTGGTTGCGCGACAGAAAAAACTACCTCCGTTTCCAAATGTTACTAAACTATTTATGCTCAGATGTTTTATTTTAACGCTGTTTCTGACGATGATCATGATTAACCTGGTATGCAGAAATTTTAAGTTTTGCGCATGCTGCCAAAGTGGTATCATTTTACTAAGACGCCACACCAAGGTCCTGATTGTTTATTACAACTTGCGTTCCGAACAGTCAATTTTATCCTTTTGCAACGCAACAAATCATGCAACTTCACCCGAATACATGAAAGTAAAGACATTTTTTGAATGTGAGACATGGGCTTGATAAGTCCTAAATATGCATCCAAACAACGCGTTTTTCCATTTAACCCCAACATGAACCAAAGAACCCTCGTTTTTTTCCAATTTCATGTCTATCTCCCTACTTCCCCTCGATGGCCCGGACGGTTAACAATCCATAACATTCGCGCCGCGGGGCTGTCCACTGCAGCCTTGTAAGATTTATAATCTTGTGACCACGCCATGCAGACTCCATGTAAACGTTGGGGGCAACGCAACGCTAGCCCGACGCATGGAAGCCAGTAGCACTGCAAAACTTGAGCATTTTAGCATTTTATTGTCATATTGTATCCATGTTACTGGTAATAAAGTTTAGTCGAATGAATCTACTTTTGTGGATTTTTGCGCAAATCAACGCGACTTAGCTGAGGGCTTGACGTTGGTAATGCTAAGATCGCGCGGTATAAGCGAAAAGACTGATTCGTTGGACGGGGTGTGAACCTGATACCCCTTGTTTACCTAAAGATGTTCTACCAACTAAGATTTCGAGGAGTTTTCGCACATGCGCACCCAAGTTTAAATTGACTTGCCAGGGATTTGTCTTCCTGATCGACCGGTGATGTCTCCTGGTGTCTCCAGAAACTCTTACAGTATGCATAGGTAAACGTAAAATTAACCCTAAATAACACGTACTCAGTTTGACATTTTCTAAAAGACTCTGGGGCTCAGAGACGGGATATCCGGCAGTTGACTGGTGAAGCACTGCAGCAATGTCTACGTTGTATGGTGCTTAGACCAGTCGCGGGTGTTTAACAAGGCCACTGATTCCTCGGTAACAGTTTCTCTTAGTCTATTGTAACCAATCTAGTCGGCAAATTACCTCAAGCGGCCTCAGACTACCTATATTCCCAGCTGTAGATGCACGTCCTGTCGGCGGCTAAAATGCGTACGCACGGAAACGCTGGCGACCGAACACTGAGCGGCAAAGTTTTGCCGCTATTAATCATACAGCACTTCCGTGCGCAAGCACCAGTGTTCCACCGGAGACGCCACGTTTGAAAACGCATGTGAAATGACTTAAGGATGCACATCAAGGCAAAAGATGCACCTGTGGGTCGCATTCTGAGGAAGGGGCTTGTCAAATGAATCAACCTTCTTCCTTTCAAGCAAAGTGCAGAATTTCTAGACATCCCCCGTTTGCTGCATGCAACAATAGGCTCTGAGGGTAAACGTGAATTTTTCTGCTTCTTGCACACCACTTGCAAGTCAAGGTATATCGGATTTTTAGAGATCTATGCCGTGGAGATCACTCAGAGGGGGGAAAGAGGCAAGACTGCTCAACCACAGTGAGCATGCTAGTGGGGTTGACCAGAAGATTGTGACTTTTGGGGTGAATTTAAATTAGCCCGTGCCAGACAAGAGCAGGCTCCGGCGGCGATACTTCAGTAACCCTTTTTGTTTGCTTGCCGACTGCGATAAGAAAATTTCGTTTAGGCTTAATGTGACACTTAGTCCCCTGAAACATGGCTAAGTTTTGATTGACGCCAAATTTGGTGCGGGGCGTTAATCCGAGACAATCTTGTAATGTTGTTTCACATTGTAGCCTGTTTCACTAGGATCTTGCAGTAGTACGGAGATGGATTGTGTATTTGTGTAAGGTGGGGTACCGAGAAAGTTCGTCCGTTGTTACATTCATTCAGATCAGTTCAAGTCTACCGAGTTAGGAAAATTCTAATCCATTTTTCAAGTGTTTTCTGCAAAAGACTCATCATTAAATATTTTAATGCACCCAAGACTGAGGGCGGATATTTTCGCATCCATTAAACGAAGAACAATCTTGAGTACAAAGAAATTGATTGAACTTAATCTTGTACAGCACGCCAGCTCTTTTAAAAACTGGATTTTGTAATACGTTTGACATTTTACAGAAGTCACCGCTCTCCAATACGAGGCACTATTCACGTAGAGCCGTTGGCTAAAATAATCTACATGTTTGCGCTATTTTGGTGCAGAACTTGCGGAGCAAAGTGCCAAACGTTCCCATCAAGAAGCAGGACTTTGGCAATATAGCACTGCTGCAGCGACACTGGATTGAAATGTAAATCGCGCCCCAGCCACAACTGCTGCGAAACCGAGTCTACAAAAACAACCGACCAGTTTTTTGTCTTGGTTTCCAGAATAGTTACGGATATCCCCCTGTTACTGAGAAAAGTTCCAATATTTTCAACTCCACAACCCTTGCGGTCATTGAACCAGGCGGCATGGTTTAATCTTTCGTCACCTTTGACCACTTTGATTCCTTTTGTTCAGTTGCAAAATTCTACTAAGATGCTGAGAGAGCAAATGGCGTGCACTGCATGATTTTCCTTTACCATTTAATGTTAAGAAAAGACGCCTACTTTACCGCATCGTGAGTTTGCTGTTTGCACTCTTATATTGTCCAAGGCGTTTTAGTGTGCAAAACGGCTTAGGCGAGTAAACTTCGTGGTAAAAAAGAATGCTGTGCTAACAAATTCAATCCATCAATCGCTCTCAAAGCCCACGAAGTGCATTCTGTGGCGTGAGATTTATGATTATTTGTTCGGAGAGCGTCCCCAGCCGCAACACAGTCATTCATTTGTTCAGCAGCCTTTTGGTGGGCGTCTCACCGGCCATTTGACGACTCGAAAACAAAGGGATCTAAAACAGAGATTATGGTGACATGAATGGTTCAACGATGATGAGGTTCGAAGACATTTAAACAGCGAACAAGTTGAACGTGGATAGACGCATTGCACATGGCCGCCTAAATAGAGAACAAGCGATAGGTGTATGGTCACAACCATTTGCAGATGAAAAATCCAAATATGGATTATTATAGCGCCAAACATGGCATGTTTAAAAGATTCTGTTACGTTATCAGCATGGATGAGACACATGCAACTAACCGAAAGGAAGAATTTTGTTTAAAAATGATTTTTCCGGGCTCGCAATGCACAAGCAGTTAGTTATTCGAAAAGTTCAAAAAACCCGGCAGTAAAATTGCTAAAAGACTGTTAAAGTGTATTTTGAAGGAGGATCGAGTCTTCAAGGTGGTCAACGTAGTCCGCGGTTAACAGGACACCACTCACTTCTTGTCGCGACCTCGCCGGATTAAGAACCGGGGCTTAGACAAGTGCCGCTCTAGCCGCAAACCTCTTGAAGGTACCGCCATAAAAGTTGTGCGGCGGAAAGCAGACTTTTCTCGTGCGTTTTGTGCGAGCAATATGATATTTAGGATGTAATACAGATGGAGGTTTCCGTCTTTATTGACCCTATGGACCCCTTCGAACTGAGAGAAGGTACCACAGGACATGGGTTTAAGTAAGAGAGTGTAAACTCAGGAGGCGACGATGGATTTACGCAATCATTAGCTTGTGCTCCACAACGTGTTTACATGACGGAAACAGTCCTGTCTAGTCTTTGCATCTTTATTCCTCCAGCAGACTACAACAATGATGGATAATAATAATGTTTATTCCCAGCTGGTGGGTGGCATGCCGTCAGGCATGAGCACAAGGTTGCAGTCGGAACAAAAGCATGACCGGCGGGGTTTTTGGGTACAAGTGATTGTGCGGAAAAGGATTAGTGTCATAAACAGTGGACAATAATAATAACAGGTTTATTCCCCAACTTGTAGGGAGCATGCCGATTGAAACCTGAGCGGGTCGTTACAACCTGAATGCGACAGGCAGCAACACAACGGCGAGGAAGCTACAACCAGCGAGGCATGGTCAGTAAGTGAGAAGTCACCGCGGTTGCGGGAACCGAAAAAAACGAGGACAATGGGCATGAGGTGCCACTAGTTCAAAGATGAAGCCGACTTACCTGAACCAAAAATGAAAACCGTTGCTGGCCATGAGTGACCCTGCCGGTGGAATAAATGGCTGGGGTCACAAAAAGTAAAAATGGAGATGAAAACTGAAGAATTCGATCTGGAGACAAATGACAAGTTTTGCCTCAAGAATGTGGTTTAAATTGAAACTGAGTAGACTCACTGGTGTCACTCTTGTAGGGAAGTCAGGTATAAAGGATAGTTTTGATGGGGAGATAGTGCTAGCGCATAGGGCCAAACGAACACCGTGAATGAAATTGAACTTGTGGAAGAGGCAAACCGAAATTGCTGCAGAAAACTAGGTTGGTTAAGTCCGAACGATAGGTTCAGCGGTTTGGAACTAGGCGGTTGGGGCCAGGTGAAAAATTTATTTGTAGTTGCGATTACAGGCTTGAGTGGGCGAGAGGTTGCAGTCGAGATTCCGAAGAAAATAGTTGTGGCAGTGCCATGCCATCATTGCACTGACATACTTCGGTTTCTGGACAGCTCCGTAACGGTCGTCAATCCAACAGGGGATACGCCTTTCCGTGGCAGCTGCACCTGGGTTGGACGAGGAGATTGACACAGACAGAGTCAGGCCGATGCGGAGTCACGGAAAATTTTCAATCAGTGAGAAGACCATGTAACTGTAGACCGCTGACAAGCCAGGTTGAATAAGTAACGGTTGTATGGAGCGTTTGGGCAACTGCAGCTAGGTTTCGAAGCTTGGGAAGAGGGGGAATGGAGAAGGAATAGGATGAGAGCAGTAGCGTCTGGTGAGTTCCAGGCGGCATCAAATAAAACGGTATCCAATAGAAAAAATCTAAAAGGGGATGAAAACAAGCTAAATGGGCCCAGGAAGAGGTGAATTTTGTTGGCTGGCCTAGAAGCCAAGTACTGGCTAGGCCCGAGTAGGTGCCTAATTTTTGGAAGGTAAGGACTTAGCCGCCGAAACAGGAAGGCTAGCCGTTGGTCTAGTTGAAGCAGGCGATTACATGGTGAGATTACATAGCGGTAGTTTTCAGCTCAGCAAAAAATATAATTATAGGGTCTTCGTTGTGCAAAGGGGGCGTTAATGTTAACAGGGACAGCAGACAAATAATAAGTTGTTGGGCAACAGCTTCCGAGATAATGGATAAGAACCATGGTTTAACGGAAGTCTACTACGTTAACTCAACATGGAAGGCAAGAGTATGGGCTGCCAGTCACCGAGTCACCGCTGTCAGCTCCAAGAAACGTTTGGTGCGTGGCAAAAACAGTCATTAGTGCTGGTTCTGACTGCTGGCAATCAGGAAATAATGAGTAATTCACGTTTTTTGTGTATATGGTTGCTTCCGAGTGCAAGAGGGAAGAAGGTGTGTGTTATGTCTGGATGACGAAGTGGGCTTGGGTGGATCAACCCAACTAAGACGAAGGTGGCAACTCCTTGCACGTCGACGTTAGCCGTGAGCTTCGCACAGTACCTTCAGGCTACCCCATGCATATAGTTTTTGAAAGATAAACGAAAACGCTGCTGTCATTCGCTTGTAGTTTTTGGTGCTGCCAGACAAGTGACAACCGGGAAAAGTCCAACCCAGCTACAGACAAACAACAACGGTACTCTTTTATGGTTTTCCCGAATTAAGGGCCAGGCTCAGGACCACCGGCGTTGGGCGATACACCCGTGATACTGGAGGGGTGGCGAGTATACGAACGCACAATAGTGCAACGTGGGGCGTACCCGTCCACCACAAGAGGTTCTCATCCCTCGTGGATGCTACCAGATCTGCAGGGTGACAAGCCACCAAGCAGTCATAATTGCCGTTTGTGCATTAATAAATAACTCCAGCTACCAGATATTTTATCCAGTCAGGGGAAAGCCAGGCCAATAAAACAGCTCGGTCATTTCGAACAAGCAAAGAGCCACTGGGAGAGGCAAGTCGCGAAGGCAAATGAAACGGCAACGACATTTTGGACCATTGGAGTAGAATGGAGATGTTCAGAGCCTGCGTACTATGACTAAACAACGACGAAGCATTGGTGTGAACTGCCGTGTCAAGTAGAGGCGCACCAGTGTCATGTGTGTATGTGAATGAGTGGGCTGTAGAACCAAACAAGTATTTTATTCAATCCGCATCTTCAGACCAACTATTTGACGTGCGTGCACTGCACGTCGTCAGAGGATGCGGAATGGTTCTGAACAGCGGGGAAATAAGGCTTCGGTCTGGCTAAGATTAGTTAAATCTAGTCAAAGCAAAGCGATATACATTAGATAAAGCTGACAAAGTTATTCAGGGATGGGACCAGGCTTGAAAGAACTAGGAACAAGTTGGCCGGGCACAGAAGCTTAAGGTCGGAGGTGAGGAAATACATCGAGGTCAGTAGAGACGGGCATGAAAACAATAACGATGGCATGCGCTAGACACTCTCTGCAACACGACTACGCTTTAGATAGCAGGTGCAGATGTAGTCCCGGGAGATAAACGTCTGCATAAGAGATAGATAAGATGGAGATCTATGGGCAAGAACACTTGGGACCTTGGTTGTCTCACTTGTGGGTTAACGTTAGGGGGTTCAAGATGGTGAATGTACATGCTAGGACCAAGTACCAGGACAGTTGGGGTGAGAGCGCAAATTAGAAGGGCCTAGGGCCAGTTTCAAAGAAAGTATCTAGTGTAAGCGATGGAGCGGAAGGATCCTCGGCTCCCTCAACAGAAAGGTAAGAATCGAGTCCTTCGAAAGCCTACATGAGATAATATAGTGCGAATACGGGAGGAGAGCTTGTTCCATAGTTTGGAATACAGGCAAAGGAAAAAGTCTTGTCTAAATACAGTCCAACAGATCGACCATGGGAGCAAAAATCCAGAGTTGCGGATACTGTAGGGAGGGCAGGAAGAAAATTCAGGACGGCAGTCAACTATGTAAGCTCGTCGGTAGATTAGGCGATGCAGAGGACCTAGGTTCAACCTAATGCGCCTTAGCCATAAAGGATCCAGCCCAGGTGACAAACAGCGAAGACGACGCGGCAGCGTATATGACGCCGGAAACAAGGATTTAGTGAACGAGCGCCGCACATTTTCCACAGCAGCCCGGCATGCTTGAGAATACTATGAGAAGAATTCAGGGCCGGATTCAAGAATGGGTCTTACGAACTGCTAAAAGATGGCAATCAATTTATTGTGGAAAGGTCGGCGAATGAAGGCGCAGAGCTTGCGGGCTTTAGCCACTCTGTACCATGTATGTTTGGAAAAACTGAACTCTTACTTCGGGAAGAGTAGGAATCGAAAGTC
>SJOL01002263.1:896124-914362 GCA_004794785.1 Opisthorchis felineus | reverse complement strand
TCTGGCTGAACGACAACCAGAAACATAGGAAGCTCTTGTGTGAGCAAGTGGACATAGTGATGACAATACATTGTGTTAAAAAGTGTTGGCCACGCTTTGCGTGTCACGAGAAGGAAAGTACTCGTCCCAGGTTTTGTGGCGCAACGAGACCGCAAAGGCTTCAAGGATGCCAGGGGAAAGGATAAAAGAGCTTAAGGGGAAAGTAGTAGAAGAAGTTTGAGTACTCGTCCAGCTGCAAGTGACAATACGATGGTCGCTATCAGGGAACTTCGGGCCAACTGCAGCGGTGGGCTACAGATAACCGTTGACAAGGGCAATGTCCGGGGTGTGGGAACCGCGTGTTGAATGCCTTACAAGCTGGAACCAGCCTTCAACATTAAGCTGGGCAATCAGAGGCGTAGGGCGCAAAGGGGATTTTTGTTCAGACCAGGAGATCTCAGGAAGGTTGAGATCACCAACGATTAATTTTTTTGGGTGAGGTAGAGCTTGGGTGTGGGAAGGAAGCGTGGATAGTTGGTTAATCGAGCTAGCTGAGTGTGGAGGGAGCATGTATTAGCACCCGAGGATGAACGGCGGGTTAACCCGACAGGCGGAAAGCCAAACAGAGTCTGGAGTTGCCGTTCTGAAGTATATGAGGCAACCACCACCACGGTGGTTGGAACGATTGGAATGGAAGATAATGTATCCCGGAAGAGAGATCAGAGCATCAGGCGCGCTAAGAGAGAGCCACATCTCAGTGATGCATATGAAGGTTAGACAAGCTATAGTGGAGATAGCTTGGATGTAGTCCACTTTAGGTAAGAGAGTGGGTATTGATTAGAAGGACAAAAATATTACTAGCGGGATCTGAGGACGTGTGTAGGTTGCTAGTAAAAAGTTGGTAAGCTCGGAGAGGCCAATATGGAATGGAATAGGGACAGGGGAATCTGGTGTTCTCGAATTGGTGGGGGTAAGACCAGTTAAAGATGTGTGAGAACAAGATGCTGGGTCGTACCGTGGTTGGTACGGAGACAGCGTTTGGTTGGTAGAGCAGGCAGTGGGGCTCCATGGAAAATCGGTTACAGGCTGGGTCGAGTATTCGTTTGTAACAGTGTGATCAGCAGCATCCGAGTATGGTACCATATGTGGCAGATGAACAGATATAGCGGGATTTAGGTCACGCAAGATAGATGAGCAGGAGCGGAGTTTAAGAAAGAGGAAATGACAGGGTATGACAGGGTCACTAAAAGGGCAGGAGGATCTGCCTTGTAGTGCCCTCAGCACCGAATCGTGGGCGGGGGACGGAGGGTACGGGTGTAAGGAGGAAAGCCTCTCGCTGCGGAGTTGTTTATTAGAAAAACGCCAACTAAACAGCTACAGACTATTGGACAGGAAAGCTAAACTCTCATTTGCACGTTGCTCTTAAAAACTGAATATCCGTCTTGTTCTTGAACGCGTCTTCTGGAACTCTCCCAGATATTCATTGACTATCGCACGATTACAAGCAAAACTACAAAGAAGTTCCGCAAATTCCGTAATAAATCCCACCTTCCATTATATCAAGGCGAAGTTACGAGGACACACATGCTACTGGCATGCGTCATCGGTAGCACCCACCGTTACACGGGTAGCCAATTTGGGCTGATTGGAGGAGATGAAATAGGAGGCTTATAGTAAGAGATGCAAGATAAAGTGAGGGAACAGGATGCAGCGAGGAAGCTAGTGGTGTAATCAAGCTCTCCGTGAGGAACTGGCTCCGCTGGGGATGAACAGGAATCCTCTGCATTTGTTGTAGTGGAGAGGGCTTTGAAATGGGAAGGCGAGAAACAGTTAAAGGTGGTAGAGTTGGAGCGGCACGTGGCTTCGGAAGCGGCGGGGGCTGTGGTGGAGTAGGTAGCTGCCAAAAAGGTATCTCAGGTAAATAATACGCGGGTGGCGGAACTTAATAGGGTCTAAGATTAGGTAATGGTTGTTGTGGTGTAGAGATCCTGCCAAGGGGCTGGGTTGGACAGTCTGAGGGGCTACAGATGTGCTTATGTGGAGTTCGGGGTATAGTTAGGTTTGTAGACGAAGGGCGAAGAGCAGGAACTCGGACAGAAGGCGTCTTGGAGAAGGCGTTGCAATTGGAGGCTTTGACAGCAGGTGTTACAGCCCGGGGAAGCGCTCTGGTGGGGAGACACGAAGTGTCATTAAGTCAGAAGCGACAGACTGTGTAGGGGATGGTGAGATACTGCATCTGTCATCTCAGCGGTGAATTTTGTTGGTGCGATTGAGGTCAGAGGTAGCATAGACAGGTGTACAAAGGTAGAAGCGGAGAGCTCATGGTCATGAACAGGAGATGCGGGGCTGGGGACTATCATGCCGGTTTGTGTGGCATCAAGCCGCAAGTTAGCATCACAGTATAGCGAGCTTAGACGTGGAGCGATTCCGGGATAATGAAGATCAGGGGGAGGATCAGTGCTGCAGCATCGAGCTTTAGGGGATAACACGTCAGCTCCAGCATTTGGAGGGGCAGCTGTAAGTCAGGCCGGTTTACAACAGGCTACTCTGATGTCGGGGACGTTTGGGTCCCCAACGGAACTAGAGGGGGTTGTAGACGTGGCCGGAACAGTTGGCAGATTCGGTAAACTGTTGTTTGAATCGGATGTTCTCCGGCTGCCATGTGCATACATGTTATCGCTGATATGACTTGCGCAGTTTTCCTAGAGGTTGGCTGCATGGGAAGCCTGCGATTGAATCACACCCAGCGCATGTATTGGTACAGGTTGTTGAAGAGGAGATAGATCCGTTTGATAGTTATTGGTAGTCGCCTCTAGAAGTTTGGAGAGTGAATTCTTTTTCAGCTGTCTTCGTAGTCGAGTGCGGGCAGTTTTGAAATTAACGGTCTGGGATGCTTGGGTAGAGGACGGAAGGCCTGGGATGTTAACAGGCGCATTTCGTCGTTTTTATCTCTGAATTGCATTAACGTTGGGCAACGCAAGGATGGTTTCGACGTTCGCAGCCGTCGAGCTGTACGCCCTGCGTCATTCATGTTACGTGCTGCCAGGATAGCAGCTTTTGTGCGTCCCACTGGGAGGCGATCGGGAGCATTGTATATTAAGACCTGTCTACGGCATCCCATACGCCGTCTAATCTCGGAGGCGAGTGTGTCAATACGGGCTGACGCTTTTGCGAAATCTGATGGACCACACGCTGAACCAGGAGTTAGGAGGCAGACAATTGGTTGCATGCTATGGTATAATATTAGTTTGCTCTCCATCTTATGCACACGAGCCCTGAGAGTTGCCAGGTCAGTGTAGTGCTGAGGTTCTTTTGGTAAAGACGATTGAAGACAGCTACTGAGTGGGGCAGGAAGGGAAATGTCGGTTAGTACAACTGAGCAGTCTGAATCGATCGACGGGTCTTGATGAGTGATAGGGTTGAATGCTGGGCCTTTTGCCTGCAAGGCGCTTCTTTGGACACAACGAGGGGAAGGATGATGGGAAATCAGGGTCTAACAACCGCTTAGAGGAAGATGGGAGTGGTGGCATTGTTTGATTTAATTTAGGTAGTAGCAAGCCTCATTGGAATGGTGCTGGCAAGTTTATAACTCAAGGAAGCCTAATCAGGCGGGAATGAGTTGGAGGGATAGTTGTGGTGTTCTAAATAGGTAACTAAATGCTACATTAGAAGTAAGTAAAATGCTACGGTCGGACTAGTGTCCGAAAAATATTTTTACAACGCCTGACCCTAAGATTCTTCAATAAAATCGCGCATAACTTACTATTTATAATAAGTTCACTGGATTTGCTTACTGTGGCTCATTTTTATTACACTTTAAACCAGTAATTACGCCTGAATAAGATCACCTTTAACACAATGCGCGCACACCCATTTGTTACTTTTATAGCGTTAAGTTGCCGCACTAAATGCGTCGCAGTATACATTAATGAAAACCTACAATAGTACTCTTGAAAACCCTCGTGGAGTTGTCATCGTAATGCACAAAGTCCGCAGTGTTCTGATGAGCGGGGTTTTAATTTTGCTCCAGTTGTTCACCGATGCCCCATAAATCCGTGACTAAAAGGTTGGAAGGACCAAGCCAATTGCCATGTTCACGTTAAACTGACAGATTAGATACAGTCAATGAACCGCAGCTTGACTAACTTTGAACATAACAACTCGTAAGCATTTCCCATTGAACCGGTGTATTGTAATAAAATACGAGTGAAGACAATCTATTGTTACGGGAATTCTTTAATGACATTCATTGGGAGTAAGGTGCAGGCAAAGCCATCAGTAGAACAACATGCATTGACACCGAGGAGCTGAACAGTTGGCGTAAAGTAACAGTGAGAGTTTACAAAGTTATTTGCAATTTCAATATAACGTATAGATCCCGCTGATATCATAGTAACTGCCAGTAGTTGCCACTGAAGTGTGGGTAATAGTTGTGGGGCGGCTATGCAGCTCTATTCTACAGATTTTCAATTAAAAGTGGTTTTTGTAAGTCGATCCACACGTGAAATCAGCCGCACAAACACGTTAGACTGTACAACATGGTTGTCAACGGAATTCTGAAGTATATAGTGCGAGTCTTGTGAAGCAGACTAGATAAATCCTAGCCTCAGCTTGCGCAGATGTGTATTTTGTACAAATTCTCGGTTGACCGGTTTACGTCGCTCATCACTTGGAAGCTGGTCTCTAGAAGTCAGACCTCACCATAGGTAATGTTATTCAGTTGTCTTCCAGGTATACAAGCATTGGCTGACTGTGCACATTCGACGACAATTCAGATAGCTTAACAGTATTCGAATAAAAAAATTATCCGGTGTATGGCCTCTGACTGCAATAGCTTTTAAATTGAACACTGTGCCGTTGGTGCCTGTCATTATTAAACGCTGGCAAGCGAAATCCGCAACCAATTCCTGGCGTCTACTGGAAAGTCTGTAGATGTCGTTTCAATGGCATCCGCGAAGCTGATATCACTTTTTTGTGCTGCTTGTCAAAGAAGAACTAGGTGTGGGTGGACTTCCAGCACTGTTATTTATTTGAACGTGTTTCCGCTTGGAAGAAGTTTATCGTTTTTCCGCTATGTTTTCAGACAGCATAGCTTCAAAAGTCGACTGGCAGTCAAAAGCGTAGCTTAAATGCATTTATCACAATTTGATTACTTTTACAGGCAAGAGCGAGATTTCTAACCCCTTCACTGAGGATTTCGAGCAGATTCAGTCGCCCCGCTGCCGAATAGCTGTCTGACAGCTATTGGTTGGTCGTTGTTATGTCTACATCGCTAGCTTCTTCAGGTGAGTCGTTAACAATTTTACTGATAGTGCCATCAGTTGCCCGCGGTGTTTTAGTTATTGTTTTGTTATTTTAGGCAATTTGTCAATTGGCACATTAAACTTGAACCTGTCTGTTAGTTTTTTGTTTACGTTGTAACCATCAAATGGGGCAAACAACCTGCTTCCCATAGTCCATTGATCCGGTGTGCTGGGATGGCTTCTTTACAACATTATTAAATGTGTGAAAATGCTCCCAGCCGTCTGTCGAGAAACAAGTCATTGAGGTTGACAGGTGCTATAGTCAGCCAAAGGGAGCCTACGCGTTATCTGTTTTACTATTTCATCGAAGGTAGTATTGATAACCATCGGCTGTCATAAGCATGCCCGCCCAACATCTCTGCTTTGTGTTTGGGCGTCCTCACTCTTTTTGGGCAAAACAATGGACAAATAGGACAAAAGACAAACAAGATAGATGTCCATATATTATATTAGGCTTTTTGATGGCTGATTGGTTAGCTATGGCGTTGCGCAATAACTTAGGCTAAAAATCTACCTAAATTTACATCCACATGAAGCAAAGGAGAACAAATACCCGGCCGACTTCTGGCTATCAGTGATGTGTGTTGGCTTGCAAAAAGTTACGCGACCACGAACGCACAATAAGCAAGTTCCGCATCGTGGCCGTTCTGTCTTACACACTTTGTTTACACTTTGTTTAAACATCGAAAATGGCCTAGTTTGATTAAATAATCGCCAAATGACAATATCCATTGTTAATTTGTGCTTGTGAAATAAAAGAGTTGATGCTGTAAGAAGACTACGAAATAAAACATTATCACGATTGGTAGTCGTAATTTATGGTTATTCGTCAGGGAATCTGGATAAAATAGGCATCACTGGTTCACTAATTGGTGGAAAAGGTTTGACGAAAGTGTTGGGAGTAAACCGAAATTATCGTTTACGTGGCACTGTGAATCGAATGAACAGTGAAATTAATTAGCAGGCAATAGAGCCCCGGATGAGGAAAACCATAAAATTTAGGGTTATTCCCGCAGAAGCAAGGGTAACCAGCGTTAATCAGTCGCCACGTATTTCATTAAAAAATAGGTTACCTTCAAGCAAAGTTCGCTGCGGTTGTTATGGATATTTCTGTGGTCAAATTTTCTTGAAAACAAACATCCCAAAACTACGTTCTGGATACCCCTGACGGACATGCAGGCATCCAAAGTATCTGGACACCAGCAAGCTTCCAGTGGTTTCAAAGAGGGAAAATGTGTGGGAAACTGATCCAACTTCCAGTCAGGCTTTGCTACGGAAAATTGGAAGAAGGTATACCACCAATTAATGAAACAACAAAGATGCTCACCAAAACGCAATACAGACCACGAACGGACCAACCGGAAGAGAGAATAATGGACGGCAATTTCGACAATAGTGTGGCCGTAAAAAGCAAGAAATATAAACCACAACGCAACACAGATTATGATCGGACCAACCAGAACCCAAGCGTGATGATTATCAATGACCAATTAGGTTACGCCGCAAAAGCTGCTCGGTTTTAAACTATATAAACGCAAGCAAGAAGAGGAAGATTACCCACCCAACAGCGCGCTGAAGATGTCTCCTCAAATGGTGACGAAACGTTTGCAAATCAACTGCCAAGCTCAGGAAACAGATCAGCAGCCACCCGATCAAGTACTAATTTAACCCACCGTTTACCTGACTACGAAAACAGCTGCTTCGCCGGAGTCCCGGATATAGCGACATTCCTTGATGTTAAATCCTAATCATATTTACATGTGCGGGACAGCTTCTTGTTCGCTGGCGGACAAACAAACCTTTTTGTTAAGTACCATTAGAAACTCTGCATTGACTTCATTTCTGTGGCAAGTTATTTTCAGTTTGATCAAACACTCACCAATCTTTCACGTCGGCATCACTACGCTAGGAGATGTTATGAAACCTGACACCAAATAAGTTGGTTGTTGTCATTGACTAAGGGTTTTTCCGAGACGATTCCACAGAATAATTCTATGGACTGAGACTGCATACGTAAGGTTTTATGTGAAGATTGCTCCTGAGGTTTTGCGGAAGTTAACGTTTTATTTCGCAGGGTTTCTTTGGGAACAAGAGTTTCCGCCTGTGTGCCTAGTTCACTCTAGATCTTAGGCAGCGGGATCTTTAATGGGATATGCGGTGGATCTATGTGGAGTTGCGCTTACATTCCAAGATAGAAAACACATACGAGATAGATTTAAAGTTTGCACAGAATCTCCGGTTATGATATTCATGGGGCTGACAGCAAAAAATGCACCCCAGCTAAGCAAAGTGAGCGGAGAAGTCACGGGCTAAACTTAGCCGAACCAGTTGTCAATCCTAAAAGGCATCACATTTCCTACTTCGAAAGAAAAACGTGAGCTGTGATTCTCATTCGGAAGTGTTGGTGATGGTGATTCGTTCAGACGAGTGATTTTTGGGGGTCAAAAATTACCAGTGATTGGGAAACAGTTCGTGTCAAATTGAAACATCCTAGCTTTTTGAGAAACGCAATCGACAGATTCTCAACTCATTAGTATCACAGTTGACCGATTCTGCATGGCCCATTTTAACCGAAGTTGATTGGCATAGGCGTATAAAATGATTTTGCTTGCAGCAGTCTGGATACGTTGGAACTCAAGCAGGACGCTTTTGTCTTATTTGCGGATAAGTGGTCCAAGAGCCGCTGGTTGTTGATTTTTTATTTTGGCCGCGTTTAGCTCCATTGAGCAAGGTTCAGCATTAGGGAATAGCTTTCCGTGGCATACATAAATTCACTGACCCTGAGATAGTCGGGGTATTTGATAAGTCTCCCTATGATCTCTTCAGCACGAACCTCCAGAGTAAAAGTCCAGTGGATACCTTACAGTGGCTGATAAGGTCATTCCTGGCACCACACCAAAAAGTTGTTTCCTTGGCAGATTATACTGTATTCTCAGAACCTTCAGGCAAGAGCAAATTACAAGCTCTCCAACAATAAGTTCTCTTTTCTGCCCGGTAATAGTCTTCACCAAAAACCCAACGTCCGAAATGCAGTTGACGGTAGCGTTTGACGGAATCCATCAATTTATTGCAGGGCGCTGGCTGTAGGTAGTACTCTGGCTAGTATAATATGCGACAATTTCTCATTGCTTACAACACACTCCGTAACGCCAAATCTGCTTGAATAAACGGGCGCAAACTTTCATGTGTTTATAACTGGGAAGAAGCCATTTGGAGTATTTATCACCAGTGCTTTATATATATATGTTTATAAATGCGGCATCTTCAGGATATCGATTTTATTCGCAGAACGCCTACTAATTAGAACCAGGCACACGTTGCCATAAACCGAGCATCACCTGAGTCGACAAGTCAAATTTTTCGCGGTAAGCTGCTCGACATCATCATTGAAGAAATAAGACACTCAGGGGATGCAGTTGTTTACAAGTGGCACCAAAAATAAATACCTTGCAATCTCTGCCGTAGCTTTACACGAACTGATAGTAAATAAGTACACACTGAGGTGCTAAGTGTTAACCACATATCGAGGAAAATTCTCAAGTTTTTAGTTAAGGCTACCTGCGGTTCCATACGCAGTTGGCCTACGCTGTTCCGTTCACGGAACTAGCTCGTGTGTACGACCAACGTGCGATGCTGAACCAAGGTAGCTGAAGCAGCGTGCGAAGTGGGTGCGGTTCAGCCAACTCAGCCGAAAAGTGGTGTAAGTAGAGCGAGATAAAATATCACAGTTTGCCAAGCACTGTGATGAATGCATGTGTTGAGGGAAGCAACCTGCTTGCTGTCTACAAGGGCTAGACGCTCAACGCCGAAGACCTCGGTAGCCAGGATGTTCTGGGGCCTAACACACTCCCTAGAAATATTTTTTTCAGAAGGACTTGCTCAAAATGGTTGGTCGCGTATGCCCCACCTGCACTCAAGGAGTCAGGAAAAGTTAGAACCATGTAATATACTGCGTCTAGGAGAAATGTGTAACCTTTCTCCCAGTGCCAAAACTGTGAATCAGTCACCCTCGCGAAGCTTAGCCAGAACTAAGGGCACTTAATCTGCTGTAATGAACGCAAGCTACCAGCTACTCAGAAAACAGGGCCGGTCGGTGCCTATAGTGGTAGTCATATACGTCCTGAGGCGTAGAAATGCACTAGTCTGCGCCGCTTCAAACAAATAACGCTTGAAGCCTCCCTACTCGCACCTTGCGACGCACATTTTGAAATGCGGAATACCGTTCATCTGTTGCTTCAAAAAATGGGAATGCTTCCCGTGGGAGAAAGTTGAACAATATGGAACGAAGTGCCCCATGGTCTAGAAGGACGTTGCATGCCCTCGGAGGATACACGCATTAGGGTTCCTCTCTCTTACGCGCAAGACCTAATCTACACGTAGAAGACACCGAGCAATGAACTTGTCGAGGGATTAAGAGCCTGTATGGCATTTGCTGGACGGTTCGCAAGCCGTGAGATACGCCAGAATGCGTTGATCACACTGCCAACGAGGTTAGTCAGTGGAGCAGTTTACCGGAAGACGCTGTGTATTACGGACATGGTCCCATATTTAGGAAATAGATTGGACGAATGTATGGCCCAGAGAAAAAACAGGTGCTTTTTCTCCGCATGTTGACCAAATCCATCGCGGACCAGATTGGTTTTTAGTGTAGCCTCAACCGGGTAGAGTGAGGGCGATGAAGCATTCATCGGACTACCCGCGGCTTTCAACACTGACTGGCCGAATGAAGGCCCGCCTACTTCCCGGTTGGACGGCCAGAAACCGTACCATCCTTAGCCTTTTACCGTCACTATTATGCAGTTGTGTGACTCAGCGCTGATTTGTAGGCGGTTGTTGCCTAGTTTGGTCTGTATGAGGCAGAAAACTACCAACTACTTCAAAGTAGTTGGTAGCTCGTCATAGGATTATATGCGACATCGTCTGAGCTCAAGTTAGGATTTCTCAGGACGTAACGAAATACTGCAGGTTATTGGACTACACTTACGTAGAGGGTGGTAGTAACATAAGACCTGAGAACGTAACTGAGGTTCTTCGGACCATGTCAGTCACTAGGGGCCTATGAAGACTAGTCGCTGAAGACTTTAGGCCTAGTGTACGATGTGCAGTGGCAATGGACCGTTCATTGATGTGCGAGTTGCTATGTGATGTAGTTGCTATGGGACCAGGGGTGCAGTTCTGGCGCCGTTGTCCCCTGGAGAAGGGAAACCTGCCGAAAACTTGTTGAGCGGCTCATGAAGCTAAAAGGTTTATCTTACCAAGAAGACTTGAATGGATCAAAAGTTCTCTCCCGGAAAAGTTGCAGACTGAGGGACAATCCAGTTGAAATTCTTGGGGCCTTCAAGGGTTCCTCACTCCACTGTCATCTTGTGTCCTTCCAAGTAAAATAAGAAGCACGTCATAGATAAGAGGTTGCACATTTATCCATGGAAAAGAAAGAGCTTAATCCCACTTGCCGTTGCTTTTTTGTCCGCCAGCGTAGCAATTCCCTGGAAAAATTCACTATTTCGTGCTTTGACTCGATACGGAGTGTAACAGCTTGCTTCAAGAAGTTCTTTGGTTAGTCAGGAAGCCCGTCTTGGTGCACCGGTGGAATTTTTTCTTAACTCAAATGCGATCCCATTGTGATAAACCTGGAACTTTCCCCCTCCCAGCGTTGCATTTCTATATTTTTCAATGACAACGATGTGTTCGCCCTGGCTGTTTGTGGTAACTGGGAAGCAATTTTTTCCCCGATGGGGTCTGATGATATGCTCTTGGGCAACACTGATTCACGGACTGATACACAGGATCGAGGCTTTCACCCAAGTTTCCCGGGCCGGCTTTGTTCTTGTCGTTAGGTGTCTGCCGTTCACTTGAAAGGCACAAGCGAAAAAAGGGTGTGGCACTGCTCTTCAAGTTCTCAGCGCGGGGCAGTAAGCTTGCCAGCTTGCCAGCCCGGTTCAAGATGGAGCGTGGACACCCGTCGGAGGAAGGTTATTCCACGCAGAAACTACCCGAAATGAGAAAAAATGTTGTCTAATGAAAGTGCTCGCTCTGAGCTTGAAAATCTTCTTACCATGTCCCCGCCGTGCGTTTGCTGGGTCAACGGGGAAAAACCTGTTGGCCAAAGGCGTTCGCCGTTCTACGAATGATTAGGCGCACCTTCCCCCGTATTACTCCTATGGACTTCCAAATACTCTATGGGGCCTACGTCAGACCGCTTCTTGAATACGCCAACCAAGTTGTCTACTCGGGGCGCACGAAGGACGTAACTCCCACTGAGCGTGTCCAGCGAGCTGCCACGAAAATGGTTGCCGGCCTTAAATCCGTGGACTACGAAGTGCGTCTCACGGCGCTTGACCTCTTTCCCCTTGAGTATCGCCGCCTCCGAGGGGACCTAATTCTTACTTATGCCCTGTTTGAACAAGGTTTGGCCAACCGGTTTTTCACCGTTGAGCCAGCAAACACACGGCGGGGACATGGTAAGATTTTCAAGCTCAGGGCGCATACTTTTACTGGGCAAAGTTTTTTCTCATTTCGTGTAGTAGCTGCGTGGAATAACCTTCCTCCGACAGTTGTCCACGTTCCTTCTAGAACCCATTTCAAAGCACTATTAGACACTTTCCTATGCGGGTCCTCGTGCTGGCAAAATTACTGCCCCACGCTGAGAACTTAAAGAGCAGTGCTACACCCTTTTTCGCTTGTGCCTTTCAGGTGAACGACAACCGCAGAACGACAAGAACACAACCGACCCGGGAAACCTGGGCAAAAGCCTCGATCCTGTGTATCAATCCGTGAATCCGTGAAAAAACCTTGTTCAAACAGGGCATAAGTAAGAGGTAGGATTTCATCTGAGGCCTTAAGTGATGATCAGATGAACGGATAAAACTTCGCTCTTGTTTCTGCACAATGGTCCTTTGCTGTCTGCCGCGTAGCAAACTGGCTGCTGTATTTAGCTCGGCCCCCTATTCTTTGAACGTGTCTTGTTCTGCCATGTGCAGGCCACCTCTGAACCATCGAACTGACCTTGGACCATACACGTGTGGTTAGGCGTGTGGTTGATTTTGCGCTCTGCCATTAGCGCACTGAAGAGGCGAATGGTCGGTTTGACCTTGTTTTACCTCTACTCGATAACCATTTTATTCAGTAACCTCAGACTGTCTGCATGCGATGATTGTGAACAATGCCAGAAGATTGTGAGTGCTTTTTCCGCTGGACTGAACCGTACGGCTACGAAAGGCTTCAGTGGTGGAAACACGCATTGGGAACAGAAAAATATTGGCAGCTACGCTACAAGTGAAATAAGGTTTGATGATATTATCGCCGGCGTTTGCGTGAAGTCTGATAGCAAGTGTCATGAAATTCTTGGCTTGTTGGAACCGCTCATCAGCGATTGGTGGAATGATGTGTTCAAGATTAATCAAAGCAAAATACTCGAGTTCGGTGACTATCTTTGTCTCACGGAGGCCAAGTATTGTTGTCCTGTCGGCCACTTTGGACCAACTTGCAATGTTTGCGCTCCTTGTGTCGTCCAGGGTGGTTCGTGCGATGGCAACGGGACTCGAGGTGGCTCCGGGAAGTGCATATGTCGTGAGGGTTATGTAGGCGAAGCTTGCAATAAATGCAATTCCGAAACACACTACAGCCTTCCTTCCGAAAATGGAGATGCTGGTGCCTGCCTGAACTGCCACGCATCCTGTCTGGGGGGTTGTCGAGGCCCTAACCCATCTGATTGTACGGGTTGCGCTGCAGGATGGACGTGGGTTGAAGAAGAGTCTCCCGCTGTCTGCAAAGACGTGGATGAATGTCAACACGACCCCTGTGAGCGTTCGACAGAATACTGCTTGAATACTGCGGGATCCTACGAGTGTCATCGTTGCTCAGTTTCATGCGATGGTTGCCACGGGCCCTCGGCGCATGATTGTACCAGATGCCGCCAAGGTTACCATTTGGTCGATGGGAAGTGTGAGGACGTTGATGAATGTTCACGAAAACCATCCCCATGCCAGGGCGATGGTGAAACTTGTAGGAACACCCCCGGATCATACGTGTGCGAGTGTTACGCACACCTCGAAAGACATGATGGTCGATGTACAGCAAAACAGAGTGGTAAGTCCCGTAAAAGTCCAACGACATTGGACGCGTCACATAAGCCGTCCAGAATAATATGGACAGTAGCCTATACGAAGGAGTTCGGGAAATATCTAGCATCTTTGTTTGCTTTTGGGATATTTTTCTGGTTTATGAGGCGACATGTTCTCCTTACGATGACTGCTAGCGTTGCTTTGGGTGCATTTATTTACAACCAAAGTATCGTCCTTGACAATGTATTCGGCAAGCAGTTGTGATCTTTTGGCCGATGTGTCGTTCCCATTTCAGATGACGTCGAGGACAATGCTGGCGCTGTTACTTTGAGTCGAGGTGATGAGTTGTAATGGTAGTTTTTCTCTCGTTTTTCATCTTTTTAAGGTTGTTGATTTAAACTTGTCGGTAATGTACAGTGCTCTTTTGAATGAACATTGCGTTGGATATTACTTTGATTCTCATGTAATGCCGGGGTTTCGTCCACATTCGTGCGGCCACTTCTTGGAGGCTGTTTTCATTGTAGTGGCTAAGTGTATGCCTGTCGTGAGGAGTGAAGACCTTTCAGGCTGGATTGGTCGTTTACATACAACACACTTTTTCAGTGTTGAAGTATCCGTTAGTGTACGGAACACCTGTGTTCAGCAGCAGTTTTGCGGTGGCAAAATCCATTTTAGTTGGAGTTACTGGTACCATCGACTTTCGCATTGACTCTTTAGATATCCCTTACTACAAGCCCCTGACCGCAGAACGTAAAAAGATGTATTCGGCTGTGGTTATTACCAAGTACGCTGATGATAACGTAGTGTATACGTGAGTAGGGGGCAAGATGGCTCAAGTGGTTAGAGCGCGAATTTACAGACCGTGGTTCGAACCCGATCTCTGCCTTTCGACTTCCCCTGCCTAGGCTTGGGTAACCTGGCAGTATCCCAGCCCTCGTGCTTCCTTCGGGTGGCAAAGCAGCTAGGCCCCGGAAGGATTTTACAGCTGAACGATTTTTTTACGATGCATGAATATCACTATGTAAATTATTTGAACTGGTTGTATGGAAGCATGGGATGGGGCGTGAGAAGACATCAACTCGCATGCATTTTCGAGAGCAATGTTAAGGCTGCACGGTGTTTCTACAAGGCGTTTGCTTCAAACGTTGTTACATACATACCTTAGAAGGTTGGTGGTGGGCAGCGTTCGACCTCGAATAAAGACCGCAAAAATGTGTACCACATTGGCTTGAGAATTTTAAACCCTTAAGGCTGTCTCTGCTGTGGGGAAAATGTGACGGTGGAACAAAGATGAATTAGACCCGAAATGGTGGTGGTAGATCAGAAACGGTTCAGAACGATCACATGGAGGGGACTTGTGTCGCGGTCCAATGACTGATCGGTGGGTTCAAAAGTGTGTGCGACAGTACCGACTCGCCGATCTGGAGTCAGTCAATTAATACCTGTTGCGACGAATCCTCATCAGTCATATAGGGTTACCGTGGGTGAGCAGATCTGTAGAGGCCGTAAGAGAATGTCAAGCCTCGCCTCGTAACTCAGGTTGGCACATGGCTGGGCAGCGGAACGTTTATGAGCTTGTAATTGTAACTTAGGCATTGGGAAGCGTTCGCAGCGTCCATAGGGAACTGGATAGTTTTGTGGTATGCTGTTGAAGAGAACGTTGGTAGATGGTCGTTGGTTTGTTGAGGTGGGCCCTTCGGTTGCAAACGTTTAATCACCAATCAAGGTGATGTCAGTGCGTTGTTGGAGAGCGGAGCAGAACGTAGGGATGCACCAATGGTTGTCCTTACTGCAGGTCGCATGACGCTCATAAACCGGAAATGTGCCAACGTTGAATTTTAAAGTAAAACTCTTCAAGACCCACCCGGCGTTTAACCTGAAACTGGTTCGCTATTCCCCAACTGCTTGGCCACTCCAACTGGATTTCTTTCGTTGACCTTATCTGTTCGTACTAATTGGGTGCAATTATTCTAGTGCCGATTAGTTCAGCTGCTTCCGATGTTCATCCCTGTACAGCTTTGGAAGTGTGAGGCGTGGCCCTGCACCGCTCTGAAGGCGTAGTGATCCTGCACTGTTTGTGCTAGTCAACTGGGGTATCATTGGCGGATAGGGACTGAAAGATGATGGGTTGTTCGATCAAAGTCAGAAGCGTCACGAGTATCTGCTAACCCCAGTCATGTCCAAGCGTGCAGCAGTTCTTATTAGTCGTACAAAATGGTTTGACCAAGCGCCTCAGCGGTTTATGGGACTGCTTTGCACATAAATCGTCGGTTGATGGCAGTGACTCGATTCTTCAGTCGCACACATCAGCGTGTTTGGAAAGGTAGGGGCAAAATACGAGGATATCTGCATCGTACTTTCAATGGAAGTGGCAATGTAATGCGTGGTATTGCGTGGTCCTTTGCCTACTGCGATCACACAACGGTCGCTGGCATTTTAGCGCCTCTTCTTCCCGAGCAATGTAGATGTCATGGCTGCAGTGTATGGGTTTTCCGTTACTCACAGGAGTGATTTACCGGGAGAACGGAGGGTCCATGATCAAGGACTGTGGGTAGGAAGAGTGGGCGTCAGTTTGGCTGAAATCATGTAGCAAAAAAGCACGCCAATATGGAGATGAACGGCGTATAGATGGTGCACACCATTGGGTCGTCATGGGGGCCTGGGCAGAGGGATGTTAGTCCTCGTCTTGAGAGTTTGAAGATTAAGACGATTTACAAAAGAGTCGGAGAAGCATTCTAAAGGCCATTGATCCTGAAAGTAAATGAAACAGAAAACAGTTACTTTTAACACGGGAACTGAAACGATGCGGGTGGTTGAGTGGTTCAGCCGATTGAACGACTGTGGGAATGAGACGAGGGAAGCGAATCCAATCGACCTTTACTATAGCAGTCGTGACAATGCAGCGGGAAAGAGCTTCGTCCCGATGATGAGAGAGGGTCTGCAGATTATTAGTCACAGCTTGCAAACCAGTGAGACCCGTTGAGTACCATCTGGTAGCAAGTGTGTAAAAAAAAATACCACCCCATATATGGCATGGGTATTCTATAGTAGGACAGATCCGAGACTTGCGCAAATGAGGAAGTGGGAAGATGAAGAAGGAGATATAATTTTCTGAGGTATCGGGTTATAGTCAGTTAAGATTGTGACTGCTGAAAAAGAACAGACCGAAGAGCTAACAATTAGATGACAAGGATAGCGATGGAGACTGGTAAGAGGGGTTGGCGGAGGGAAACATGTTTAAGTTTGGTAGGATTCGATGTAGCTGCGTCCAGGTAGGCTCAGTCCCTAATTCAAGGTCGGTTCAATGTGCCGTTTGTGTGCACGTAGTTATCAAGCCGAGATGAAGCAGACTGTGAGGGGGATAAGGATTAGAAATGTCGGCGGTTGCATCACTTGCAGGAGCGTGTGTGCAACCGGATACAAGAGGACCATTGAAGACGATGAGGGCGAAGAATCCTGTTAATCGGAAAATATTGCCAAGGTCTACCTGAGTAAACCGGTTTTTCATGGAGTTTCCGATCCGGTTCATCAATTTGACAATCAGGTCGTTGTACCACACGTGTCTGGATGCTGATGAGACATCACTTTCGAATAGTTCGCCCTTGACGAACGAGTCAGGTACAGCACAGAGTGTATAACCACTTACCGGGATGGTGGCACCCGATTACATGCTGGTGGTCGCCTGGGAGACTTGTCAATCAGGTTATGCCGGAAGTGTTTGACATGACCCATTTCGGGACAAACTAGGGATTATGTGGATGGCGCGATAGTTTTTAAGGTTGGGTGAAGAACCGCGCTCAGTAATGGGGAGTGAGTGGGATCGTTCTCAAGAAGAGGGAAGCTTAATGATTAAGAAGGAAAGACTAGAGATGAGGATGGTTGGAGCGTAAGTATAGAGCAAAATGTGGAGGGACCCCATCAAGACCAAGGGGCTTAAAGGTATTTAGTGAAGGGAGACACTGACGAGCAGCCCTAACTGAAATCGCAGGTAGTAAGGACTTGGGCTCGAGTAGACAAACAGAGGTTAAAGGTAGTTGGTGCAAGGCAACGATGATTATCAAATACTTCATTTTGCTGACAGTGCTTAAGACTATACTGAGTGCAGGTTTAGGAAGGTAGGGGGAACAGAAATCCTGACTGCTTTTTGTAATTTACAGGAACACCGAATTTCGATGGATATTTTGGACGTTCTGTCCGCCTTGTGACTGGCGAACGTGCCCTTGGGCTTGGCAATTACAATTAAAGAGGGTTAGAACGGTGTAGCAGGGAGCGTGTGTAAGGGAACGCAGGAGTTCCTACATTATTTTTCTTATATTCCGGCAGCACGAAGACAATTATGACAACCATTCCATGGGTGAGGTTTTACTGTCTTAGAAAAAAGCGGTGCACCAAATGCATCATTCCTTAGTTTAGGAACAATATTTCCAGTGAGAATTATATGACCATAATAGGAATAAGAGTGGGAGTACTGTCGCTTTTCGCCAGTCAGCAGGTGGGTATCGCAACTTAAGTTGGAATGGTTAGTTACGAATTTGTCAGGGGAGCTGAGAGAGGGTAGAAGTCTTTACTGAATATGATGGCGGAGTGGTTATCAAGTCAAGACGGAATTCGCGTTGAAGAAGGAACAATTTTAGATGATGGGTTGGAGATGGCAACAGATTCTGCCTTAAGGCCAGCGAAGTCCGCGTGCTATATGAGTGCTAGCCACAGCTGACATTTAAATCGCCGGACATACAAAGTGATGGGGTCGGATTGTAAGATGTGCGCAATAGGAAGGAAAGTTGGGCGATGTCATTGTCGTTAGACTGCTGATGTACACAGAGGGTTTTTAGTGTAAAAAATGGCAGTTTTGAGACGAATAGTGAAAGCTATGCGAGCACCAGCCGGAGGAAG
>SJOL01002263.1:833729-895916 GCA_004794785.1 Opisthorchis felineus | reverse complement strand
GGGGGGGGGGTAACAGACTGGATGGTTGTCCTTCCGCAGTATCTTCAGCAGTGGAGTGAGTTGACCGAATATTTTTGTTTGAGTGCATCCTAAGTCAGGTTATTTTAATAGTTAACCGCATAAGGTTCCCATAGATTAAGTAGTGATATTTTCCGGATGGCAGTGTAGGCTACTATACAGTTCAGGTAGTGCTTCTGTGAGGCAAAGATCTAAGACTTCTTCGGGTCGGCGACCAGCGATTGTTAGACCGTTGGCTATTCCAGGCTCGTACCACTCAACCCGTAATAGTTGAATCATAAAACGATTGTTTGGCGGTGCGTCAGATGTAATCCACTCCAAACAACTCAAATTCACTTATCCAGGTTATCCAACTGTTTCGGCCAGAAGGTACTCTTGAACTGTGAGTTGAACTCCTTACATCATGGGACATCCCGCTAACTCGGTGGCATTTAGCTGTGGATTTTCTACATGCTTATTACCAAGACTTCTATGTCTGAGCGTTTCATTGTGAGTGAGCTTACACAAAATGGCACCAGCTGGCGCGCTTTAGATTGACAAGAGCTTTGTCTATATGACATCGAGATCTGCAAGCGAACAAGAAACCGTAGTATCCGCTCATTTAACCGTGACAATGTTTCCAGTCGCTGGTCGGACAAGGAAAGGCTTTCATACCCTTGCTCTGAGTACAGACTCGTGTAATGACGGCATGTGAACTGCATCTTGTGTTGAGGACATTGAGGTCCAGTTTTGCACTGCATATTCATGACCCGGTTCTGAACAAATTTTCAACGTTTAGTGGACGCAGTTGTACGTTAATCTGCCAAACAAAACCAGATCACACACTAATTTCCAGTAATGTTTGTCTCATATTGACTTATGGCGTTCGCAGACTTATGTGTTTGTTTCAAGTAATAGCCATTGTGACTGGTTTGGAAGATAAAGCTGGACAACTAGGATAATGAAATTACATATTTAGGGCGTGTAGTCTGCTTTTTGATTTACATCCAATTACGTTATTCTGTTATTAATCTGCGGTAAATCCAGGAGAAGTATGGGACATCCCCAAGAGTACCCTGAATCACCGTTGTCACCGGAACCAGATCAGCCCAAGCGTTCGAGTGTACTCTCCTTCACTGCTTTTTCCATTGCTACATACTACTGATAGCCTGGTGACCCAGGGGTCCGACGCCAGCACTGATTTATGATAGCCCGGTTTTAGACCATCCTTCGTGATAGTGCCATTCCGAACTAGGCAGTCGCGCGAAGGATCGTTGGAACAGTCCTATATTTGGCTTGCGGAAGGCACGTCTAAGCCATTGTATTTGAAATCACCGAATCACTTGTGAAAGGCTATCAGTATCGTACCTCTGAATCCGTGAATAAGTACTACGTCGCTCTGACCGACTTTCATGATTGACCATAAGCAATAGTGGTTAAACACTTCGCATCCGTCCGGACAGATCAGGACTCAGAGGCTTGTCATTACTGGTCGAGCTGCCAGGTAGTGCACACGCAACTGTGTTCGGAATTTGGTTGCCTGGCCTGTGGGCTACGCAAAGATTTTTTTGGTGTTAGCGATGTGAACATCCAGTTTTCCTCAGTGCCTAACCTCTTGGATTCTAGAGTGCATATAATCGAAGGGGTTGACTCGGTCTCTATGTTCTCTGTCGATGCTGAGTATGCTAGATCGTCGTAGAGGATCTTTTTCAACGTGTTTTCAGCTCGTTCAACAGACATGGTGGCAGGTGGACCAAGGACAAATCACCCCTTCCCGATCTTTGATCAGAATGACGATATCGCCAACGTAGTTAATGTCAGAAGCCTATGTGACAGGGCTTACTTTGGCTTTCGGAAAATTGTTACGGGCATGCGTCATTGTCTATTTGACTGAGAAATCGAAAGAACTAGCTGGAATCCTGGAATCCCGTCGAATACCGGAATCTAAGATACTCGCCACTGTCTCGAACGTAAGATCCCATGCTTAGGTGTCAGGCTCTAATAGTATTCAGCAGTTCACCTGGCATACCGCTAGACTTCAAGGCAGTATCTGCTCACTGAGTTAAATGTTTCACAGTAGTCAATAGGGTGGACGGCAGATATCTTTCACGTGACACTCATGGCCGCTGAAAATTCCGGACTACCAGCTTTGTCCTTCTTGGGACTCATCAGTTAGGTCTAGTTTCCATCAGTCTTATTTCGTACTTGAATGTGTGGCAGTGAACACCCACTTCCAAATTAAGTTGGTGTGAACGAGAACTTGGGTGAAATTGTAATACAACAGTAGTATGATAATATTGTCTTTCAATCTTATGAGTAGTGCCGTGTAAGGTAAAATGAGTGGACATTAAATGTAATTCTAACTGAAACATGAAGCGATTTTTGCACAACACGTCCAGTTGAAGAATATCAATAGATAGTATCAGCTGGACTTCAAGCGGTATCTGGTTGATGGAACCTGCAGCACTGTTCCAAAACGTAACTTGGCGCAACTGTAGCATAGACGCAACTTCTTCGACAGTCTTCCTCAATGTATTCCAGTACAAAGCGGCACAGTAGTATCACGGCAAACGCTCCTGCTACCACCTCTTTCATGCCCATACCCCGGTAGTTCTTTTTGGGTATCGGAGAAGAGTCAACATTCCACACTGAAGGAGAAGGATTGTGAGAGGGTTTGAGTTTTTATTGCAAACAGGATTTTTAGATTTCCTCTGGGTAACTTCATCTTTGGACTGGTGGATGGTGCTGGTGTGGACGATTGAGTAGTGGGCTGAAGTGTTCGGTTCGCACCTTCAACTTTTCATCGTAGTGCGTTATAAGTTATCCTCGAGCATAATGAAAACTAGTGTGTTGATTTAAGCGGTGCCAGTTGTTAAGCACTAGTACGCATTACCGAGGTATTGCTGTCAATGATGGTAAGTTCGTTGACCCTGTTTTTGACCGTAGTTCTGACGGACCAACAAGAAAGTTGTGAGCAGTCACCAACGTGCCATTTTTTAGACTGGGTTTCCCGGTAACATGAGTTTCGCATATCGAGGGGATTGTTCACACGTACACCGGTAACTGACCAGAATAGGTGGGCGATTTCTTCGAAGATCCAGTCTGTGGTGTTGCGATACGACTTGTATTATGTGCACTGGCGTTAAGTGGCACATATCGACTGATATCGATTTATGTCTTCAAGATGGTGGTAAGTTGACAGCGAGATGACTGCTAAGCCAGTGGGAAATGGAAATGCTTTTGGGGGTTAATCACGCTGATTTTTTTTGTAGATCGTAGCTTGTACAGGCCATAAGGTGCAGCTTGAAATTTGAACTAGGAGTCGTGTGTTGCGAGCTTTATTGGTTCCCGGATTTTGCCCTACGAACGAACCGGAAGTCTTTAACATACAGCGGTCATGTTGCTACTAGTAATCAGCCATTCTAGGAAACTGATCATTTTTTGAATACGCGGTGAGTAGCTGCCTCCTGGTGTGTTAGGATTCAAAACACAGCCCATAGCAGAAAGCATCCTTTACAAGAACGTCTCATGAAGCCGTAAGGTGGTGGGGACGGCCAGATTAATAGGGTAACAGAACAAGATGACTGGGCTTCATGGACGCGATATGGTCTCAAGTTATCACGAGGGTATCCACCCGTGGGAATCTGACGGGCCTTGAACGGAAACCAGAAATGGGTGTCCCGGAAAGGCGAGTAATGTCAGCTTGGTGGTCAAGGGGACCTCGGTTGCTCAGACTCTGGCTTCCGATGTGAAAGAGAGTGACGCATTTCAATGAATTATGTGCAATGCTTTTCCGGGTTTGAGGGAAGAGAGAGAAAGTGTTACCAGGGTCACCGTAGGGAAATAACAGTTTGTGTACAGGTGACATCCCCAGCATTGTATAACTTACTTTCGCAAATACACACCTAAACTTTGCTCAGCCAAGTGCAAACTGCGAGCAGGCAGGAAGGGGAACAAAAACGTCGGAAAGACCGTTAGGCATTGAAGTTAATCAGTTCCGCTCACCAGGTACGGCCGGGCGGGAGAGAGGGCCGGAAGTAATAAATGCACGCACTTATGACTTCACCTCAATCGGTGATGAAACTTATGCAAACTAGTTGGCAAGCTCCGCAAACAGACCAACGGCCACCTGATCAACCACCAATGAATGCACAAATATTCCAGTACATTTCCTATATTAAACAGTACTTTATGGGGACATATGAATAGCTGGTACTCTCAACACTACACGGGTTAGTTCCGTAAGACATACATTATCCCCTTAATTGACTAATTTTAACTCGCAAGAAAGCATAGGCAATGTAAGGATTTTGGATACAACGGTTGATTAGCACCTCCACCATCGCTTCTAGGTTACGTCCGTAATATCTTAAGCTCATTCCGCAGCGGGGGATGCATCTTCGTTCGGCTGGTGGGATGAAACAAAAGTTAACCAATCGCACAGGTAGACAACCCACCTTCGGTCCCCTGGGAGTATTTCGGTGGGGTGTGAGATATGACAACTGATATCCCAACATTATTCTTTACTAAAGTGGAGGGTCTCAAAGAAGTTAGATAGAATCACTTGACTGATATCACTACACATTTGACTCAGTCGGTCAATGAATTTTTTATCATAAATATATCGTGGATATTTCCCGTGTACCCCACTGGTCATGGCTCACCACTAAAAACAGAGGGAAACCGGCTACTCGCAAGTAGTTTGGAAATTTACACGGGTATAATAACACTATGTGCGACAATGGTGACTGATCGCCGACAAATGCTCACATGTCCAATGAAACGAACGTCGGAAGGTAAATTCCTCAGTATGCAAAACAATGGAAGAGTTAGAGGAACACATAGGAACATGAAAAGAAGGATTATCTACATTCGGCCAGAGGCCGTGGCCTCAGACTGCTTATCGCATATGTTCTATTATCCATGTATCCGAGCAAGTCGGGAAGACGGGAATCACGGAAAGGTGCAGTACAGACACCATTAGACACCATTGGGTTTTGGTCGGGTTTAGGGGTATGAGACGGCGAGATATAGAAATAGGACTTTAGAAATTACGTACAATCCTCGGGGACAAGTGATAATAGGCGCAATTGGGTTTTGCTGATCACACAACCGATTGATATTCCACTGTTTGCTGAAACGTGCATTATTTCTGCTCAAACATTTCGAGAAATACAACGGAAAATCGGCGAATTCAGTGTGACAAAACATGTACTAGCTAACTTCAAGATGAGATTGCTTGGATACAAGCAGCAGCTTTAGCTGGATAGCGCAGAGTGCCAGCCATCGGAGTCTGGTGAAGGCACTTGGGATAACTATGCTCAAATAATTTGCGTTGGAGGATTTTGAAACAAAAACAGCACCACTGTGAGTAGAATAGTTACTGGATGATTCGTCGTATATTGGTCCTTCAGTTAGGGACAGTACCGCATCCTGTCACTTCAGATCATTGAGTATCGGTGAACGATGTTATATGCACTATTCCCGTAGAGCTACGTGAGCTCCCTGAGTGCCGCTTTGTACAGTCAAGTACTGGGTGAAAAGAATCGAGTGTAGACATGCTACTACCGCACGAAGGTAAGAAAGTGGAAGAAAGCATAGTCTCGTGAATATTACCCACATACCTCGGATGAGTGGGGAATTTCGGTAACAGAGAATTGTAAATTGAATCAGTGTGCACCCAACTGCGCACTGATGATGTCTCCTCGTACGGTGACGAAACGTTTGAAAGCCAATTGTTAAGCTCGGTGAACAGATCAACAGCCACCTGATTAACAACCAAGCGCATTTTTCATTTCAAATTAATCTTTCGAACAATTGTAAACGTACAATGGAGCGAAATTCTGACGCATCTTTCCTAGGTGCACGAGTGTTGTTTACGACACTCCAATAATCAACAGTTTTCCAAGCAGCGAGATTCTGTTCGAATAAAGGGCTCACTGGTTCGGTGAGAAAGTCAGTAGAAACTTCCAGTAACATGGGTGGTGGCAGATTATGGTTACATCTTTCGTATCCTTAATGCGGATAAGTTGCTCGTGCACGACGCCACGTGAAGTTTTGGTGATAAAGTTGAACTGTCATAAGTGAATAAATTGGGTTAGGTTGCTACGTGTGCCGATGAATTCGCAGTTGAATCTACCTAGGTCACTCCCAGGTAGGGCAGATTATGCATCCTAAGGCATAGTTTTTTCAAGGCAGTTTATATCTCACTGCAGTTGCTACTGCGTTTGGACGTACGTTTCATCCAGGCAACCAGTCGCTTTCAGTAAGCTTCACTAGTTGTTTGACCTCCCTTCTGTCTGGCCTATTCTTCCGTCCTCTGACTGCCTGGAAGTGGGTGAAGGAAATCTATCAGTCCTGAACTAAATTTAAGGATTGTGGTCAAGAAAAATAGCTAAGTTTCTAGCCAGAAGTGCATCCTTCTATAGTTCACTTTCTCACTGACAGTTTCTTTGTCTGAACACACATGATTTTTTCTTTACAAAACCATTGTAATTAGCCTGCGCAGACATCCGGAACGGCTAAAACACAAAATCTTGGTACTGGACACCTAACGTGGGTACTTCTTAGGATTAGCGCTCACAACTAATTGGACGACCCATGACGAGGAGAGGTGTACCATGTTTATTTTTTATCAGATTGGATGATTACACAATTTGGTATACCTCAACACCCACTCCCAGAGTAATTTTTACAAATAATAAATTAACAAATAATTCTTCCAATTGTGCTCAGACCTTGCTGTTCAATGGTTGCTGATATTCAAAGTTCGATTTTAAAATGCTTTGCTTTTGCAACCCGAAAGCGCTAATTGCACCAGTCGACTTAATAGAAACACTTTCAAGTGGGGTTGAAAAACGTGAATGGTTTAGGCCCATCTTTGAGGTCATTTATATCTGGCTAGTCCGTTTAGAACGTCTTTGGGACTGGCGGTTGTGGGAGTCTGCTTGGGCGAAATGACCGCAAGACGATGAACTCAAAATTCCTGGCTTCTTGCTGTCATCTTCCAACGGAGTGAATAAAACTGTTCTTCAGGCTGAATGATCAACTAGTTTTATGACTCTTCGCAACATAAATACCAAATCGGTTTTGCTACAGGTTTGCGAAGATCGTATGAGATCAGAAGCCGTCTCATGGGAACAGGTTCTCCAGGTATATATATCTTTACGGGTGAGGTCTCAATACCACCCGTGTCCGTACTACCATTCAGAATTTGGCCTTTGGATTAGCTTTAAGAACTGGTAGTGGAAATCTGGGTGAGTAAAATGTAAGGAACCTGCGCAGCACTGGTTCCAATTATGGGTAGACCAACCTCTCCGACGATAACAAAACCTGACACCAACCAACCAATTATTTTTTTACAGCAATCATTTGGGCCACGTTGAATTGCGCGCAAAACCCAAAAAGTCAAATCGTTCAACGGAGGTTTATCAACAAATGCGGTACTCTTAATACAATAACAAAATAACAAAATTGTACAAACCTTAAATCGTGGGACTACGCCGGATTCTATTCACCGGTTTAAGAACTGCTACTTCCTAACGGATCCCGAAGTCCACACAGACTCAAGGCAGCGTGTTTACAAGGTAGCGACGCCCACGTGTTGAGTTAAACAACACGTGCGCTGACAAGGTCAAAGACCGGTTCAGGTAAAAAAAACAAGAAAGGCGGTATAGGCGGGAAACCTAAGCAACAAAAACGGGGAATCACGTTGTACGCAATACTAAGAGAAAACAATCAACAGGAATAATGGTTCCATGAGAACCCATAATTTCATAGCTATATATATATATATATATATATATATATATATAATTATCGGTATGCGAGTTATAGGCATGCACTGCATCAAAGCTACTTCTGAGGCCGGCGAATGCACACCTCCAGCGTCCGTTATAATTCAATGGCCAGAATTTTTCCTCACTAGGGAGCCAGAGATACGGTGAACATAAGCAACCAGATTTGGAGGTATATCGGTTTTCCCCAATGCCAGGCTTGATTCCAATTGCCGCTGTGTATACAATAGCAAAATCTAATTCAACGGCAAATCAGTGAGCTTTCCTCACGAGATTTTCAGCTCTGTCCGACGTAATAGGCACAGAACGGTATGAAGCTGCTCGGAATGGACACAAAACGGAATGATAATGCTGGCAACCAGTCGATCTCTCGGACCCTTGTCTGGCTGGTCGTCAAATCCGCATTGGATGGCTTGTGCCTATAGTTGGCGAATGGATTTCCGTGTTGTTTATTCCGAATCACGCACAAGTAAATGAGGTGGACAAATAATGCACATCTGACGGCGTCGAAAGATGTAGGCTCAACATACTGACTTAAAGTCAAGCCGAATTCCGCGTAATCCACAACAATCGGGCAATCATGAAACAAGGTTTTTTTCGAAAGTACGGAGGCACCAATCCCAATACGACCAAAAAAGAACAGAGTCTTCGTCTGATCAGCACAGCATCTTGGATCGTATTTAGAACCATTAAAGATGGGCTTCAGCAACACTGGTTGGGAATTCAGGACTGTGAGTTGCAAACGACACCAGATTTAGTATTCACTGTCAATTGCGTGAGTACATAAATATTCCCATAATAAAGCAGAGCTTGGAGTGCACTCACGAGTGATGTTCGAAAAATAGTATTGACTTATGCGGGACTGATGCATCAATTTCAATGTGAAAAAGTACAACGCACAATCATGCATCACCGGCGATTTAGATGGAATTCAGCTGAATCCCTCTTTAAATGAGTTTGCAAATAAGTGTATTTAGATAACTGCTTACAGTTTGATGTTCGAATAGAACAGAGGACTGATAGAAAGTGAGGGACTTCGCCTGCGTAATGAGAGCCATACGGGTGTAACCGGTGGGAGACGCTAACAGTAGTGCCTCCTATCTAGAAAATATGCTGCGATATCCTAAATATCTTAGCAATTGGAACATGAGCTCACCGTAAGGCAGCTCATTTGGTCCGAGGATATGGGAATCCAGTGGTTTAGCTGGGATCCATTTTAGTGCCCTGTGGAAACCAAACTGGATTGTATATTTCAGAATAATGGTCAGTTTAACTCACAATGTGGGCATGGTCACGACCAAAACAACCATCTTCACTCCTGATGGCCATAGGTAATTTCATCGCGTTGTACATATTAGTGAGTTTACCGCAACGTACCGGTTTGGCGGTACCAGTGGCTGTGTGGGACATGCATGCCGCTTACCCTGCACTAGTAGTAGCCCAACAAATGCACTGTAAATACAAATTTTCACTAAAATTCCGAAAAACCTTTTCATGTCATATACTCAGAGGAACTCGTAAACTATCAGCGCACTGTATTCTAAACTGAAACACTGAAATGCCTCAAATTCCAAACTCATAAGAAATGAACTTTTGCGGGCTAGACGGGACAAGACACGTGATATTCTTTAACCTTGATTATCCATCCCATTTATTCATACTGTTTGTCACTTCACTCCTAACCGCCCTCAGGATCTTGATAGGGTGCTGACTTGCACTGTCTGGAACAACTGGTTTCGCGGAAACTTAGGATCGTGGCCAAGCGTACACACAGTTTTTCCGCTTCCGTTAAGTGAAGTTTTCAAAACGAAAGCGCAACGTTAAGGAACTACTTACTTTGTACTGACTGCGATACTCAATTTCTTTCCTGGTAGAACTCCATCACTTTCACTTAGCGGTTTTCCGAACGGTAGATTATTTTCCCTATTGGCTTTACAGATCACTGAATCATTTGGAGGAACTTTCATCTACGTTTGCATGGCTGGAATTGAGCCTGCCACATATCTTTCGTTTTGCTGCACAGTGGTCCGAAACCTGACGGGCTAACAAACATGCCGATGGCATTAAGCTAACAGAATAACAGTTGCGTGAATCGTCTAAGGACTAACAATGTCGCTGAGAAGGCTATCCGGATAGAAGTGTCCACTGGCTTAACCACCAGAAATATATATGTATTATTATGCTTCAGGTATTTTGTTTTGCATATTCTGTTGTGTTCTGTCAAACAGACGCACTCACTTGAGTCTTCCCTTAATCCCAGCGTAGATTTTAACTTAAGCAATTGGTATGACAAAGCATTTACGTAAAAAGCTGAAGCATTAAAAAAAACCGCTGTGACCTTCTTTAAAACGAAACCTTATTAAAACTACTTATCTAAAAGTCGAATTAAAACTGTTTCCAACTACAATGAGCAAGATTCAAATTATTGTGCTCGGCAGATTTTTAGACCCCCCCCCCCGCTTATAGACACGAACTGGCTGTGCCAGCAAAGGACGCTTCGGAATGAGGAAGACTGATAGTGATTTGAATTCAAACTCCACAATTCCTTCAAATGTGCACAAGGAATAAAGTATTGCTGACCTTTTAATCCCATCACCTGACGGATGCGTCCTAACCGGTGGGTCAGTCGCTGGACACAAGTGAAACCATTACCGAGCAGTCGTTCGGGAAGTGAACATATTCGTCTGTTCAGATGTGGCAGTTCAGGCGCTTTCAACATGCACTCGAAGAGCCATGGTAAATCGATCACCGCAAATATCAGGTGTGCGGTGCTTCCAAAACCCTCGCAACCAAGGATACGTTTTGCTGGTGAGGTCTAATTAGGTTAAAATTCGAGTCCAGCGCTTATTGTTTTGATGTGGAATACTCAGAATGAGCGTAACAGGGCATTACTTTGCTAAGATTCCTCTTTTCTTTACTTCACTTTCCATAAAGATACAAGGAAGACAACATCCCCTCTTAAGTGTCTAGTTTTGCCAAAATTTATAGCATCAAGTGCGACTGGTTTTTCGCTGCTTTTATCCAAATTATCCGCCGGCGGTATCCTCCGCTATAGCTACTATACTATACTATACTGTGACATATAATTACACACTAATTAACTGGCTTTCAAGAGAGATGATAGTTTTAAATGACAACTCTATTATTCCGTTTTGGGTACAAAACTGATGGAGAACCGGTCTTAACATTTTTGGCAGGAGGAATCGCGAAAATAAAAATATTTTTGCATATCAATTCGGTTTTGAAGAGAGACTCACCTGGAACCAGGCTGGATCTGTCATTTATGATAAAAATAAGGTTGACGTAAACTCGGGGACTGCGTCTACTTGATGAGCCCCAAGAACGTCGAAATCGGTGGTAGATTTCCAAGAGTTCAGCAGCCTGATGAGTATTGTATTACTTCTAAAACCACTTTAGTTTAACAAGTTTCACTGGGAAGCTTTCTATCGGTTACTGGCGTCAAGCGATTAATCTCATTCAAACTCTGGTTGATTCGATGCGTTTCGAAACCTAGTGTTGCAGTAGAATTCCAACTGGGTCATTTATCAGTCATTTTTCAGTAGACTAAAACCCTCTCATGAATAGCCATAATAATGCCGTTGCGCGTTTTAAATGAGTACCTCTGAAAAAAATGTGACGACGGTAGACCAGCTTCTGGAGGTAGAGACCACCCATCCAACTTATGTATCACCATAGCAAACTGCACTTTTTCCGGCTACTTTAACATGGTTCAGCATGTATACGTCTGAAATTGTGTATAAACTACCAAAACATAATCAGTTCTGGCTAACTATTCATTCTCTCAAATGCTGAAATGAGTGCTCTGTTGGCTAAGCAGGTTCAGTTTATCAAAGCCATATGAGTTATGTTCGTTGTAATTACTGTGGTGCCCAACTCACAACTGTCTGTTTTCTTGAAACTGCAGTCCGTATATCTACATGGGTATGATTCACAGACATCCCCTGACTGTATTCACTTAGAGATCTGCCAAGTGCTTTCACTACAAAGAAAGACCAGTGCATTCTGCTTGTAACAAGGGCCATCAAATCGACGATATCGAAACATGGAGAGAATAAAAGCAGCTGTCTGAATGACAAACGGGCTTAACGGTCGAAAGGGGTAACTTCCCCCATTACTTGCATGCGATTTATTCCTCAGATCATTTACTATAGCTTTTGGCTTGAACGAGATATTGAAAACACCACAGAAAGTCTGATACGCTTCTAAGGATAAACCGTTTGACATAAAGACTTGAGCTCACGCTATTTGCGCTATCTTATGCGGCTATCAGTCGTCGTACCAGTAAATACGGAATAGACGTAAAAAACAGAGAAATTAACCAAATAGGGGAGAGCCGGATTCGGATGTGTGAACGATCGATTTCAGGAGCGCAGTGTGAATGCGAGTGGTAATTCCGTGAAGCCTGAGCAAAAAAAATTAATGGTCTGAATACAGATGAGATGGGAGGATGAAAAAGCTAGCTTGGACGGGAACGAAGTGTCGAATGAAGACAGATTTATGGGATATGAGATAAGTCAGAGACTCAAAGTCTTGTCTTTCCAGGGCTAAGCTAGACTCAAAGCCATCCGTATGTATATATTAGTGGTATATATGCATATATAAGTCACATATATATATATATATCATATGGTCACGAAGGTTTGGTTCTAGGCTTTATATCTCCACAGTTCCCCCCATTGGGTTAGAAGGTTGACAATTCAGAATGAGTCTTATGTGCAAGTGCAAGTTGGGCATCGAAAATATGTTTTGAGGTGGAAGTTTATGAAACCTTATTGAACAGTTTAAAAAACAAGCCGGAAAGTGTTCTTCAATACGGAATGATAAGTGCTCTTCTGTTCGACCAAGGTAGCTGCTTTTGTACGAAAAGTGGTGTGTAGAAAAGGAGTTTGAGGCAGGCAGAACAGGTGGGAGCAAGTGAAACAGATGAAGAACATACGACATTTTGGAGTGTACACGCGTTCAGCGTTTTGGCGGAGAAAGGCCAGTGCACTATACACAAAAAAAGTTAGACAGCTCAACGAGCATGTTTTTCCGCTTTTGAAGACAAATTCTCAGACGAAACGAAATGACGTCAGAATTTATATACTTGAGGTCGTTCGAATTCCTGGATAAATAAAGATAAAAATGGAATGGGGTGCGCAATTCTGGTTGCGCAGTTACTAGTTTCATTGTTATGAGTAAATAAGCAGTCGCATGTGACGCGATAAATCCTAATCCACTACTTTTCTCCTTCCGTTGGTGAGGTTCACCAATTGCTGTAGAATCGTCATTCGCAAATTTCACTGTAAATGATCTTTGTGAAAAAATACCCTTGTGATGCACTCTTAGACACATTTACGTCAAAAACCACTCTGGTGGTAAGGTCGGCATATTTTATTACATGAGCCCTTCATTTTCAGGGGGATGAAGTTCCAACCCTTCTTCGCAAGAAAGGAAGACCTACGAAATACCGAGGCTGACACTTGAATGCTTTTTTGTGGGCTGAGTCCAATTTCTTCTCCCACACTCCTCCAATGCTTTAGGGACAAATAACTTTGCAAGAACGTAGCGAACTGAATTTGGTCGAGATTTCTTAAACAATGGCAAATGTTGAACCTGAACACACACGAACAAGAGAGAAGAAAAGTCCTTGGGCCGGACTCGAAGCTGCGAACTTCCGGTTACTGGGCGAGTTCTTTATCAATTGAGAGGTATTGGATTCGCTCGCAGTTCAAGAACTCTGTCTTTTAGTCTAAATTGCATGCCTTTGTGTTCAAAGTTAAGGTTTCTAAAGCCTATTTCTGTCCTATACCAATAGCACATTTATATTCGCCATGCACCGGTATTAAACGATGGAGATACTAGGCCTGCGTGAATAATTTGGATGCGCAAAGATGCTGAGGAATCTGGGTCGAAAGGCAAAGCAGTGAATCAACGGCTCTTCGACAGGCATCCGTTCACGGGACTTTTTAGGAGCCATGCACCGTGTTTTTACAAAACTTTCCACATGGTTTTGTGTGTCCCATGTTCATACATCTTGCCTTACTCCATTACTTCTTGTATTAAATTACCTTAATTAAACAGGATACTTTTAAAAAACAATCTACTAGAGATTCTGCGATCACCACGGTATGTTTCAAATAGGCATTTGCAAATATATGAGGATGCCAAATGTGGATTATCACTCAGCGAGTTACAATTGCATTAATGTTCATCAATATGGTTGACTGGTAACACGTTGCCCCATCCAGTCAGTTCCAACATACACCAGAGCACCAATCTGACCGAAAATGGCTTAATTTGTGACGTTTTAGGGGTTACTTTGCAAGATCGAAATTCAAGCAAAACCCCCATGGGAAAGTGTGCTTCTAACAATCCGAACGGGTAAAGTAATCTCCCTCTAAGAGAGACTGGATAGTCCACGATAGCATAACCCACCAGCCAACAAACTGTGTGCGATCACCTCGAGGATCGACCATCCTCCGTAGTGGCCATTCCCAGGAGGAATCTTCACTGAAGGGGCACCACATACTGGAACACTAAGGCCGATGAAATTCATCCCATTTATATTATTCTACCCTTGTTCTGAAAATTCAATTAGGCGCAAAGGATGCCATCGGTACCTACGTATAAACACATTCGAAGCGGCTCACTGCTTACGTTTCTATCGAACAAAACTTCAGATACCGCGAATTGTATATGTTAGACTAGATTTTGACGTCTTATACTGTTAACAAACAAATAACCGAACTTCTCTTAGACTGCCAGATGCTGCTGGTGCCTGTCTATTCACCAACCAGGCTTCACACCTAGGTAATAGACTAACATGTGGGACGATTGACCTTCATAAGTTTAAGTTTACATTACGGTACTTGCAGTTACCGTATCATTCGACTAGTCCCGTTCCGACTACAAAGAACCATCCGAAGCACGTATGTACCAGTCTGCGGATCAAGAGCGAGCTCTTAGCAGCTAATCAGTGAGGAGCTTATACTGTTAGCACGTGCCGAATTTACTATGCTTCCCTAGGATGGTGATAATATTGAGCTTACTTCTGTTCATATCACTGATTGGTAAGTTTTGCAGAACGTTTGTTACGGTTGTTTGCGTTAGATTGTATAGACAGAGAGGACTGATTAACCAACGAAACTATGAGGATAATTTCGCGGTAAAGCCATCACTTAGATATCTTCCCCCAAGTGTGGTTCGGTTCACTTAGGATTTATACATACTACTTGGTGCAAAACGACACCCAGTGAGGCCTTTGACAGAACACCGGAAATGAGAGTAGTACTGAAGAGGATGAGAATCTGAGCCGCTGAGGACTGCGAGTCACCTGTGAATGTCCAGTGTCCAGTTCTCATACTGCCATGTGTGAACCTCATTTCCTGACAGAGCAAAAGGTTGATAGATCAATGAATTGATCGATCACGTTTGCCCTCACATCACCTAATTCGAGTATTACCTTTGCAATCACAAACACTAGAATGATTGTACATAAGTTTTCCTCACCGATTCAAGGTCGATTACTTGCCTAGAGTAAGGCAAAAGGAAGGCAACCCTCATTGTAACAGTGCAGTCAAGGGTTTGAGACGTCTTGATGCGTTGTTATTCTAAAAGTGGAAGTACGTGAACATGTTGAAGCATGTATAAAACAACAAAAAGAGCCGGACAAGCGCGGGGAATTATCCCCCGTTTGTTGGTCTTAGAATGTATGCTCCTCCAAGCAACTGCATCAGGCCCACCGGATCATCTTCTGTAGGAAGTTTTCCTCCGTATTACTAGGCCATTTCATCCATACCGGTGTGGATTCCGAAACAGACAGACAGCAGAAGCATCTGAACGGGACTCTTCAGTGTAGCAGACCTGGCATTCATCGAGGTTTACAATAAAACTCAAAGACTACCCGGCTTTATACCAGAGGTAGATAGAATTCATGGACAAGAAATACGGTTACAGCGACTAGGTCTTGGCCACGGAATGATCGTAAAGAGTTTACTAGGCCGGAATGGCATCTCGGAAGCTACTACTTTTGTAGCAACCCTGAAAGTGACATTTTTCATTCTTCTAGGAAGTGTACTCAACACTTGTTCATTTTTTATTTAGTCTTCTACTATTGTCCAGGAGGTAGCGGGTCTCAGTCTCTCCAGAAATTCGTGGTTAGCGCACTACTGAAGATTCCCACCGGGAGTGGAACAGTTGTACAGTACTTCTTGGCCTTTCCTTATAAACCACCTTTACTCAGAAAACAAAATCTCGATCAATGCTTCGTTACTTGGCTGCCACCGTTGAAACGCAACGCAACTTCCTGGTTTTTGTTCTGGGCGGTGGTTGAGGAAACAACGCCAGGTGTCAGATATATATTCTTATCCAAAGGACAGCAAGAATAGTTTACTATGCTTAGGCTGGAGCTTTTCACTATTGAATGACATGCCTTATTCTCTGTCGACCTCTTAGCTTTTCGTCAAAATTAGGCATACACGAAGTTTCTTCCCCAGATCTTTTGAGATATATATTGCCTTTTCGTTAAAGCACTCAACAATTAATTATTAAGCATTGATTTTGTAGCTATTGTTAGTGTGTGGTGATAAGATCCTGAAATTACCTAACGGACTCCATCCTTTCAGTGAAATCTGTTTATTTCAGACGCCTGTGGAAAATTCTGTCATCTTTCTTTCGGGAAATAGCAGTATGCGTCCTCTATAAAGATCAGGCTCACCAATGTCTGGTGGCTAGCTGAGTGCGATACATTTTGGTCACAAGAGACTGAGAAACAGTGTGGTCGCCTTAAACTCCAACAGAAGATAGCGAAGGAATCTTTCATTCACTCAGTTCTGTTCTAGCGGTCTGGGTTGTCTCACTACTCGGGTGATAACTTCTCGACTTGTGGGAATTGTTCCGTTTTGAGCAGAATGCACAAGGATTCTAAGTAATGAGGGGTTTAAATGGAAATTTCACCCTGTGAATTGCTACAAAGTGCTGAAACGCATTGTACGGCCGTAAATATTGTGGGAAATTGTCGGTAGTGTGCAACTCAAGGGGTTTCAACTCGTATTGGTTAGTAATGTTATGGTCGGGATCAGTGAAGATTGAGAGCGCTACATCGCGTCCAAGTTCAAATCAGTCACGATTTTGATCAGCGATTCCTGGCCGAAATTTCTGGTGCTCAACTAGCAACAGGACGTCCACTGTTTGTTTGTGAGACGCAAAGCACGAAGTGTTTCCACTAAGGATAGAACAGCTGCAAAGTCCGTTTCGATTTTTAAGCAGGGCAAAATGTTTATAGCGATTGAGAAATCAAAATATTTGGAAATGAACGGTGTGGTGTACTTCTGCATTTAGTCATCTACCACATACAAACTACGACACGGCTCACCAGAATCAGTATTTTCGCAATAATCAACACCGTAAAGGCTTTGGATAGAGGGAGCCGATTTGTCGTAGTTGTCTCGTCAACAATCGGTTCAGAATAAAGAGGTGACAGCGAAGAAGAATAAGCACAAGGTTGCTGAACACTCTTCGACAGTCATTACCCGCTTCGTCCTTCCTGGGGCTATCTCCGAGTTCTTGTGGGCCTTTTGTTTTACCGGAACCCAAGTTGCACAAATGTTGCGCAATACACCCATTTGCACAGTGATTTGGTTTTAACGGGGGACTCAACTGAATACAAGCTGAATCTGTTTTATGATATCATACCAACTGAAAAATGAGGCGGCCTTTGTACAGCACATTCATTTGGAGGACATCATAAAAGATAGATTCAGCTGGGATTCAGGTCACCTCTAAAACCTCTAAAAGGGCTGCAGCTGATCTAATCTCGGAACTAAATTTTTACTAAGAGGCATCAACTCCGGAGAGGTATTAGGTATTTGGCTATTTATGGAACCTGACTAGCTGTTCCGGTGGATGTAGAGGAATTATTAGACCTATCCTTTTGTTGCAGACCACGTTTTTTAAAGCACAATTAATTCTTAGACCCATAGCTTGTTATTTCTCATCAGTTCAGAAATATGGGGATAGTAACATACCATAGAGCGTCACCTAATATAATGAAAAATACTTCCTGTTGATTGTATTGTCCAGTCTATTCTGTGTGTAACGTGCTTGCTCTCGGTATTCACAACGGAAAAGTATTGTCTCGTTTCCTGAACCCAAGAAAAAAGATATAAATGTCTCGTATCAACTGTACTTGTCTTTGTACGTAACGTTGCAGATCTTGCAGCAGTTATTTTGACAGGATAACTCACTTTGGGCAATCCGCCTAACGTACGCGACGAACCGTGTGACTCACATTATACTCCGTCAACGTTTTAATGCCGTCTGTGTGGGTGATGTAGGTTTTCAGTAGACGCAGACCAAAAGACGGAAGATCTTTTGTCTTCCCAGCTAACAGCAACTAGTCCTCAAATCACATTAAAAATACGTTTAGAGAAAAATGTTTCTTGTATATAAAAAAATAGAGAATCACGGGCTCATAGTGTACCGAACTAAGGCAAGATTATCACAGTTTTATCAGCATAGCATGCATGGTTTGGGGTGATTTAAACATGCAAATTCTTTGCTAAGTCAGACAGCCAAAGGAATGCATTTCTAGATGAAGTGAGTCAACGGCAGCCTAGATAAGCAAAGTGTACTCGTAGTGCGTTCGTCCTAGACACATTGTGTTGCTTCGAATGAAAAATTTATCATGATATTAGGAGTAAACCTCCTCTAACTATTACGTCCCTCAGACCTCCGACGACTTACAATGACTATGACCAATTTGAAAATAGAGGATCACAACCGGTCCACTAATGTGGCAGCTAGTGCAATATTTATTGGTGGAAGCCAAACCATTAAGGAAACTTCTTCATCAAAACTTAAACGCCTCGAAGTTCCATGCGGTCTGCGTCTAGGCAGACCTAATCGCGGATCTCTTAACCGTTTGTGAAGTTTACTCAGAGTAATCCACAGTGAGTTAATTGGTCGCTGACGGATTTGTGCACTCTTTTTCGTACAACATTATCTCAGCTATTAAACTACAAACGTCTCCGAGCATAATTTTCCAGCATATTTTTTGCGCGAATGAACAAACCTTTCCAACGAAGTTGGTTACGCGAGGTAAAATGCATCCATACTGCTAGAGATTTCCTGCTCACACATAAACGAACAGCATGCGGGGTGGTGTGGACTATGTACGAAGGCTTGCGCGATCGCAACTGCTACGTGGACTGTAAAATATTCCATATTTATATACCATTTATATACCTGAAGGTGCAAACCGATCATAAGTTGATGTCTATAGGAATGGTGAAAAAAGATGATATCGTAGTTGGGTTCCCATGTAAGGTAATGTTTGAGAAAACCAGTATAAAGTTGGGGCTTTGGAGGCTTGGTTCAGCATAAAGGGTTTCTTGACACCCACTCATTCACTTAGTATCATTAGTCGTAGACCAAAATACTTCGCTTCTAGGAGTGCAAACAAATGTATGTTCACATCGTACCCACTCATTTTCCCAGAGAATTATTGCCGTACACAAAAATATACACAACTCTAGTGTGTGACAAAACTGCCGAGCCACTCATACGGATGACCTGTTGGTATGCCCCAGTTGGGCGTTCGTTTTCACACATGATGCCGGGAGCCTTTACTAAAGAGGTCGCCAGAAACGCAATACCAGATACAGATTTTGCATCATCGGACAGCTTATACGTTTGTGTGTACCTATCTTCCTGCTGATAGTGAACCGCGATTCGAGTTCACTTTTAGTGAACCTGCCCGTTAGTTTGTATTGGTATCATACACTGAGCCTGGGGGTTCTAGATTGAAACCCCTTGTCTGAACTGACGTTTGCGTTGAACAACAATAAATCAGATTGTTCTCCTTAATAGAGAACAAGTGGCGATGGAAAACACATCACGCATGTGTTGCTAAAAGAGTACTGAATGGCTTCTCGACCAAAGTAGAGTTAACTTAAGATTTTACTAAAGCTATTCATATCATTCACCAGATAAAGCTAATATCTATTGGAGCCATCGTTTCTTTGGAAGTTTGAGGAAGAGTTTGTGCAGGTCTGACTCATCGATGTTTAAAATGCGGCTTTTATCACAGTTCTCAGACTCCTATAAAACTAATCCAGAACTGATAATGACGGGATCCTAAAGGCCTAAAACCCGTGCTTGTATTCCAAGAGGAACTTCGGCTTTGGATAAAGCACACATCTGATCGTCGAAACCAATGTAGTAAGGGCACTGGATTCTATGGTTTACCTAAAATGAAGCCTGCCTAGTTAGCATATATTTCAAATTGAACGCGTGATCCGCTTGTCAGAAAACGGCACTAATTGATATACATGACAGACAACTCTTTCGTACTGGATTAAATCATCAGTTATCTTTTTTTCAGTTCAAAGGACAGTCGCAACCAGTGAAACGCCGTGCGCGCAACATTGCTCTGGTAAGTGCAGTTTTTATTTTCGCGGTTGTTTGCTTGCGAACCATTAGTAAAGAGAGCTTTATAAAGTCGTTTGGTTCTTAAGCTTTCTAAGATATAAAAATCGTTGGGCATGTGTTGTGAGAAAATCAACGAAAGTTGGTGTTGCACACAAAGCCAAACTGACTGAAAAGGCAAATGTGATTTGTATGCTCATTAGTATGCGGTCTGTTGTACGGTACCGTTAAAACAAGAGCACGATTATGAGTAGCATTCCTCTCTTGTAACAAGCTGAGATTTTTATTTCTTTCGGATGGCAAACGTAATGAAAAACCAAAGCTCTTTGTTGTCGTTTAAATCAACCACCTATGAAGGTTGTTTATAGTCTTGTTCCCGTTACACCAAGTGGGCGAAATCCTCTAAAAAGTTTTTAAGCTACTAACCAGATTTGGTCGGAGGGAAAAAGACCAGTCTCGCAGTTAAAAGTGTCTGAATTTTTTTCGGATTTTGTCGCACTGTTTTAATTTCATTACGTTCGGCAGGGCGAGGCTCTAGACGGTAACTATTGTTAAGGCAAACAGCGTTTATCTTTTGTTGTGGGTGGTAAATCGTTTTACGTCTACGTTGGTTTCACATGGCAATATACATAGGCTAAATCTGGTAAACTTTATTTCCAAGGCATTCCATACAAGTCTCAGCAATACAGTACTTGTGGGTAATTGCATTCCACTATATTCCGCATGAGGCACAAATCTATATCCATGAATACGAAAGGGGGTAAAACTAGTTTGTTACAGTAACCCAACCTCTTACAGAAAACCTCTTCACATTTGCGGGTTAACCTTTGTTTTCTCATCACTTCTTACCTGAAATCCACAAAAAACTGGCCGCTTTTAAACAGAGGGGAAGCTTTAGATCCAACAGTAGATTTTTAAAGGTTAATTGACAAAGGCTTATTCTATAGCTTTCTCCTTTCATTTTGGAGCTAACTGCAAGTAATTTTCCGAAAACGTTTTAATAACTTACGACCGGTGTCATCCTTATTCGTGGCAATCATGTAGTTGCAGTGCCAGAGAAGCCGTCAACAGCTTGTTCCACTTGAACCCAAAATTCTACGCCAATGGCAAAGTCAAATGATTTGAAAATTCAATTACTGTTAGCAGGCAACTCAACTGAATCCCAGATAAATACCAAATTTACCATATTCTTCAAATGGGTGTCTGCACATGAGCCCTTTCAGATTTCAGCAGGTAGGTAAAATCGCACATCAGTAGAATGGGAGGCTATCTGTATCACTACCTGAGTCTGACATTTTATCACATTCATGGGCACTAGGTCTTTGCGTACGGCAGAGTGACTGTTGCATTACCGAAAACTATTGCTCTCTTATTCGATTATGGTAATGAACTAATCCTAGAATGAACGGTAGTATGAACACGTTATTCACGGGATACCTACATGAGACGTAGATTTCTACAAAGCCGTGAGGTGTCGGGTCCAGTTTGGACGAAGAGGAGGTAATAAACTAGATCTATGCAATGAGTAAACACAAAGTCAATATTCGGTAAAACTTTGAATGCAAGTGTTTGTGGCCGCGGGTGACATGCCTGTGTGTGATAGTCAGCTACTTGAAGACATCTATCTTCGCTGATGGCGTAAAGAGATCTGGAAATTTTCAGTGGGAAGTACATTCTGCAAGTAAAGCCAATCTATGTTGAAAAGCCAAGGTACGGTGCACAGCTGTTTCGTCCTTATTCAGAGATATCAGCAGTGAGTATCTCACGAAATCCCAGGAGGTTTCGAAATCGCAACCTCCCAGCTACTAGTTTAAACACTTAACCCTTCGGCCACTAGCGGCTGATTAGCAGTGCTATTAAAGAAAATTTTTTTACAGGATGTAGCGTCACTTATCCTTTAGTCAAAGACGTCATATTGCCTAGTCACGTGTTGACTGCCTCCTCCAGTCACAATTTCTCAGACAGAAGTTTCACTCTGCGCTACTTAAAGACTGTTGCTGACTACATTCATATTCTTGAGACGGACATGTGATGAAGATTCAATGTTGCAACTGCAATCGATTTACGAAAATTTATGGAAAAGACATTTTAGTCCCGATTACAACCCTTTCTTTGTGGATAATGTGCTGGAAAGTCGAACTTGTGCCGAAACGAATTACCTACAAGAAAACTTCGGTTTAGCAGCTCGAGAATGCTGAAAATCCCTCTCTCGACCGTACTTTGCCGATGATCAGAAATTTATCTGTAATGACTTTAGAAAAGCGAGTTGATGACATTGAAATAACATAAACATTACGTGTGCAATCAGAGAAATTTGAATCTAATTGTACACAAGCCCCAAATGAATGAGTTTTTCATATATTTCCGGACCTGGAAACGAAAGAAATATAGTTCTCAGCCGACGTCTATTTCTGGAAAAAAGGGGATAACGTGCCTTCGAAGACAGGAAGGACTGAATGCAATTCATTGCTTAGACGGAAGACTTTGAAGAGGAAAAACTCATTTGCATACATTCACATTGACAACGGACAAGAAATGCGACAGGACATTGAGAAGTACCTAAGGATTAACAGCTACAAATTGGAAGAGAAATGACTTTGGCTACGCCAAAATGTTTCACTTTTGATGGAGCGCATTGGGAAAGTAAGTTCGGAATAATTTCCCCAGTACAGCTATCGAGTGCCACCGAGTGGTCTTTTATAATTCAAAAAACGACGGAAAGGTACTAATGCTGAAGTCGGTTTACGTAATTTTTGCGTGCTATACTCCAGGAAGATAAAAAACCCTTGGAAAAATTCGTGGACAAAACCTTCACACTTTTATCCCATCTAAAAGTCCAGTTTCTGGCGGAAGCGGGGTAAAAATGAAGCCATTGCTGGTGAGCACCTATGTTGGATCCCCGTGGTAACTCCAGTTCAAGGAGCGACTACTTCCGGGAAGCATACTGAATGGGACATAAAAACAAATATACAAATTCCATTCAACACTAAGTTCCAATAATAAGTGAAGCTTGTTTCAAATGAGCTTCTGGTTTTTTAGACACCAAGCTGAATGGTGTTGAATGGTTAGAACGTTTTGTGGGATCGGTGGAAGCCCCCGGAGGGTATGCGTCTGGAACTGTTTGCCAGGAAGCCAGATATTCAGTTAATCTGCGTCTATTCAATGAAAACAAATTTAGGCAAAAGTGTCCGTGACCCCGAAGCATCATCTCCACACCAAGCCAATGACTTGTAATTTATCAACCCTTCTTAAGGACTGATGACTATCCAGACAAAAAAAATACTGATAAAGCACCAGTAGTCATATGGTTGTTTTAAGAAGTTAACAGCTGAGAGATTTTACATTCAACGTGGTGTTCAAACCTATCAGCTAATCTTCCAACCACATTATACCAGTCTATGTCACCAGGCATTCTGATTCAGTAACGGGCTGATGATTTCAAGAGTTGCTTAGAGCAAACAATGACTTTATGCAATGCGAAATATTCTGCTATATTGTCATTCCTTCAATCTTATGGTATCTCTTAACTGTTCAAGAAAACTGGATGACAATGTTAAAATATTTGTCAGAGCTTTGTCGTGCTCGTGGTTTGATCCTCCGGAAGTTCTCACGATGACCTGATGGGAATCTCAGTGCCCCTGCGGATAGGTGCACGTGACTTGGTGTCAGGTGTGTGCGTGGAACGCCTCAGGTTTCATGCCAGAGTTTGAAAATCCCTTGAACATCCGAACTCCACATCGACGGAAAATGAAACATATATGTCATTACCAGTTTTGAGTATGAATTTGTACACCTTCCAGGAAGCCGGCATCAAAGGAACTAGTGCTTATTTCCCCTTATGAACCGAAGATCCCCTTCAGAAAGTGGGTAAGTCGCCGAACAAGGTTGATACGCGCAATATTTGTTTAGTTCATGGTCAATGAGGGGCTGTCTTATACTATGTGGGTAAGTTTCAGTGACGTAGAACTGAGCAACTAGCACTTAATGAGCTTCAAGTGTTTCCGTTCCAGGAGAGGCATTCCTTCAAACTAAAGTTGCTAAAAAGATGTTGGTGGATTTTAAGGATGGGAACAATAAGTCTTCTGGAGGGCGCCTAATGGCAGGTCATCGAAATTTTGGCCCATTATCTTATCTAGTTCGCCATCCTGAGCCGGTTGCAAGCTGAATCCAGTAACGTACCAGAGTTTCTATCCACCTTCTGCTGTTTAGCCGGCTTAATCTGTATTAATTGAAGTGCACGGTTGTGCCCTACGTCCAGTTGTGGAACACTGAGTAAGAGCTTAGGGGTTACTACAACACCAATACACTCACGTAGTATCTTGATGTGAGGGTAGTGTATTTGGTGGGATCGAATTTTCCTACGTAGCTCTGTTCTGAATTAAACATCAAACCTACTTTACTTTTAGAAGGCGAAATGTTTTAGCAGAGTTTTCATCCTAGTTACCTGTAGTAATCCGTAAACAATCAACTGACCTACGCCTGATGATTTTTTAAAACGAGTGATGATTCACTTATTGAATAGGGGGAAAATCGCTTGGAAGAAATATTAGTAAGCAGAATTTTATTTTTATGTCATGATGTTCACAGCCTAGATTTTTCATTTCTGCCTAACACTTTGGCACCGGTGATGTTGGACAAAATCGTTGGAAACGTAAAGGTTAACAAACATATTTTTTCCTCATGGTGTACGAGCTAGGGTTAAAACAGTTTCTATTTCTTCCTCTGTTGCCTTAGGAAAAGCGAGCTTTGTGAATCTCTCCGCTGGAAATGTTTACACCTATGCCTTCACAATCAAGCACTATGTTAATCCAAGTCTGTCGGACAACCAAATTGAAAAGACGCAGAGCGGGCTGGTTCATTTGACTACAATATCCCCTTGTCTCGCAGAAATTAAGGTAAACTGGATAAATGTTGTTTTCCGTGGTAGATAAAATGCCACTTTGTTTGACTGTGAGATAGCGTTCCACGTGCTTTGAGTGTGCTTTTATAGGGAATTTTTTTTTCAACGAAAGCAAGTTCGACTTGCATCAAGTGTGATTGAGGTAGACAAGTAATTTCTGCAGTAAAAAAATGAAGCTTTCGTGAAGTGAGCCGTTGTTAGCTAACACTTGACGCGGTTTGGTTGTTGCCTTGAAACATTTCACAATAATGTGTCTAAAGGGTTTCTGCTGAACAGTTCCTCCTGGAAGTTCTAATTAAACACTGGTCTGTCTGTAGAACGAAGCCGAATCAAATTTTTGAACCGTCTAACATGCAAGACAGGAATATGTAAGATTGAGTAACCGAAAAAAACCCGAACGGTTTCAAAAAATGAACAGTTTTTGAAATGAGGCTGGTGATGTTTGCCCAACACCCGTTCTGTACATATAAAAGGTTTAGTAAGATGGTTGCGCCAGATAAACCGCGGAAATATCTGTGGTACTGCTGCGAACAAGACAAAATGGACAAACATAACTTCGTCCACATATGTCATGTACAAACATGTGTGAGCCAGACAAAACCGATAAAAGTCGATTTGGCCTTCGTCAGACTTTTGAAGTAACAAAAGAAAGGCCCAATCGTTTGGTATACCTGAGAGCCACGTGAAACTCAGAAATGAATATCTTCCCACATGTGTGATGGTGAATGCACGTAGTGGTTTTTTAAGCTTAGGTTGATTGGCTTCAGTTATTGTCAAAACTCCTCATCTTACCTGATTGGAAGTCTGCGGTGAGTTCATAGATCTATGGCTCTATGGTCTGAAAGCTGTCTCATTATCTAATGTCAAGTCCATAGACAGCTGGCTCAAACAAAAACGTCTACGGTGTGTTACCAGGAGATGTTCAATGTCTGCTCAGCCAGCCACCCTCATGTGCAATCAGTGCAGATGTCACTACAGGAGCAAACAAATCAGTGAGCGGAAATGGAAGCATTTTAAAAAGGAAACCTCTCATAGACTGAATGAAACCGGGTCTGTTTCGAACGATTCTGTCTGTCTTAGTTAAATGTTGATAAATGCACAGGCCTATCGAACACTTGTATACATTTGTCCACGCGTGCATCTGAGCCACCGTCCATCCATGCAAGTATCGTAGATGTCTCTGTGACGGCCTGCTGCCATTTTGTCAAGTCAGCAATTTCAAGTCTGAAATTACAAAAGACCAAGAAAGGTTCACAACGAGAATGAATTGATTAGCTCAAAAACACCTACTGCTGGCTTGGTGGTCACGCAGCTTAAATTTAGGTGAAATGCACGAACTGATGGCTACTCTAATTCTTGCCCAGGCGTTCATCACTCACCAAAAGTGTACCTACTCCTTTCACGGTTCATATGAGCGTGCAAATGGATTGCATGTTCCTACAGTAATTCGGCGATGTAGCTGGTTGTCCACACTGTTTGTTTGACTAGGACAGTAAAGGCTAAATTTGGTGCCATCATGCCAGACGACTTGTGCTTTCGCATTTGGGGCCTTAATGTACACAATAAGCGTCCATCTTGCGCCTCTGTCGGTCTTTTCAATCTGAAGTTTGATACCATACTACGTAGCTCAGAATTTCCGATAACCTCATAAAATAACAGCCGGCAGGTGCTGTATAGGGAAAGCTGCAGCTTTCTACCAATCTATTAAACTACATATTTTATGGAAAACTCGAAAGAGTTGCTACGATTTCGCCGCTTGTTCCCCTGTTGAATGATACTTTTATGGGCGACAAATTGAACGATGGGATAAAAAACACTGTTTTTTGAACGCTACTTAGATGACAGTTTTATTCTCGCAACAAGTCTTTCAAAATTCCCCCCCCATCTTGCAAACTTTTAACCAAGTCAATCCGACCATTCAGCGCACAATCGAAGTCGAATCCTTTTTATTTATTGAATATCGGTCTTCGTTACAGAAATCTGTTTACAAAAAGCCCATATGGAGTGGGCAGGCAGAAACTTCTATAGTTTTGTGTCATTCATACAGAGGAGAACTCAGACAATCAACTTAGCGAACCGAGCTGGACGGATTTGCTCTGATGACACCGAAGAAGCTGGATCGAAGTACATCCTAACAAACTAAGTGCTAATGGTTACCCAAACGGATTCGTAACTAACAGAGTGGTTCCGGGACCTTGTAAACTAACAGTAACGACCGTTACAAAGAAGGCAACCGTACAAAAGCAAACTTCCGCCAGACATAGTCAAAGAAATTTCCCGGCAGCAACACCAAGACCTTGGTTCACAACAAAAACACTGCTGGTTGTTAACGTTAAAGACAAGATAGCGGTCCAACCCCAAAATATTCTGCCTTTGTAAATCAGAATTTGTTAGGCGCATGACATAACAACTTGGCAAGAAGACGAGCGAGCACTTGTCATGCCGAGATAACAGTAGACCTACGACCTCGGTCAAAATTTCGGTCACGTCACATGTCGTTGGGAAAGGTCACATGATGAAATATGATCAAGTTGTCCGCAGAGTGCCCCATAGGTTGTCGATATCGACCTGGGGAATGTAGCCTGACAACAGCTAAAACGCTCACAATACTTCTGCGTGACGACAGCGTTATTCTGTCATAAGCGGTTCGTATGGACTTTGAATTTGTCTAAAAAATATCCAGGGTTAGGCCACGCAGATACGCTGGATAGTGCCGTAGTCTAACTGTGCCATGTGAGGCACTTGTATGAACAAGCCACTTCAGCGACTTTATAATTCCATGCTTTCTTTTGCGATCAAACTAACCAATATGAACTACTCAGCCGCTGGATACGTGTTGGCCTGAAGACAAGCTCCTCCAAAAAAGATGAACGCTCGTCGTTTTGTGTTCTTGGTAACAATATGGGATCATTAGCCATGTATCTGCTTTGCCAAACATAAAAAGCACTGCTGTAATTCTGCTAGGAATTTTAACCGAGATTCCTTCCTGAAAGTAGAGTCAGCCCATGACGAAAGCCATGAAGCTGTTTCACCCTTATTGGCAGTCATCAGCGGTGCGCAACTAAAAAATATCCAGGAGCGTTGTTAGCAGGGTTAAGCCACGGGATACGTTGGATAGTGCCGTAGTCTAACTGTGCCACGTGAGGCACTTGTATGAACAAGCCACTTCAGCGACTTTATAATTCCATGCTTTCTTTTGCGATCAAGCTTTCACTGCACTAGATGTTTGCCCTTAGTGGGCCACATTCGTGTTCTATTTCCTTGTCCGTGCTGGGATTCGAACCCCAGGTACCCGGTATGCATGCCGCCAACACCCCAAAAGCGCATTTAGACAAGCCTGAATTGTCAGCTCTGGAGAGGAGGACTTGTTCATGCTTGGGGCATGTGAACAGATATGCCAAGCTTGTTGAACGACGAGCTGTCCTGGTTGTGCCGACTGACTGCTGTACCTGTTGGAAATTCTGTCAGATAGTATCAAGGAAAGCTGCTGGACAACTTCTTATTAGTCATAAGCTAGATAACTAAGGTTCAAAACCGACACGACCAACCAAATATACTGTTAATGAGCTGTAATAAGAGAGGAACTGGGATCCAGTTCTTTCTCCATTTGGCGTAAATTACCCGAAAACATTGCACCAAAACAAGAGGAGGTCTGCTCAAACATGAGTGGTGCTAATTCAGATGCTGTATTTGCTGCAATTGAATCTTGTCTCCAATGGTGTTACCAGAATGGCTTACTTGCGCTTTGAATTTTGTGTTTATTCTGCTGTGATTTCTTTCAACGGTCTCTCTCCACTATCGACAGACTGTGCTGATATTCATGGCATATTGTCTATACATCGGAATTGTTTCAATAAGTAGAGATGATTAGTTACCCTGTTATTTGCCCAATTTTTAGTAGTGACGTTACTAAGAAAACTGATGGAGAATGAAAAAAGTTTGTATTCTGAAAGTGTAATTTCTTTCCACTGTGGTCACGGATAAATTGGAAGCTCGACAAATGACGTCAGTGAAATGTAAAGCAGTGAACTGTAAATAGTTGAAATGAAATTTCGATAAACTGATTTTGACAAATCAAACTTCATGAATTGGACCGGGACTATTGTGTTTCATAAGAAATAATTTTAGCTGTAATGCGAACAGCTTGCACCACTCAAAATTTGACATTTCTGTACCAACAAATGAATTTTGGAAACTGGGTTTGAATGAAATGTTGATTCCGGTGGCAGTTATAAATAGCATGTTATTTTCTGTAGTAATTTTATAAGATAACCTTATTTTAATTGAAAACAAGGCAGCACAAACATGCTAGACCGATTACTGCACCAAGGGTGGGAGGATACGTTCCAGAAACTGGTCAAGCTTTAGGGGAGCTTTACAGATTTGGTTTGCATCCAAGGTTTAATTAGGTTCTCCAACCGGATTTTCGGATGTTATTCATGCCATTCAGTACGGATAGATTGAGTATGAGTTGTCCAAAAGCCTGCAGAAACGAAACAGTTCAGAGCACCTAAAAAGCCTGCCAAAAAAAAGATATCAGCCATATCCTCAAGTAGATTCATTTACTGTTTGCAAAAATGAAGATAGTTGGAGGTAAATGAATGAAGGATACGATCAAAAATATACTAGACATAGTCTGAAAGACGGACTAACCTCACACAAAATTCCATGCAGGTTGATTTGGACCAGTTTCCCTCTACCTATCCTCGTACACTGCACACCTTAGAATGTGGTTTTTGGTTAAAATGATTTCCCACGATATCAACCGGGTCTTTTTTCTTCCTCTGGTTTTGCATGTGCACTCATATATCATTGGTTTACTGACCACGCAGCTCATGGAGGTGCGTGAAAAATCACAAGTCAGTTACGAAGGCGAAGACGTCCAGTATGCTTCACCATTAGACTACGCTAGCGACAAAGCCGTGCAGTTTTGCTACGATAATGGACGGATACAAAAGGTTTGGATGCATGATGAGGACAGCACACAGCTTTCGAATTTGAAACGTGCTATCTTGTCACATTTGCAACTATCGATTGACAGCCTGGAGCTTCCCACTTACACCATCGAGGTGAGTTTCCGTAAATGCTGTAAAATACGATTATCATCCACTTCCGCGTTGATTATTTATCCTAAGGGGAAATTCCCAGACAACATCACTTAGAATCAACATCACTTGGTATGAACCAAGTATCAGACGTAATTTTAGTGCTGACCATCGGTTGAGGTGAGGCCGTGAACGTTCACGCACTCCCAGTCGGTCGAAACAAGATTTTCATGAAATGTTAAATTGTGATTATTCTCAACAAGCAGAAGACGATTGAGCCTTGGGGTGCGAAATCTAAGTACACGTAGGATAAAAGAGAAGACTCTCATGGGAGACGGATATGCTACGCATCATTCAATTTCTCATTTCAAGACCCATCAGTTGCTCATGTATGTTTACATCGAAACTGTGCATCTGAATGGTGTCAGCGTCTGGCCCTTGATGGCCCGGAGGCCCACTAATGGCGCTGATGAGTGCCAGTCACCATTAGGCAAAGGTGTGACGAATCCGTCGTGAAATCTGATTGCAGAGAGAGAGGGTCACTGGAAGCTTTGTCGGTAGAACATCCGCCCAGTAAGTGGGAAGGCAGCCGTTACTACGCGTCTCTAGAAGTGTCCTGTCATTCGTGATACACGTATTTGGAAACGCTATTCCAAAACTACGTCTAACACGCGAAGCTTGAAACCATTAAAGAATTAAACAAGAGAAAATTAGTTGATAAATGCAGAAGCGCCGGCTGTACTTACTGATACTTGACTGCCATAGATAAGAGAACGTCATAACTTTAGTCATTTGTGCAGAGATGATTCATCACAGGGTAGTGCTCAGCAAAAAAAATCACAATTATGATATTTACTGGGAATCACTGTCAGCAATAATCTCACCAGTCTTTCAGTGGATATGACCGTGACTGCCCTATTTTTGGTTTCGGGAATTATCAATGAGGAAAACAGTTGGCCATCAGGAAGCTGTGAACACTCATTTGTTGAAAGTTCACATTAGATTTGTCTTAATCTATTGTTGGTAAAAGTACAGCAAGGGTGCCTGGGAGGACGTTCCAATTTCTTCGGCAGAAATGATATCAGTTTTTGGAACAGAAAATGCCAAGTATGAGAAGTTTCCAGCTGAACCTCACTACACGATTTATGAATAAAAATAACCGACGACTGCATGAATAAAATAAGTTTGTGAAAATTCCAGCGCATGTACCTCTATAATCACGGGGCAATGCACTGCAATAACGGTAGTCCTGGGGCTTTCATTGGTCAATCAGATGACTGTTGATCTGTTTGCCGACCTGCGTAGTTAGTTTGTAGACCTTTCGACACCATTCTAGCACACGTCTTATCCATTCATCATTCGCGCACTGATGATGCCACCTCGATCGGTGACGAAGCGTTTACAAGCTAACTGCTAAACTGTGCGAAAAGATCAACGGCGACGTGATCAAACACCAATTCAATGGCAAAATGCACTGAACTAAACGAATAACTGGGCAAATTCCAGTGATATTACACTTGTGAGAGTGAGTGACTTAGCTCCATCAACCTGTCTAATCCATCAAAATCTGAGTATTATGCTGGTTATGTTTGCCAATAACTATGGTTGGCTTTGTATACACAGCCCCCCTCCGATACACTCGTGTATTAAGATCGTTAGAGTTTGAGCTAAGTTAACCCTTTCGATATCTCTTCGGCTAGGTCAGACATACATATTGAACAGATAAATCGGGAAACTCAACTGGTAGCTGTCAAGTTAAAGACCAATACTAAAGTTTCGAAGTGTTCGTCCGTAATAACACGGTAATTGAATTGACCTTACAATTCAGGCGTTATTTTCTTGCCTCGTGATTGTAGCTGTTTGTAGAGGGCGTCTCTGAATGCAAATTCGGGGCTTGTAAATACGTAAACCAATGGCTACGGTGGTGGCTAAAATTCTGGTCCGAGTTGAGCCCAACAACCTTGATCGGACTTCATGGACAAATTTATAGGCCGTGACAATGTCCTCTTCCTCGTAGGTGGGCTAGAATTAGGCTGTTATTGGCACGTTTTTGCCCTTGATGAAAACCTAGTGGAATGTATTCGGAAATTTGTTTGGATAACTGCCTGATTGTTCGACTGATATACCTTTCTCCATAGAAGGGAATTTTGGTAGCTCAGATAGCGTAGATGGTGGCTGGTTTGTTCTCTGAGCTGGACAGTCTGATTGCAAACGTTCCATCACCAATCGAGGTGACGTCATCAGTGCTTTGTTAAGGGGCCTAGTGGAGCGTTGCCATGGGTCGATGGTTGTGCGTTGCGTAGTGTTGCGTGTGTGTTAATATCCGTGCTGCCAGCCTGGGATGACCTCCGATCATGATTAGTTTTTCGGTCGGACCGTTCCATTGGTTGCTCTGTTATCCTATGTCCTGATTGATCGATGACCACGTGACCTTTGATGTTGGCCTCTCCTGCTCTCGTACTCTAGACAACGGTGGAGTGACCGCAGTCCTTGGCCCCTCTAGGTTAGGGCTTGTGACTTGTTGATCCGACTCCAAGGAGTTGCTTGTCTCTTGGTTTGCGAATCCCATATTCGGCTCTTCTTGAGTATTCCGGTTGAGATGTTGGTCCTTTGCACGTAGTGGTGCGTAAATTGCATGGGTTGATCGAATCCGCCGTGAAGTACTCTGAGTCCAAAAATTAACTTCCGTGTCTCAGTGCGCCAAAACTTTTGCGTTTTCCAGATTGAATTTGTGGCCTTTTTTTGTCTTCGTATATGGATATCATGAGTAGGAGGCCATGCCTCCTGACCGCCGCATTTTGATCCTTTATTCATGTGCACAATTTCCTCCCATCTTATCCAAAGTAGTTTTCAGTGCAATTGCTGCAGTTAAATTGGCATACCCCATTTTTATACTGTTTTTGTTTTTTTATTATTTGACCTTCGGTCGTCAGATCAGTTTCCCTAAAGTGGCACTCGGTTTGTGAGTTACGAGGATCCCTTTTTAAGCTAATCTGGTTGTGAGTTCATATATATTCTCGACGTAAGGTAGAGCTACCCGCCTGGTCACTTTTCCTTGCTGTTGTTTTTGTTGGGATGACTTATTCTTCCGGCTTCTCTTGATAAAATTCTTTGGGTATCCATTGTTCTGGAACACTCTCAGTAGGTAGTTTTCATCCTTCTTCTGTAATTCTGTGGTGCTGCAGTTTGTCTTCGCCCTCTTAAACAGAGTTTGGAGGCAACTCCCCTTGTGGTTTACTGGATGAGTACTGTTGTAGTTCAGTATTTGATCCGTATACTTTTCTCTCTGGTACGTAACGTGCGAGGTGCGCGAAATAGTTGAATTCAATCTCTCCTGTTATGATACCTCTTCTTACTCTCCTGAAATCTGTCAGATGCCTTTCTGCTGTACTTTCCCTCTCTTCCAGCTGTAACTATGGCCTAGTGTTGTAACATAGGGTTATTCCAGTTTGTCGTTATGTTTCATTCTTTCATCACTTTTCCCCACATTTTCCTTTACCTGGTCTCGAGACGACGAAATGCATGTTCTTTCTAAACTGCTCATAAGCCAGTCTGTGGGGATCGCTAGTAGAACCTCTAGTTATGGGCTTGGGCGGTCTGTACTGAGATCATATACTGACTGGATCGGATTTGAATCTGTCCACAGCGCCGTCGGCAACGGCCGCCAAAAATTCTGTCTGTGAAAATAACTGCCCCAACTCAGTTTGGGTCTGGTAGGTTATCATCGAATTTATGCACAGAAAAAGTAATTATAGGAGAGTCTAGTCCAAAGCCAAATTTGAAAAACTAAGCACATCTGACCAGTGACTTTTACAACTGTTCCTTCTTTCGTGCATCCGAATCACAAACACACAAAAGGTGGTTTTTTAGTTCCTGGCGCAATAACAGTGGGAAGCCGTGCCAGAAACGCACGATTATTTTCAGTCAAATAGATGTTTGCAACGCTTCGGGATCGTCCAGTGTTACCAGCTGTAGCATGCACGTGAAGCGGACACAAAGCTCTGGCGTACATAACGAGTTTATGTGGAACTTCACAAGTATGTCAACCGGTCCGACGGCCGAGACCATGGAAATTGCCGGACGCCCCTGTGCAACTAGGATAGAAGGCGCAGAACTGGTGGGGATGCAGAAAGTGGTTCCAGATCAGTTGAACTGATACGTGGTGGTGTTCAGTTATCACTGGAGAGGAAGCATAAAAAGACGTGGGTTGGGTCTGAATTATGTATTAGTTGTCGTAAGAATAAAGAACTCACGCAGTCCAAGAAGATTTGCAAATCACGCCAAAGAGGAATCATCAACTGAAACAGTCTTAACCGGAGGATCAAAGATCCAAACCTGACCAAATTAAATGTGAATCCTTCAACCCATCGACTATAAAAGTTGGACACTCCGGCTAACTGATGAGACCTTTTAGCCGACAATCAATGCTGGTCTAGCGGGGCTGTCTAAAGAGATTTTCCCGATTAGTTATCCGTCTGCCTTAGGGCATGTCCAACCTAGTAGCCGCTTTTGGAATGACGAAGCTACTTTCGTGAAACCAACATTTTGCTTAGCTGTGAATCCATTTTGGGGACCTTTCGGAAACAATGGCTTGGTTTCAACTTTTTCCCCTCTGAAGGGGATGTTGTTCTCTGAATGACCCCAATCGCGGTGTTATTTCTCACCCGAGCGACTGATAGCATAAATATTGTTTCATGAATTCCATAAACATGCCTGACTTTTGGCAAGCTACCTCTCCCGGTTCAGAGATACAGTACCGTAGAGTACTTGAACAAATGTTCAAATTTTAGCAGTATAACGATTTTTCGCTAAGCCAAGGATTTACTTTGGAAAATGACATCATTGGCTGTATAATGGATAGCAGCAGGCCCGAGTATCTCTAAGCTTATCAAATCCAAACACAGTGCGCTTCTTTGGGATTGCACAAGATCACGCCCATCTCGAAATCGATCACTCGTAGTGGATGAGTACTGTTAGCTTTCGACTGAATTGTCACCATATCAGAAGGTGTCGCCCCGTTTGGCGACAAAATGTTTGCAAGCTCGGTGAAAAGATTAACTGCCACCTGATCAAAAGCCGGAATTGACACTACTTAAAGTTTACCCTGATAAATAGGACAAAATCTTCCGGAAACTCAAAGATGGAAAACGCTTCTGGCCTATGATGTCTTATGTTTCTGTTGTGACTTTCAGAAAATGATACTCTTCTTTTTTTAGCCTTGCAAATTGGCTTAGTTCCTTGGTGACTTTTACGTAACTTGCCTTGACGTCAGACAAAACGTTTGTCACAGGTTACTCTAAAGCATCTGATCGTGACCGAGAGTAAAGACTCATATTTTCCAAGACCGTATCAAAATTCTCATCAGCATGTTCATCCAATAGGTTTGTACTTACTGTGAGCCGTAACCTTGTATACATCAGTGTCTCTCAGAACAATCTCATTTAGGGCTAACTTGGATGGCTCCATAAGGCTGATTGAGTAAGAAAGTACGTCAAACACGTTTCACTTAATGTATCTGGCCGTGATATATGTACATGAAACGTGATGCTTCACCAGACAAAATATGTTTTGTGATACCAAACATAGCATAGTTGATTCCTATCATCAACAAATGCAATACGAAGTTTACTTCATACGACACCCTATAGTTGATTTTTTGACATCAATAACATTACTGACGTCAACCTCAACTATTTTCTGACTAGCACTTGTTGCTCTCCGACCCCTCGAAAAGCAAAGTCGTAGGTTTGAGTATGGGAAGACCTATGCAGAAGATATGCTAGCATAATGAGATTTTGAGGATTATGATGGGATATTTTGTCTTGTAATCTAATCCAGGCAATCTACTCCGAAAGACCGAGAAGCAACGTACAGCCAGTGACCACATGATGTAGACTCTTTGATTAAATGATGTAGCGTTTGGAAGCTCAACAACGCTCGCTGCCGCCTCTTGACTTTTGTATCTAACTCCGATGTAGCCTGGGTGATACGGCAAGACGGACCACAGTAGTTAGAGCTGGGCCGGTTGACTGAGACATAGATGGTTACGTTTTGGCTCACTTCAATTCCCGCAACTTAAAAGTGCAAGCTATCTGGCTCAACAACGCGGCAGACCTAAAGTCAAACATTGAAATTAGTCATCCCAAAAATACATATCCGTACTGCCGACGTTGCAACATGCTAAACAGTTTCAGGGACATAGCAGTGTTGAGTAGCTTATGGTAGGTGTAAAGGAAGTTATTTTCTCAGGATAAGAGGCCTGCTTTACTCAGTATGTTAAAACGTTTCAAACTGAGGCTCGGGCCTTACGGCCGGCAATTCTAAAAATTGTCGTCTATCAGCTCTATCTCAACAAATAGGTTTCTGGTTAGAATTTTTGGTTTTTGAGCTGAGTGCTTAAAAAACCTTTAGACAACTTCGTCCGTCAAATAGAAGTAAGTCATCACAACCAATATCCTGAGTTCAGTTTCATCTTCAGTGCAACACTCATTACTTTTTACAGGACGCTTCTTCATACAAACTAATAGTTTTTCTCCACTCCACATGCATTCTAGAATGATATCTCTGGACGATGTATCACGGAGTTTCACCCTGTCAAACAAGGAACGACGAACGTGACCATCATGAAAACAAAGTATACTACCGGTTGCACTGACAAATATGTATTCCGGTCACCTTTGACAAACTACGAAATTGATGAACCTACGGTGAGTTGTTGCATTTTTACTTGTTTCTGTCATCATTTATAACGGTCCTCATACGTTATCGCTGGGCCATTTCCATTTTGTAGTATAGTTCGAGTTAGTCCCATAAATACAATAATTATGTATTGACCACTGGATAGTATTGGCAGCCTCGAATGTAGAGTACTACGTTCATTGGTGCAGTTGTGTAATCACTCACCGAACTGTAACGAAAAGCGCCCCCGCCGAATCAGCCGATCATTGTGACTAGTCAACTAGGTAACCGGCAAACCGGTTCAACTGAGGCCTGCATTCCCATTCACATAACTTTCTCTAATGCGGTGTGTGTGGTGTGCACCTGCTGTCCGTTGGGTGACGTAATTAGACTGAGCGTCGGGCATATTTCTGGGTCTTGCTGCAAACAGGAATATCAGACCGCCGTGTATTCATATTTGCCCGACTATTTTCAATATTGTTCGTCTGTCAAGGCATCGGACCGCGCCTTGGCTTACCTTGCTGACATACCCCCTTAAAATAGTCCATTTCTACGCTTCTGATAAAACTTTTTAGGAAGCACCACGAGTTGAAACGAAGGCGTCTTTGAATGATGGGCAAAACTTTCCATGGCACCATTTTGAGTATCCGTTGAAAATTTATTTTGTTTTCCAAAACAAGTGCACTTGCAACGATGGTGATGAATGTAACTATAGCATGAAACAATATGTATGATTTAGATGTGTGATGCATTTTGCAGTATGATTTTGCGCGAGATTTCCAGTCACACAATAACGGAAGCACAACCATATAAGTGAAAACTTTTCACAAAACGGATGTGGAGAAATGTTTTTTTTAATATTGCATCACAAGCTTATCTACAATCATCTCATTGGTGAGACACTTGTGCTTCAAAAATTAAAATATTTGCAATGATCTCGTTTAATTGAACCCCCATTTTATTTTATTGTATACAAAGCAATCAAGTAAACTGCCGCACGTTACGGGTACAATGCAATGCGAAATTCAACTAAAACCGACTCAAGAAATACTGCAAACCAGTTGCAATGAGGCGCTGAACATAACATCTTCCAGCCTGATGCAAAATTCGCAGTCAGTTGTGGTGAGAACAAGCACCGAAATCCGGCTTGTTCGGAAAATTCAGTCAGAACAAAAAAACATCTTCAAGACAGGTAAGATCAAACAAACTGAAAGTGTTTTCAAAATATATTGGCGAATGTGCAATGTATTGTTCTAGTTGTATTTGATGGATTTTGTCAAGGTTGTTTCATAATAAAGCTGAAATTTCGCAGTTTGCTCACGCTAATCAGAAATATTCAGTGTGCAGAAATATTGCTCCAGACTGACGGAATTCTATCACATCAAAAGTTTGGACATGTTCTTTGAGAATCTTTTAATACAAATTTAAAGTTGGATCGTAAGAATTCTGCAGAACTTCGATAAAAATCCTAAAATGATGCGATATTCCTTCAGTATGTTCTGACCGATGCACAACGCTCTTCGTTTCACGCATAAAGCAGAACACCACCGTCCCCAACTCAGACTAAGGTCAGGCTACTTCTGAATCGCTACTGAGCCTTAAGTTTCCATTGCAATCGTCTCAAGACTTAGTTCGAGACATTTACAAGAAGTGCCAAAAGAAAACTAAAAATTTTTGGGTTGGCGAGATTTAGATAAACCTCATCCCTAAATCAGTTGCAATGGAAATGAGAAAGCAGGTTCTGATAGCTACTGAATGGTGCTGTCGTAGAGGTTTGTGGACTAACATGCGAGAAAGAAAACTTTAGCACACCTTCGTTAAAAATCTTCACAATCATTGTAAAATTTTTATTTCATTCCATGCAAGTCACTAGTTTGCATGCTTACTACATTTCTTCTTTTTCTCTCGTTGAAAATTCTCAGATACATTCAACTCCTGAATCAGTTAGCAATGAGTGAAAGATCTCTTTCCTTTAGTTTGAATATGGTTCCGTAATGATATCTGCGTATTGAAAATTATTGGCCATCCTAAGCGAGCGGAGAGTGACTATACTTAACCAAGGTAAACCGAGGTACGTACGCTGAGAATTCAATGTGGGAAATTGAACTCTCCAAGAAACAGATGAAATGAATTATAATAATCTATGAAGATAATATACTAACGTGATATGAAAAATCACACAGGCGTTTTTCTGTTAATACCACCAGATTAAATCTACTCAACCAGACAACAAAGCATTTAACTGCAAAATACGATACAAGTGGTCTTCAGTCCACCCAGCCTGGCACAACTTGAAGCTCCAATCTGATAACGACGTCAGTCGGCCAGATCGGGCGAACACGCAAAAGACGGTGAAACCAATCATACAAAGCATCTGGTACTTAGAAAACCAGAGCAGCTGCCGTATAACCTGCTCATCCGGATATTGAGCTCTAGAAACGTCGGCTAAATGGTGATCGAAATGATCTGTCTCGGTATATCAGCCGTATTAGAAGCTGAAGTTAGAGATAGCAAAGTTAGCATCCCAAAGTTTAAGCTGCTCAGTGACGGCACAAAAAAGTTTTACGATTTCTTGAAAATTACCTACGGACTCCAACTTTCCAGGATGCTGAGACGTGATTGAAGCGAACATCACCTGCAGAATACTGGGTGTATGACACAAGTGCTTGAACAAACTGCTGAATCAACCGACCAGCCTCGAAAGGACTGCTGTGGACGGACTTCCTCAACGAGAGTTGGAACTGGCCCTGGACTTTCTCCCGACTATTGAAGAGATGTGGCGGGCGAAAATGTAATTTAGAAATGGCAAGACAGCTAGAGAAAGTATGTCTGCAGCAGAAGTGTTTAGATAAGGTGACCCGACTATGGAGGATACATTTCTTCAACTGACAAACATGATCTGGCAGGAACAGGAACTTCCATCAAACTCAAAGATGCTTTATTCGTGTCAGTCCGGGCAACTACACAAGTTTTACTCAACCGCCTAACAGTTGAAGTAATCGAAGCACACCCAAAGAAGAATGTTTAATCCGCGCTGACCGTAGCACAACGGACCTGATATTTTCTTCATGACAGCTTTGAGAAAAATCCTTCGAACATCCTCAGAGGCTCGTTGAAGGCTTTCGAATCCGTCGACAAAAGTGTCGTGAACAGTTGTCTCTAAAAACGGCGCTCAGCCAAATATCGCCAAACTCCTCCAAACATAGTATGACGGAATGAGAGTAAAGATGCAGTCGATAGGGTCAGTTTTAATGGCTTTTGAATCCTCAGTGGTTTGAAAGGGGGTGCACATGTGTCCCCGCCCTATTCAGTCTTCAGCAGCCATCTTATATGCGGCGTTCTTGGATGAGAGTGCTGGTATATAATTTGAATACCAGTCTGATGGACGTGTGTTCACTGAAAGACGTTTTGGTGCAGAGTCTGGTTCACCAGCTAAATATCCGCACACTCGAGTTTACATGTCACCAGGTATTGTTTATACACTAGCATGCTAAACTGCGGCTTCTGTCTGGGGAGATCTCAACTGCTGCCTTGCAGTTCTCTTGAGGGTCGGCGCAAACAAGACCTTCAATATACATCAAACAACCCAAGCTGAGGTCCTGAACATTCCGCGAATCAAGATTGGGACAGAATTTGCATGCTCCCTTGCGGACTTCTGCTGCTGCGAAAGCATATTTTCTGCCGACTAGTCCGTCAACTGTGGGCTGAGATTCGGTGTAGGTTTCGGTAAACTTGAGAGAAGAACGTGGAGGAACGGAAACTTGCGTTGAAAACCAAGTCGCACGTTCACAGGGTGATTGTTCTATTCATCCTTTTGTACGACATTAAAGCACCGACTAAGTATCGGCACAATCTTCGATAACTGAGCAGCCTTCACGTGGGTTACCTGAAAGGGATACTTGGTGTTCACTCGACCGAGCGTCGGATAGGGAGATACCCCGACCGATGCGCCGTGATGGAGTGGAGGACACGATCACATTCGGGCGTGTGCGATGGCCGTCTTTGCCATATGCATTGGCATTGGATTCCGAAGCAGCTCCTTCATGGTCAGCTGAATACTACGAAACGGAGCCCTTGCTTGATGGGTGAACAGGAATTCTAAAGGCTGATGACGTAAATCTGTTAAAGTGGGGAGCGTGTGCACACAACAGGATGACATGAATGGAAGTGTTGCGAACTGGTTTTCATCAGTTCAACGAGTACCAACATCGAGCAAGGGTTGAGGCGTGCAAAACACAATGGCATCATCGGGGCTTTTAAATTTTCTTTCCGAACAAGGTGTCTCTACAGCGACTGCGATCATGTCTGAGACAATCGCATTGGATTGGTCGGCCACCAGCTTGCACACAGCAATTCGTCGACAAAACGTCGTCGGATAAATTAAAATTGATAAAAGTGAACAGTAGTACGAACCAAAGCCTAAGAAAATGTCCTGGCACACTGATAAATTTTGTGTGCTAGGCCTGCAATGGTGCTAAAAGTGACATTCAATTACCATCATTATGTACGAAATTAAGTTGAATCGTGACCAACTAAAGAACGTCATGCGGATGCATTCTGGGGTCAGCTTCTTGTTAATATGCTCCCGGTCTATCCATTGGGTTCAACTCCTAGGCCGCTTCCTTCTGTGCCAGTCACTCTCTGACCTCATTCCTCAGGGGTTTATCCTGGATATAGGACGTGAAAATGGATGCATATTCGGCTTGGCGAAAGCTGTATATGCCAGTACCCATTGTTCGCTGGTATCCATAGGCCTAGTTCACCTAGTCTGGAGACGGACATATATATATATATATATATATATATATAATATGGAGTCTTCACTGGATGCGGAAGTGTGAACTTTTCAGGATTACACTAAGCCAAAGAAGTCAATGTAATTTTGAAGTACGCTTGGACCACACTGTAACTTTGTAGTCATTCAGTCTGTGTATTTCAGTTTCTAGTGGTTTGAAAGTTTTTAGTTAACCTAGGCGAGAAGGTACTAGCCAAATACCGGAAGAAGCTTTTTACAAAGACAGGCCACAGTCACTGACCATAATGCAACTCATGGACTAATTACCGATATAAACACACACTATGCAAACTGACTGATCAGGTGTGTTCCTGAGCTCATTTTTCTCTGTAAAATCTTCCTTTGGCAGAGGGTAGTCGTGAAACCTCAATGTTTTTTACGCACCCTACCGTCACCAGCATCAACTATGACCGGTTCAAATTTGACGAACTTGTGGAATTATTTGTTGAACTGGATAATTTGGATGTGACTAAACAGGCAAAACGATTTTACAATTTGACCGAAATTATTCGAGCCATGGGATTGGAGCAACTCGAAGAGTTGAACCGAAAAATTTCGCGACTAAGCTCAACTCACATAAAGTAAGTTAAATTCTGCCTTTTAACGTACTGTTGTATGTTTGATGCATTGAATTGGATATTCCAGTCGCTCCAAAACTACTTTTAATCAAGATGACCAACTAGTGAAGGTAAGATGAATTCTGTCAAGTAGGATACTAAAGAAAATAAACTAACAAGTCAGTTACGGAGTGAGCCCGACGGAAAAGGCTGAGTTCGGGCACTTCCGATTACTGGTTTGCAGTGAAAAGTTTAGAACCCACACTGTAAATATAATAAATAAAACTGCTTACGACCGAACTTGAAAGTAACTATAGGAAATTTGTGCGCGAAGGAACTCCGGGTGAAATTTTGATATCCGTAGACCCAGTTTATTTCCGCCTATCCGAGAAAACGCCCTCAGGCCGTTCAACACCGGGTAGAATGCTATTCCTCTGTGCTTTTCATGGATGAGTAAATGATATTCTCGAAAAACTATGCAGTATCATTTTGCTTCTCAGTGAAGGCTGACTTTTTGAGCTGAATCAGAGCCATCACGAAAAGTTAGCAGCTGTTAATAGCAGAAGAGTATTGTGTCAGATTAATCAAACTCGGAATTAACGAATGTGACCGCGGGACTTTGGACTGGTAAAAGCTTCAGCTAATTTATTTTACTGGTTTTGCTATCATCTATTTAAAGCTTAGCATATAACACTTCATTTGATGGGGATAGGAATTTTAACTGGCTTTTTTCCATGTCCCGTTTTTTCAACTGTAGAGGCAAAAATCCCATACATATTGAAAAGTAGGGAAAACAGAATATGCCGTCATAAGAATTAGTGATTAGTATTTCGTTGATCGGCTGTTTCGAATACATTAAACTGTTTGGTGCAAAGCTGTTGAAACTAGCAAGTGGTTGGAAGAAAAAAACCCAGGTGAAAAGAAAAAGATCCAAATATATTAATAATCAATTCAGGAGTCAGAAATTTCTCGTCTGAACTGTGCTTTGTCTGCATGAATTAACATTATGAAAAAGTTTAATCATTACTTTATTTTATGTACGGTGGCGTTAAAAGTTAATATACGTTAATCTATTTATTATATTTAATATATGTTTCAGGATTCTGAGGATTTTTTTAGGTTCACTAACAGACCTTTTAACGCTGTCTATAATTCGAATCGTTCCACTTAACTTTAAATGCAAAGAATGTAAAGAAAAAAATGTAAAGAATGTAAAAATAAAGGAATATGAGGATGAAAACAACATCTGAGGTGAAGTTGCACTGGGACCGAAATGAAGTGACTGACAAGGCATATTGGTCACATAAGTGACAAGCAAATGATCCAGCTACTCTTGCTCGGAGGGCTGGAAAGGCCCGGGGAGGGATATCGATGAACAAAGAGCAGTGAGGGAAAGTGACACTTTCTGGTTGTCCAAGCAGAGGATGGTAACCTCATTTGGGGTACCCCACATTGAGCTTTTGAGTCGAAATTATAAACATCAAACACTGAGAAAAGATGAGGTCTTGTTCGGATTGTTAACTGTAAGTTTCAGCAGTCACGACTTTAGAAACCACAGAATTCAAACCTCCCAATGTCACACTTGAAAAACGTTTTGCTATACAACTAAAAACACTATTACAATTCATAGCAGCCGAAGTCCTGGTGCTGCTTAAGGTAACTCATCATGATCCAAATTATTGGTAGGAAGTTGAAGGTTTCCTCATTTGGGCTCAACAAAGCAAATATTCTTTGTTACGATTTGTTTTGTAAGGCATTTCATGTGACCCGTTACCCAATTTAGCCATCGAGTGCTTCCCTGTTGCTTCTGAAACAAGACAGCAAAACTAGTTGATCCGTTGTGTTACTGAGCTAAAATGATGTCAACATCTACCGAAATTATTTTAACCTGCATTAGGTGGGACCTGAATAAGATGTATTTTGTCGACGGCAGTGCGTTGTGTCGCCTATCAGTATCAGCTGATATTCACTTTACTACGATGCCGAAAGACATCCATATAACCCAAGGCTCTACGCTTGTTCATGAACTGCTTTCCAATAGAAGAGAGCAGTCTCTACCCATAAAAAGTTATATACATACTGGTAGTCAAACAGTAAAACAGGCTTTATAGGTAAATCAAACTATCGTTTTCAGAAAAGTTTGGGAAACAATCGGTAGGTTTACTGCCGTGAGACGTTCCTCTTTTGACACAAAAGCTTCGTCAGGCCGTGACTAGGTAACGAGGTTCGGCGAGATTTAAGGCAGAATGGAAACCAGTAAGCTAAGTTAGGCTAAAACAGTGTTAAGTGTCTGTTAGAGAATTTAGTTTGTTATAGCAGGTAAGCATGTGTTAAGACCGATGGGGAACCTACATGGATTTGGGCCCAGATTAGGGTCTAGATCTTTGTTTTTCTTCATGCGATGATCCTTTTTGAACATCATTTGAACTGTTTGTCCGTGTGTGTGTGAGCTGGTGCAGCGATAGTTGTTTAAAGGAGAGAGATTCTGAGAAACTTGTTCGGGCTGGGATGTCTACCTCCTTTTTGCTAGTGATTCTAAGTTTACTGACAACCAACTACCGTCACGTGTCGAATAAACTTATCGGTCGCCAGTTTCACACCCTCAATTCCATTCACCCTGTGAGGCTTGGTGATTTCCACCGCCTCAGTCATCAGCTGCTGTAGTGTGAATCGCGGTCTCCATATTAAAACGTCTACATTCTCGAGGTCTATTCTATGTTCTGCGTCCAATGCATGTACAGCCATCGTTGAATCTTTGGCCAGCGCTTAGTATTCATCTGCACTCATTGGTGACTTGTTTATCCTTCTTTGGTGCTCGCCAATTCTGGCTTGAAGTTTCCTGGCTTTGTCCTATGTAAATCTTGGTGCAATTTTTACATTTAATTTTATGCACACGGTCCCTAGTCCTTTCAACCAAGAGGAGATCCTTCAAATGCACCAAAACTGGGCGTAACCTTTTCCATTTTGTAACGCTACTCGAATGGTAGCTATGTTCAGCAATCTTTGAATAACCTCCGAGGTTCCTGGTTTATATGGAATGACTGCTGTGCCAAACCGTTCTTAACTGGGTCTTAATACCGTAGGCGATGTCCTTCTTAATGACCGCCTCATCAAACTCACTGGGTATCCTATTTCTTGAAGTCTGCTGGCAATCTCGATTTGAGCTGCTGTTCGATCGACCTATTCTGTGCACAGCGCTCTGACCCGACCAAACACTGATGGAACAATACTGGCGTACAAGGAATTTGGTTGTGCTTTTGAGTAGTTTAAAACGGTCACTGTGTCCGTCGGTTCCTGGTAGACGGTAGATTTTAACTTTCTGATCGATTCAGAGCAGTTAATCGTCTTGATGGGGGTTGTCCAGCTCGATAAAGGGCACTGATGAAGGACTGATGTCTAAAGGCAGAATATCAGCTTTATTCTACCATTTAAGTATTTCCTGGCCTTCCCAGGTAGTCCACTGCGTGAAATGCTTTTTTCAGTATTCCAGCATTTGTGATGGCTTCAGCAGACGTAACTCGCACCCCAAAGTGCTTTGGCGCTACATTTTCGTTTAGAAGTCAGCTTTATTGACAATGGGCCAAGGGCCAACTGACGTCAAAAAATCTTTTATGGGGTGAGCTGCTCAAGGCAATACCTCCAAAAGACCTCTTTCTGATCACGGAAATACTATAGAAGTTGCTACAGGAATAGGTCTTTTCAAACAACTGCTAACTGGAGATGTTTTCGCAACTTAGCAAACCACCTAGCATAAAAATTCAGTAGGAGTTTTTCATTGGAATTATCATTTTAAGTTTTGCAAAATATATAATTCTTCAGGTGAAAAGGGTTTTTTAAACTTAAAATGTGCAACTGTTTCATGTTGAAGACGTGGTGTTTGGCCATTTTGGGTAAAGGGATTGGGCTTAATCGTAGACGATTTTTCATCATCGACAGCATAACATCACCGTTCAACACCGTTGCTTCGCTGCCTTAAGACGTTCTTTTAGATGGCTAACTTCTGCGACCTTTCATTTGATACTGGTTATGAGGTCCCTTTGACCTCCTTGCGCTTGGCTGCAGACATTGCATGAAATAGCGGCTGATTGATATAACTGACTATCTTTTCCTTTCCAGATTGTCTGATTGAGCACTTAGAAGTGTGGGCACCTCATAATGCTTACGATAAGCCGGTATTAGTTCCTTTCTGTCACCCAGTCACTCTAAGGCTTGTGGTTGTACGGCAGTGAAGTTGACACTCATGTTGCTTTCTCTGCTGATGATGTTGGTTTGGTGTTGTTTGGTAGTTATTTCAGCGACAAAGTGCCAGGAATCATTGAACAGTTAGATCACTTCAAATGCTGTATTTTCTATGGCTGTCAAACCCTCAGGGATAAACGCAGTCTCCATCGTTGAAATATTTGTTGTTATTGACGTTTTTCTGCATATATATGTTAATTCTTGAATGTTTACCCTTTGTGTTTGTTTCAAACAGTGCATGATCTTACAGTGCCCAGAGGGCCTCTGCTACCGTTTGGCCTTTAGTAGCCGATTTGGCTACGCGTGCATTAGCAGTACCCTCGTTACATTGATTTATATACTGTATGGCATGTGCTCAGAAGTATATTGGGCTTGAAGACATTGATATCAAATCCGGTCCTTCTACATTAGATGATTTAGATAAGGGTTTGCACGACGTACATCAGGTCTAACGACTGGCTCGCCCCACGCCAATAGCTAATAAAACAGTAGTGACAGCAAACTACATAACGTTGTCAAAGTATTGGTTCCTTAACCGAGCAGTTATCATGCGGCTGCTAGTCCGTATCATTATCAGGTATGCCGTCACACTTCACAAACTTAATATCGCCTGACAGCCGGCTCCTAACTACATCACCCTTATCAAAACGATTTAACATAGCAGTCATAACCAACGCTTATGACGTTATATTCCAGCCTGAGAGAATTCGGCAGCACTATAGTGTGTTACTAACTTTGAGAAAATATCATTCGATCTCCGCAATACCCGTTATAATGGAAAGAGATTCAGCCGGATTAAGTTGAGTTCCCCGTTAAAATCGAATTCGTTTGCAAATGAGTTTAGTTGACAATGTGCGGTCGTTTTTCGTCATATCGACCGACACCTAGAGATCTGACAAATTAAGGACCTGTAGTTTAGTTGTTCCTCAGGGGGGGGGCTCACAGGTTTACCTCCGGATATAGTGTTAGTAAAGAAGTGAAATTTCGAGGAAACTCACACATTGGGAAAAGCCATCCGATGAATTGAGGCATTTGGTGGTTCAACCACTCACTGTGATCACGTGTGTTATTCATTTTAGAGGATATACGTTTGGAGTAGTTGCTTCGTGCACCGGAAATGTATAATGTAGAGCCAAAGCCGGAGATTTTAATCCGGACGTATCCTTTTAGTATGATGCTTATATGATTGGCAGAGTTGTAAGGAGTAATAGTAGTCCCGATGAATGAACGAGTATTTTTTTGGGGAATTGTGAGACCTCATAGACAAGTGTTCTATTGTTTTCTAACAATTGTGGTAGAACTCCGGTAAAAAGATGGTCTCACCCCACCTAAAAGTGAGCAATAAATCAGATCTCATATTGCGATTAGGCCATTCCGTTGGGAGCAAACTGTAATTTATTATGAGAACAGTGGCATGATTATTCTGAGTGGAAGTAAAGGAAATTACGAATTGCCAACCCAAAATATCCCGAGATATGAGGACAGCTTATGGGATAATAAAATGAATAATCGGATAAAAATAGTTCTGGTCAATAAGCGGCTGGCAAATATTTGGCCGGATATTTTTTTCCACTAACTCTCACCCAGGTAAAGCAGTTTTTCAGTGCCTTCCATGGACTTTTTAAAAGAAAAATACAGTTCATAATTTGTCTCCTCCTGAGGACAGACGATAGCGGTTATTCTACGTAACTTATTCACAAAACCCTTATAAATAGCAGACCACTAGTCCGTTCAGTATCCGCTCCCCAGTGCACAAACCGTAGTGCCAGGTAGAAGTTGATAAAATTCAATATATCTGACTAGCATACAGAACGTAGCCAACGGGAAGTCCGAAATATTGATGTGAATATTTCAGAATCCTCAGTGAAAACTCAAGTACACACTATTCACAGCAGTTAAAGGTTCCTGAACGAGACACAAACTAGAGACTCCCGGCTTACGGAACGCTTTTTATACCATCTGAGCTACTCATAAGCAGGCCGGCATGTAGCGCTTGAATTCTACATTGAGACGTCAAACTACCTAACAGATAAACAGTTGATACTAGTCAATGCAATGTGTAAACGTTCTGTGACTTTCGCAAAACGCCAGATGTCCAGATATTTGGAAAAAACTCATTTGAATGACATCTTCGTCTTCCGTTTCTACACTTCCTTCATCTTTCCATCTTTTACTGGGGACTTTTACCCTCATGACTAAAGGACAGTTAGGCACCAACATGTAATACTAATGTATTGCTGTCAATAATGATGACAGCGGTAAGTACAGTACAGTAAATCGATATAGGAATGCTTATCTTGCTCATTATTCAGTGGGTCGGCTACATTCTCGCTTAACTAAGAGATTGTGTGCCTCACTTTGGGTAAACTGACGACATCCATCAATTTCTCTCCAGATATGACTTCACAGTCCTTGGAGTGTGCACTCTGTGGTGACACCGACGATAAAATTTAACAGAACATGGAGGGGAAAAACTTTGACGAACTCCACTAATTGTGAGAAAACATCCGCGCAGTGCATTGTACACCCTAACCCGAGCGGAGTAAAGAGCACCAATAATGTTTCAAAACTTCAGTGGCTTCCTCTTCTGGCCAAGAATATTTAGGAGAAATAACCTGTCAACTGAGTCAAAAGCTTTTTAAAGTCAAGGGAAAGTGCGATCGTTGGTCGGTGCTATAAGTGGCACAGCTCAAGAATTTGATGTAATATGACGATAAGATCAATGCACCCTCTTGTCTACACACCTGTCCTTTCACTTGATCAACCGATATAAAATGACTATTCGCCGTAGACATATTCACAATTTATTTTGCGGAATAGAGACAAAAGGTAAATCACCTGACCAAGCCACAACGAAACAAATATCACAAACGCACCATTAACGCTGCCATCCAACTAGCCAATCACGTTAGAAGATAACAGACGTTATTCAAATGCTATATAAACGCACACAGGAAAAGAGGAAGTAGCCACCCAACTGCGCACTGATGACGTCTTCTCTTACGTTGATAAAATGTTTGCAAGTCGATTGCCAATCTTGGCGAACAGATAAACAGCCACCTGATCAACAACTTATAACGTCACCTGAATGCCCAATGACAGGTAGGGTGGCTGGTTCTGCTTACCTTTAGTAATACAGTTTAGCAATAACACATCCAACATGGTTTCACTTACTGAGCTTACGGTGAATTTCAAGTGTTAGGACTAAGCGTCAATTTATTGATCGGTTCAGTCGGTCCATGACTGCATCTGGTCGAACTTTGTACAAAGATTCCTGGGACTGTTTGGTCCTACGGACAATGCTCATAGAATAGCTCACCATTTGTTGTTCGCGTAGGCCCATTTGAAAAATGTCGTTTATAGGGTCCTTGAACAACTGAGTTCAGTTATGTCTACCCAGACACTAGTGTCAAGGTTTACCACATCATCAGATACGAACTATTTAGAATATTTTATGAAGCAGCAGTGACTACAACAATCTTTGCCAGCTAGATACTATCGAGCCAACCGATAGGGTGAGCAATGAGGCAAGAACCATAAAGTTTTCGGTGAAAATACATGCTTAACAACTGGATTTGTGTTAATATAATCTTTGTGGACTGAATGTTCACAGACTGCCTTCCCTGTCATGTGTCTGTAATTATACCCAGATCCGGAATAAAAAAGAATGCGTTGTGACTGACCGATTACATGTAGTTCCATCAATGACTGGACACACTATCTGAAGCGTCACTATGCCGAATTCGTCGACTATCCACAAACTGGTTAGCCTAATTTCAGTCCACAAAACCTCACTCAATAACACCTTGACCGATTCCCTAGTTTAAGTTTATATATTTTTCTTTTTTATCCAAACCAACGACTACGGGAACTGCCGCATTCCAGTCGCTGCTGGCGAAGTTGGATATGATTATGATACCGATAAAAATGAGAAGGTGGAAAGAGGTAATTTTAGTTTGCCGGAATTAGGGTTTGACTCATGATTCAGCGTACGACCTAACAAAAAATTGTTGTAGGTTAGTTGTTTTACTTTATCTAACCTGAACCATTCTGACCAAGAACACTTCTGGAAGATGAATCGTAACCTTTGAAGACAAGAGCAAAAAGAAGTTACGCTAAATTTCCCTAACAAGGTTCGCCAGATCAAAATTTTCAAACTGTTAGCTCCTGCAGTTCAAACATAGATAGAAAAATTCAGAGTACAGGCTGTTTAATACGATGACGTTTCGCATGTGATATTTGGTCCTTATCAAGCTGACTACTAGCTGGGTTAGTAGTGCGCACTTTCTCGAAATGTGGAGGCGATTTAAAGCTAGGCGACTATCTATGTCTGTGCATCGATTAGCATGCCGTCAGAAACTGCTGCGTTGAGGACACCTCACTGCCCGAATAAAATACAGTGTTGATAGAGGTGATGGAGAGAAATGCCCACTTGGATCAAGGAACATTTTTGAGGCAAAATATCGTTGCACAAACGCTGGTATACAACGTGGACAAAATCTGTTGGAATTTGAGTGGCTTTTGGCGTAAAATGCGTTGTGATTGGTTTGTTTTACCCGTACTTTACGTCAAATGGTAAAAATTGGTTGAAACGCAATCAGTCACTGCTGAGTATATCTTGTTGAAGCCCTAGGCAAAATCATTTTGCGTCCCCGTACAGAGACGAACTTCAAAAAGCATGCAATTTACGAATGGCAGTGATCACAAGATTACCCAGCATGAGCTGTTTGTTCATCGGTTGGAGGGGAGCGATCCTTGTTCAGCGGTTTCGATTGTGCGAATGTAAATAGCTGCACCCATATGAGCATCAAGCAGATGTTTGCTGGACTCAAACCAAGTATCCATCATGCAGACTGTCACTTTTTCCTCATAATTAGGTTGCCAAAATCTTCATCGCTGTACTAAATTAATCTTTCCGGGCCAATACTCTTCCAGTAAATTTACTTGGGTTAAAGTTGGTCTGTTCAAAACAAAATCGCAAGTTGCATGCAGCATTACCAGTCTTTGAAAAGTATCAGTGCCGTATGATTTTTCTGGTACAAACCGATTTGTTTGCGATAGGATTCCCCGAAGCATGGAGATGATCCTTTAGATTGTTATGACCATTTATAACAAAGTTTTACAGGGCCTTTCATTCAGGAGGGTCATTAAACAGCTTGTTTCAGTCGAACAACATGCATGTTTCCCTTGCTGGTTGCAGGCGTTTGGTTTGTGTCAGGGTAAAATGTACTTTTTTAGAACTGCTTCTGTATGGACTGAGGCAAATCTTATCCCATTTATTGTGTCTCTTGGACACATTCACCAACCGGAAACCTACGATTCGCATGTACCACCTACTTTCCAATGAGTTATTTTTTATGATACAGAACTTAGTCAGACAAAGCAGTGATAAGGTGTTTTCATTACCTTGCCAGTGTTTGCCGATACTTTCGCGCGAATGGATCTCCAGACACCCGCCAATCAGACCTACTACAATTTACAGAAACCGGTTGTTACTCGTTATTCACTCAGTGTAACAGTTTCCGAGGTCACTTTAAATTTCCTCCAGCCGCTGCATGGCAAACCTGTTTCAGCTGGTCTACCAGAAAGACGCATTAGTTAGAAATGCACGTTTATGTCCGAGATGCAACGAAGTGTTCTGAAGACGAATCATGCGCATACTTAGAGACATATGTGGCGATTTTCAAACTGTGTGAGTTCAGGTGGAGAGTTAAGGAAGCTTGTACGTTTAAAAGCGATTTGGTGCCTTTGTGCTTTGACTATGAATCGCGCTAGCGACGGAACGAATCATGTTATATTCAAGATAACTTATGGTGTGTTGCTAGCAAATATGGTATCCCACAGTCGGTTATATTGTTTTTGTATGCAGAGCACCTTGACATATTCCGCTAAAATGTATAATATTAAGAAGTGATTTTGCACTTTATGGTGGGTATTGATCCTCTGCACCAACAATTGAGTCACCATAACTTTCTAGGGCGGTCCAACAAAACAAATACGCAAACTAGGCTGGCTTCTCTAAAAACTGGGAAGCTTAATTTAATGCGAACGCAAATCGTCTTTTGTGATTAAATGCAGTATCAATGCATGGTTTAAATAAAACTGAGATTTTGGTTTGATGCATTTCCGGACATCACAAATAGCGACGAAGTAGAGGAAAAATATCCCATAAGATATGCTTCAAGATGTATTCTCTTTTATTTATCGTTTAGTTTTTCAAAGCGGCTGTCGATCTGATGGAAGCAAACGGGGTGCAGGAAAATAAGAAATGAAGATGTTCTTGTTGTTCCTATTGTTCTGAAAAGAATTTCCACTGTGGCTACGCTCTCGTATATTTCCGGGCCTAGAAGCACTTCGGCATGGTCGATAGTAGTCCTAAAATCAAATGCATCTGCCGTTTAAATTGCGCTGTAATCTTGTGAAGAAACCTGCTGCTACCTGTTGTACTCTGTTTGATATCTCCTAAAAAGGTGAAAGGGTGAAAGCGAATTTTCTGCACTCACTATCGTTCCGTCCGTCCGTCTGGCCAATTACTGAGTTGGGACTAACAATGACGGACATCCGAAGACAGACCCACGTGGTCGAGTGATGCAACTGCCGGGATTCATCAGCAATGAACAGAGCTTGCTTTTGGGGGTTATTTTTTCTGGGTCCCATATCCTGAAGATTGCAGCTTGCTTGGTAAAGAATTTGAATGAGCCCTCAGAAAAATGTTGGCATAAAGGGTGTTGGCCGCCCGAAAAAATAATATGTAGGTTCATGAGGCCCTCTTCTCCACTACTTGCTGCGGTGTACCTAGTAGACTACGTTACCTGTGTTAACTGAGCAATGCGGCAGTAAACGAGCAAATGGATCCTGTTATATTAGATTATCGGTGCTGACGGATGCCGGTACGTCTGTGCATACTCGGAAAGTAAAAGAGCATAATGCACCACACTCAGGTAAATAATCAATAACCGTGTAGAGCGCGTTCTTCAGATATCGGCAAAAAGCACATGAAAGTTTTGGGTGTATATGCCTTATACTGCTCCCCACAATGATATCAGCGACATGTGAGTTTATTCTGACCTGTACAGCTAGACCAGTGAGGCAATACTTTGTTGTAAGTCTAAGTGGTCAAGGGTTGTAATAACCCCTTTCAGCGGATTACCGGTCGGCCCAGCCGAAATAGCCCTCGGGTTTCTGAAGAACCTGTAATGCACAAGTTCTTTAAATGGGCAAACGAATTCCGAGTCGCAGCTTTTCACCCACATCTTGCCTTATTATTGTGAAAACAGATGCCACCTACCATATTTCTGTACAATTCAGGCCTAATTAACCTTTCCAGAGTGGCATGTTTGCGGACATTAATGAGCCCATCGTATTCCGCATACCTCATCAAACTCAAAAGAAGATCCGCCTACCTGGCACTTGAATGACAGTTACAGAACATTCTAAAGTTTTCATGTTTTGATAAAGAAAACTGGTTGGTCTCTTCACTAAAAGACTGGTTGTCCATTCGTATAGCAGAAACAACAAACGTATTGAAGCAAACCCTATTAAAGGTGAAACTGGAGCTCCATCTCGGTACTTTGCACATCCGTGTTTGAAAGTTTAGTGAGAGCTGCATAGAACTACCGAACAACTGCCATCGTCGAGAGTGCCTACGAAGGTTCAAGATCACTCTTTTGTATGAAATATAATAACTCTCAAAAGTAAAGTTAATCGCGCTAACTACAGCAACAGCGCCGTCACGATGGCCAAACCGTTAAAACCAGATTTCCCAATAGATGTTCCCGGTTCTTCTACTAACACTTGGACTTTGCGTTAAAACTACTTCCAGAAAACTTCACTTTGTAACACCTAGTATGACGTCATACTGGACCAAAAAAATCCTGACGGAATGGATAGAGCACTTTCGAAATAATATCAGACCTTTACACGGAGTAACTGCCCATTACATTCGGCACATCTCGAAATCCTTACGTTCCGAAAATGGAAGTCTCCTGGATTCAAGCGGAGCCAAAAGAAATATTGTGCCATTCAAAGATAAGACACCGGCTGGAGAAAAGACTTTCTGCAGGACCTTTAGGCCAGTTCTTCCAGAGATCACTGATATGAAATGCTGAACCTCCAGTAATAATAGTCATCCACAGGAACTCCAACAGTTCAGAAGTTAAAAACTCTTAGGCACTGAACCTGATAGACGTTGGCGTCAGGCTTCTTGCCAATTTATTTGCACGCCACATGAAGGGACTTCGGAGATATCGAGGATTTTCACTCGGATGTAAGCTGCACTCTCATTTGGAAAGTCATTCCGAAGTTCTTCAACCGATGCCCACGATTTTACTACGTTCGCGCACCTTTTGACGGCGTTCACTCTGAAAGCCAGATGAAAAAGAGCGAAAATCCACGTTGTTTAATTAGTAAGAAGGTAGGGACAAATGCTTCGAATGCTCCGAAGGACGACGCAGCTAAATGACAAGGTCTAAGCGCTTGGGTAACGAGCATGGCTTCGTCGTTCCTGGTCCTTAGAAGTTATAAACTGTGTGAATCACTTGCAGTAAAGGCAAATGAAGGGGAGTAAAAGATGATTGGATGCACATCCTAGAATAAGGGAGTAATCCAAGCTACATGCTTCAGGTACTTGGGACGCCTAATTATTCTAAGTTACTAGGCGGAAAACAATTTTAGGTTTAGAATTGAAAGCAACAGAGGAAATTTTACGCATTCAGCCATTCTTTGGAGGCATTAACATTCCAAACTTAGCAAGTAACTCAACGTATAACGGTATCAGCAAATGGACCTAGGCTTATTGAGAAGTCTACGTACTGTTAGGTGACCCCTTCTACCTAACGATCTTGCCAACCTCAAAATAGTTGGGCAATAGTGACTGTAAGGCGTACAGATGTTCGAACCAATTGACAACTTAACCAGCAGTGACGCCAGACAACTCCACTGATACACCATAATCCTTCAACACCGACGGCTAAAGCGACTAGGGCATACGTAGTACAAGTCCGATGAATAATTACCAAAGGTCACGCTGTTTCCATCCAGTTATGCAGGAGAGCTGTGCCGTATCTGATGGCTGCTGAGTACGGGTGTCCGTCTTGTTGGCCGCAGACCGTCTAAGGTTTCGTTGGTCGAAATAAAGTTGGATAAAGCTTCGTGCCAATCCAGATATTGGCGGTAACTCACCAACTCATAACTTTGGATTGAATAATATGCCCGATAATGAGCTGCCCAAAACTACAAGAGCTGAAAAAAGCTAAATGTTTCCTATTCAGCACAATTTGAAATATGACGGTGAGGAATATTTGGCAGCATGTACCAACTTCGTTCCCTACCACCAAAAAAAACTAGCCATGAACCTTGATCACATCGACCCCAGTTTACATACTACTCTGAATAAACTTTGTCTACCGCAGTCGTAGGCGGGAAAAACTGTCAGTAGCTAACTTGCATAAATGGTGATTTGTGCTCACCTTTGGAATATGAACTGTGTCCACGCATTAATACATCTGAATGAATGCGCTTCATAATTACATGATTAATCCCTTCTTATGAGCTGTATAGGCCCAGTTTTCTTCGCTTTCCGGCCTTGCCACTGACGAACTAGTAAGGACTACTAGCGTTTAGCGATCGTTGTGTACTTATTGTGGCAAGGTAACTGAATTTATCGTTCTATTCTTGTTCAGCATAGCAGTAAACTAGGTTCAGTCATGCGATTCTCCTGTAACTTACGACCTGGATGCATCGTTTGATATCTGCAGGGGTTCCCCATATAATTTGGGGTATCTTTCCAAAATAGTGAGCAGTTTCTTTTGTTTCTCCAAGGCCTATTGCTTAAGACGGTACGCGGATAAGTAATCATACTTTCAGTTTTATAGAATGGTTGGCAACATTTAACATGGGGTCAGGAAGACGCATCCTAAAGTGAGATAGCACAGTATATCCACAGTATTTCACAGTATATATCACCAATGAAGGTGATGTAGCCTCGCTGTAAGTCTTGCAAATCACATCCAGGGAATAGGTGGGTGGATTAGACAAAATGCATACCTGGCGTACCATCTCGTTATTTGTGTGGAGTATATAACTTTTAGACACTCATTTTTACTTATCTCTGGAGATCGCAAGTCCAAGTGTCCGTCATTCTCGAAAATTGTAATATTTATGGAATTATTAGACTTTGTGTTTATCTTACATGCCTAGGCTTTATGCATTTATTCTGAAAGTGTCATGTTCATAAATACTACCTGACCATCCGGCCTAACCATTGTTGCTGAAACAAGGGCTGCTTCTGCATGTGAACCTGCCTGGTAATGGTGGTACCATTCCGGTAAACCTTGACCGGTGGCGTTCACTGCAGCCGTCATGTCATTCACTGTGTCCCCGCTAAGAACACAATTAATCTCTGAGTTCAACACGAATCATGAGCCTTTATCATCGGCCAGCGTACGTTATTTCAGATGACCATAGAACAAAACCCAAATTGATCCATTTGCTGTGGCATTTAAGCGGAACTCGATGACTTCGCAGCAAAAAAATGCCAAATAAAGAAGACTAGGGATGTGTATTTAACGACTAGTTCTGAACCGCACTGAAATTTCGACTGAAATTCTTGGCCAAAACCGTACCTCCGTTTATTTCGCGGTGTCCCAGGATTCGGCTGTTGTTTTCAGAACAAGCAAAAATGTGAATGGTTGCGATGAATGCACAAAGCAATATCGCACACTATAAAAAGGTGACAGAAGACTTAAATGACATTCCAATAATTTATAAAGCAGATCAAATGACTTTGAACAAAAATTCAGATTCAGCGGAAAGACATTTATTGAGTTTTACTCAGGCTGCAATTTGTAAACCAACCAACGTGAGTTTGCCGTTAAACCTACTGCGTGACTCCACGGCATTAGGGATGTGCAATTCCTGCTTATCTCTACACTTGATTCCCCCCCCCTCCCAGATAATTAGATTACGTCATTCGTTTGCCTGAAATTGCTGAATGAAAAGCAGTATAATTCACTTAACAAACAGTCGTGATGGGAACGTCCCAGCCACGTTAACCTGAAAGGGTGAAACTGATGGTATATATCTGACGATATATCATAGTTGTCACCTCAAATATTCATGGGTTTATAAATGAAGTCGGTGTTAGCACTCTCAGGGAGGTTGACTTGACGGACCTCACAAATTAGCAGCCAACGTTTTTTGGTTTCATGAGATGACTGATGTTTCTTATCGTTCTTCTGATAGCGTGATCAATTTTATAAGAATTACGCTCTGGGCCGAAAAAAAACTGATTAAATATGATGACGGGTGGAAGAACAAAGCTCGTGAAAGCAGAGTTGGGACAGTGAGAAGTGAATTCATATTGTTTCATTTGCGAGTGAGCTTCGGCATAATGAATACTGTATTAAGAAGTCAGTAATACATGTTCTTAAATAATAGTTTCAAAGTTTCGTTCTTAGGAAAGGATAATTCTGGATAAAATAAAAACTGTCTATCTATCCTCTTCCTTTAATTTACTCATAATTTGTGATTGTGGAAGACGATACCTGCTAATTGAAATAAACTTGAGTTCTCGCGGGTAATGATGTCAAATTCCACGGATTTGTTTGCTTGTATATCCACACGTATGGACTGCAATTTCTGTTTGTTAACATATCTCCCATTATTCACTTTCCTACCCGTATATACTTTATATGGGGCTAGCTCACGCATCTAGGATGCGGACTATAGGCCAAAAATGGTATGCTTGGAACAACACATCGTTTTGTGTTTGGCCTTACTTAAACTACGCTGGTTACCTCCTGTAAACGGGTGAACAATAAACGCTATTGAACCGTGACTGCTTGGGCGAATTACGCATGCATCACGTACGTTGGACGTGATTTTACTGAGAATGTGTGAAAACCCACAGCGTAACTTCGAATTCTACGTCACGGCTTTTAGTCTCCACTTCTATAGACGAGTGGTATGATGGGTTTTAAATGCTTAATTTGATAAGGGAGTGAAGGAACTTATAGAAAGCTAAATGCAAGGACAGGTGTAACAGATTTAGTAAAAAATATTTTAGACAAGTTGGCTGCAGCTCTTATCCTACAGGGTAGGTTCAACTGTTGTCCGAAATTGGAAGAACGATTTGTAGTCGGTTCATCTTAATTTCAGATCATGGGTAGGACCGGAGAGCTAATTTAAATTACTAATCGAAGATGGGATTTTCTCGGTTGTTAGGTGGGCAACAGTGTCAAGTTGCGGTCGGGTAATCAGTAGTACGCCCCAATTAATGTCATACATGTGCACATTACAAATTAATCACACTTAGGTTAGCCATCCGTAGACTAAGGGTGTCAAACTAGCGGGGGCCGATTCACTTACCAAGTGTTGGAGCACACCAGTCGCCTAGAAACTCGTACGCAGTTCACTACGCATTAGCCTCATGAATTACCAAACTAAAAAGCATTTCGCGTGTGTGCCTTCTACAATGTATCAAATGCTTGCGTCATTGGGTTACAAAGGGAGGAGAATGGTCTGGTACTCCATAAAATAGGTGGAAATGAGCTACACTCTTTAAGTGTATTTATGGTGCAGCTGAGCACATAGGAAAACATTTGGAGGCACACTGTGCGCTGCAGCTTGTGCAAGTTTGTGAAAATGTCACGTTTTAGCCACTACTGCCGGCTTCTTACAGACTATTCTAACTGTGATCAGCAGCTAATCAGAAAGTTGAGTGATTACACCTGGACTTCATCTATTCAGGCATACCAATATCAGTATCAGCATGTGGCTCGTTACTGGACCAGCTCGCTTGTGAAAAACCATTCTCACGAAAAAGGCGTGGCTAGGAGTAGTGAAAAATCTTGCTACATATATTTGGTGTTCCACTAGCAGTTTCAAAGTAACTAGTCAGTAGGGACCCTGTCATTTCGGGCATTTTTGTAATATTTAACGTTAGCTTAATTCCACAAGAAACGATTACGGTTTTTCTGGAAAAGCAGCATGTTAGGAATAATGTGACCGTGAAATTAAAATAACTAGCGTGTCCCTCAAAAAGCTAACAAGCGTTATGGTCTTACACAACTCAAAAATGTGATCACAATGCCGGTTTGGCACAAAAGCAGTTATTTGTCCCTTCATGTACGGTCTCTTCCCAAAACTAAAGACACCCATCAGTAACCAGCAAATCCTACCTAAGAGGTTCTTTCTCCTTAAGCGGCAGTTACTAAGTTTATTCTAAGCCCATTCAATTTGGCAAACATATTTACTGAGTTTTCAAACCGAAAAGCAGAGATGCTTGCTTCAGAAAACTTTTAACTGACTGATATCCAGAATGGGATCTAATGGCGTTATGTTTATAAACAGCTCTGTGTCACGTCAGTGACAGCACTTTCTGGGATTTTCTCCCTTTAACGCTAGACGTTTGTTTACTGGAATCCTAAAAACCGGCTGATTTCTTTCGTACTAGTAGGCTCAAACAACATTATTACGACCGTTCTTTTTAGTAAATTCTTATTTTGGTGAACGAATTTCTTCACAAGAGATGACTACTGATGATATATCAGGGGTGGAAGCTCAGCAGCCACGCAATGATGTATGTGATATCGACATATAAGCCACCTCTTCGTACAAAGGTGTGGTAGATAGTGGTATTTTTTAGGCATGAGTACAGACAAAACATTTTCAGGTTATCCTTCACACCATCGTGCATGTGGGCTGTCGAGCGCTCCGCGTCACCTGATTTCATTGATGTTATTCTGTCTAAAGCACCTGGTGAATGTAAGCTTCAATTATATCAGCTACCTTGAATGATCCTCAGTTACAGAGCACGCTTTTTCACTCCAGTAAATTGGTAACCAAAGAATGGACAGATCTTCTCGCAGTCCAGCTTATACGCCATTAGCTGTCGGGTTGAGAATGGTGACTGCTCCAGCCAATATGATTACTGCATTCCTCGCCGGCTCTACGGTTTTCCAAATGTTCTGATAAATGGACTTGATAGGGCAACATATGCTGTTAGCCACGATCAACAATCAAGTTCGACTTCACTCAAGATAGACGGGAGCAGTCCATTTCAGGGACAAAATTTTGATTTAACCTTTGCCTATGAAACTGCACAAGCACATTCAAAAACAGTTTATTTTGTTATTGCCGACGATCAGTCGTCAAAATGGCACCCAGACACCCACCCAAAAATGGTTAGATGGTAACAATTAACCACTGGGAAGTTGGAAAAAATATCCGTTAACACAAGAACTTGTTTAATGAGGTGGTATCCCCTTGGGGGTTTTGTGACGTAGATGTTAATGAGACAAATAGCAGGGACATCGTTATTGTTTTCTCAGTTGACTAAACACTCTGGCCAATTTCAGCTGTATAATGATCGCCCAGTAGAGAAGTCGCAGCAGAAATTATTAAGTCGGCATATGTTTTCAATCGCCGACTTGTCTGGTTGCAGCATCAATGTGCTGGCAATCCATGTGCCCTTAAACCGAATAAAGTATTTTTTTCAATGATGTGTAGTAGTTAAATCTAACAGGGAGCCACGTCCACACATGGAGACGGGACTCAAATTCCCAAGTCACTTGTCGTTCTCAACGACTAGGAATGACAAATGAATTTCGGTATTGGCAACTGCCACCCCGGGTGTCAGGAACAAATCTGAGTAAAATGCCAATAGGTACTCGCATTGGCTATTTCTCTGTTGATTAGCTGCTCCTAAGTAATCCCTAGTAACCGATGATCACGTTCAAAAAAGAAAGCCCCAGAATAAAATTCTGGAACCATCTCAATGACATAAGCTTTTACGCTTCTCAAGGACAACCAAAGAGGCGTACCCTACCAATTAGAAAAGTCATGGAAAGAATCTAGACCAGGGGGCTGCAACATAGTTTTGTTAGGAAAAGGAATCCAGGAGACGAATGACCTTTGAAGAGGAAACTTCATAATGGAAAGTGCTCACGTGAGGTACCTCGAAGCACATCCCAACGTTTACCTTATTGCTGTGAGGGCCATCCCACCGTTCGTTTTGGCTGTCCTAGGACTGGCCAATAAGTTGATAGTGAACAGTACATTATTTTAAAGCGTGCCATGGCAATAAGGCTAAAGCTAAACACGGTAAATGACCAGATTCCTATCCCGTTATTAATATTACCCACCAAAACGGAAGTCAAGAAGAATTTGGTTAAAACAAACAGGCTAACTTCAGGGCTTTCAGTAGTAGACATTGAAGAGATACTTCATTATGAAATTAGGAATATTCTGTTCAGAAGACATATAGGCTTTGACTATTCTCGTTTTGGTAGCAGAGCGTCTGCCTACATCAAACGGTTAGTTAAGATCCATTGATCATCAGTTTACTTGACTGTACCGTGATCCGCGCCGAAAGAAACGCCTGCAGTAAGTGCGAAGCCGCTCATTTTATCTGCCTCCTAATAAGGGCGACAACTGTGCATCCGTTTGCCAGATATTCATTGTCCGTGGGTGTTAGACACCAGACGTCAGGATGGATGACTACTGTAGCATCAATTGAAGGTTATATGGGATTGATCAAGACACTAAGTTAACCGGAGTAAACAGTGGTGGATGCAGCGTGCTGTGGAAGCAAATTCCATGAGGTGGTTGAGCTGAATGATTGATCTCGGGAGAAGACAACTGAAGGCTGGTTGTACATCTGGCTAGTCAGGCAAAAATAATAGATAGATTGATTAGAGTCCAAGCAACAGTCGTTTCGAAACAACCAGGAATGTTGTAAATTCATCTTCCA